>JAIWNI010000123.1:0-78506 GCA_025331435.1 Choanephora cucurbitarum | reverse complement strand
TTCTCCAAACAATGCTCACTTCACCTACCGGATCACAGGAGTATAATTCAAGAGGATGACATGGATAATCATCATTGACTTGGATGACTTTCTAGAGGTAAAGCCATCGATAGCAAGCAAAACACCTTGATCGAGTGGAAGAGTGAACTTATGATCTTGCTTCATATCTTGATAGAATTCACCACAAAAGATATCAAAATATTCGCCTTGATGATCTGCTTCTTGGCCAAATGTTTCGTTGCGGTATTCAAGCTCTTGACGCTTGTCATGGACTGCCAAAAGCTGAGCAATCTTCTTGGCAATTGAAACATACTTGACGTAGGTCTTCTTGCTTACATTGCGAGGCTCTTTGCAGACAGGACATTGCACCTTGTCAGAATCGTCATCGGAATCATAAAGATAGCAACCCTTTTTACAAACTTCGTGCTGGACAACAGGTGAGAACTCAATAGTGCGCTTAATGAGAGCTAGTGTTGCATTAATGCTTGCAATCTTGGCTGTAACTGTTTCGTAAAGGTATTATAAGTATGATCACTACTAAAAAAGCTATTGTCCTTACCTCCACGTCTCTTCAAATAGTAGTTAAAGAATTTTTGGAACTGGGTAGAGCCATTGACACTTTGGCCGGTCTTTCTACAAGTGTCTAAGAAGAGAATGTCGTCCGATTCAGCAGGTGTGAACAAATTGACGGGAACTTTGACATTCATGTCGATTGCAGAGGGTACTTCGGGCATGATATCTGCCGAACAGTAGGTGTTTATTAATATCAGCACATTTTATATTCAGTTCGTTACTTACTTTGATAATCCAGATCCATAGGATCATTTTGGTCAGCCATAGGAATGTCATCCCAAAGAAGCTCGTCACCGGTCATCTCAAACGCATCAAAAGCAGACTCCAAGATTTCTTGATCATCATATGGAAGATCCATGTAAGCATGCTCTTCTTGAGCAGGACCAACCATTTGAGTGCCAATGGAAGCAGGTTCGTTTTCGGTTGTTTCGCTTATAGCAGAAACCACAGAGCTAATGTTTCTTGAAGGACCTTCATTAGACATTGACCTGGACAACTGGACCAACAATGGATTGGCAGAGTTAGGACGGAAGCGTCTTTGGCGAGGAGTACGGTCAGCAGGAGACATGTTTAATAGGATTGTTCAAGTCAAGAAGAATGTAGTAGCAGAGATAAATGTATTTGAATGGAGGCAATCATGAAAAAAACTCTCCATTTATGCATGATTATCATTGTATTGTGGACATGATTTCCCGATGCGGCAGTTTGATGTCTGTTTTTTCAGGACCAGCTATGTCAGGTGTTGCACAGTTACTACTCAGGGACATATTCGACGTCAGCCCTGAAATAGACGTGCAAAGAGTGATTATTTGTGATGATGATTCGCTATATATGGTAGTACGCTACCAATTTGGTAAGGTAAGTTTCAGACTGACTTAGTAATACATAGATCCATCGATACTGTATGTCTTCTTTCTTTACTTCTTTATTTCAATTATCAAAAAATGAACAGCAATTATTACAATAACAACAACAATGCAAGCTATGTTAGTGATAGCAGTATGCCAACTGTGCAAACACAGGCCTCAGAGACATCTCTCGAAATGCGTATTTTGTTTTTGGAGCAAAAAATTGAAAGATTGGAGATCAAAGGACAGAGAGTTGAAGAATTAGAAAGTTTGGTGCGTCAATTAGTGCAAAAAATTGACATGATGCAAAGCGATGCTGAGCAGTCTTCTTCCCAGCCTGGCAAACGCCAGAAGAAAACCTCGAGCGTTCTTGGTATGTTTTTTTGAAATGAATTTATATATGTTCCTAATGATAGCTTTCTGTAGATAAATTCCTTACTGAAGTGGTAGCACTCTTTCAGAATGAGCATCCAGATGACAAGCTGAAAGATGTGCTCTTCGCCAACCGAGGAGACCGAATTTATCAGCCTACAACAAGGGCATCTCCCAAGGAAAAACTGAGTGCATTTACCCTCAATTACATGAAGGACAAGACTGACTGGGGTCTGGGGGGGGAAGCTGCAATCCAGCAAGCTAACCTCATGTATGCAAACACCTTCCTCTTTGTCAAGGAGTTTGTAACAAAATTCTTTGGTGAGGCCGTCGACACCAACTTCCGCGCAAGCCATTTAGCTGCTGAAGAGCTAAATGTCTATGCAGCTATGCTTGACTTGCGAATCAAGAAGGCATTCGAGATTGTAGGCGAAGACAACTTGAAGAATGCAGTCATCCCCTTCCATTTGCTGAGCAATCACTGGGGCTCCAAGGCAATGATTGCTTACCACATCAGAAATCTTGCTGATAATCGTCGCAAAAAGATGCGATCAAGTATTACGCAGGTAACTTTATTACATAACACCTTATCTCATTCGTTTCCATCACTCAACATATAATTTCTTGTAGCCTTCTGATGTGGTAAGCGAAGCTGGAGCTTCCCATGACCAAACAGCAAGTGGCCAGGCAAGAAATTCAAGTCGGAATGATGAAGAGTTTTCTTGCTTGGATACCCTGTCAGGGGAGAATGAAAATGAAGAAGTAGACTATCGTACTTTTTTAACCATGTAATAAAAAAATTTTTTTCGCTCTTTTCTTTCACTTTTATCTTTTTTCTCGTTGTTATTATTTATTCTTCTCACAAAGACCTTCAGTAATCCGATAAGGTAAGTAAACAAAAAGTCTTTCGCTTCCAATTACTAACGGAATATAGCGCACAGAGATTCTAATGTTGTGTTTTATCTCTTTTGAAGACCTGGGTTGATACATCATTAAGTTTTACAACTGTTTAAGGTAACTTATAAATAATAATACAATTTTTGAAAACTTATCACTAAATTCTATCAACTTTAGTTATCTTAATAACTGAGCAATCCGGGACGATGCTATAATGTAAGGTAAGCGAGATTTGTCGCCTTTCTGAGACAGTATGCTAATCGTGATCCATACAGAGCCATATCCAACAGTGAGCAGCCAAAGTAAGTTTTTTTTTTGCATTTCTTTAAAAACCTTTACTAAATTTTTAACGTGTAGTCATCGCGTATCTACAACCTTCCTTTTACTTGTGCCTCTTGCTTTCTTGTTGTGGTCCTTAAGCACTTCGTTATAACATTCAACAGAATGAAGCCCTCGCACCCCTTGTATTCTGGGCTTCTACTACCCTACTCAATTACGTTTTCAGCGTATCATAGAATTAGTTTTACTATAAATAACCTTTAAATAAAAGCCAATCATTATAAATCAAACAATCCAATCAAAAAAGCGTTCCAAACATTTCTGTATACTGAAAGATGTTGAATTAGGACACACTTTTTCTTTTTTTTCTCTTTTTTACTTTCCTTCTCAATTCAATTACTCTGTGATCAACTTGTCCTGGATCTATGTTACACTTAGATCATTTTTCTTATAAATATCATCCTGATTAACTACTTCTTTCTTTTTCTCTTTGGGAAACTTAAAAATACTTAAGAGAATTAGAAAAAGTAAGTTGATATAATATAAATCTATCTTTACTATTTCATATATTAACCAAATAAAAGCTGCTATTATTATTACAAAAGTCGTTGACTTCAAGCACGTTAATTTCTATCTCAAGCTGTTTCCCAAACAAAAGTCACTAGTTTTGACATATTTCATTGTTTTTCTAATTAACTGGTTCGTCTGAAGTCTAAAGAAAATTTATCCATATGGCTCCAAACGAATCTTTAAGTCACCTAATGACGAGCAATGTGGTTCGAGTGCCAAATTTCGAAGAAAATATGGAACCCTCTCAATGGTTAAAAACTTTTGAAGCAAACATGGATTTACTGAAGATCCCTGATGAAAACAAGTTGAAAATAGTTTCTGGTTATATCAATCCCATCATTGTCTCTGAGTGGCCGTATCTATATGACTTTGAAGACTGGAAGGAATTTAAGGAAAAATTCATCGAACGTTTTCAAGTTGTCAAGGTTAATATGAATGTTGTGATGGCGCAACTAATGGCTATCAAGAGACAGAATGGTGAACCAATTCGCAACTATGTTGAAAGGTTTAATGTCTTACACGCTAAGTATGAGAGAAACAGAAGGAAGACTAAGGAGTGGCAAGAAATAAACGCCACCGTACTCAAAGATACGTTTATCAACGGTCTTATTCCACGCACTCTCAAGCTCATTGTAAAACAAAATGTACCTAAAACTCTCAAAGAAGCTCAGGTCATAGCAATTGAAGAAGACGAACAAGAGGAAGAACAACCATATCAGGAAAAGTTTACCATAAAAAGAGTTGAAAAGGGTGACAATAATGTAATCAAGAAGCAAGAGGAACACACTGTGTTCCGTGACCAGGAAGGACAAAGAATTGCCGCTCGTAAAGAAGTAAACAATTCTAACATTGGTGATCACAAACAATCTGATATGGAAAGGAAGATGGACACCTTGGCTGAGAACTTTTTAAAGTTATCCTTATTAGTTGAAAGAAATCAGAACAATGCTGGTAACAAGCCTGCCCCTTCTCAGAACCGCTGCTATAATTGTCAAGAAAATGGCCACCTAGCTAATTCATGTGTCAGTCCCTGCAAAGTCTGTAAAGGACAACTAGGAAACCATTCGTTCTGGGAATGCCCTAATTACCAGAACAAGAATACTAGACAATCTTACCTCGTCATGAAAACCAATAAAAGTACCCTTGAAACCTATGCTGTAGACAAAAGAAACTTGAGTACTGATTCAGAAAGAGATAATCGAATTACAAGAAGCGGTAAAAAGGCTAAAGTCCACGACACCATTCCTCCAGGAATGAAAGAAAAATTATTACAAAAGAAACGTGAAAAGGTAAATTCCGAGAAGGCAGTGGCTCCATCTAAGAAGGAAATTGAACCTAAAACAAGAATAACTACGCACAGACGGGGAGAGACTACAGAAGACACTAATGTAGTACAAACTGTAAATACTACTAAAACTGCAATTGATGTGGATGAGATATTAGCACAGAAGAACTATTTGGTGTCACTTGACCAGCTGATGTATATTCCTGGTGTAAGAACGCAGTTATTCCGTAAAACGAAGAGAAGAAGTAGACCCAAACAAGAAACTAGAGTCATGGAGGTATATCATGCTGAATCAAATGGGAAAATACGTCGTTTTCAATCAGATCATGAAGCAGGAACGGGTGCTCCACGAGTAGAAGCGATCGTAGAAGGTGAAGTGCTAGTAGATGCCATTCTTGATGCAGGCTCGCATTGCTCTATTATCAGTAAAAAGCTTGCGGATGAACTCAATCTAAATCTGGTGAAACAAGGAGTCATGTCTGGTAGCCGTATGGCAAACGGGTCCTTCGCGAACATACTAGGAGAAGTAAATGAACTAGTTGTTTCCGTGCAAGGTGTGGTGTTACAAGTGCGAGTTGCGGTATTCGAGAACCCACCTTACGATGTGCTTCTTGGAAGTGACTGTCTCAAGCTGTTAGGAATAATGGCAGATTATCACAACTCATATTTCACTATCCGTACTGATGAAGGATTTAGTCCCTTGAAGGTATCCTTTGAAGGAGGTAGAACAAGGATGGAGAAGTTGTCTCTCGAAGACGCTGAATCCACAGAAGAAGAATATGGTGCTAGTGGTGATGAAACGGACAATGAACACTCTAGTAGCGGCTATGAATCCTTTCTGATTATCCCTTGCGAAGATCCTATTGATTCATTTTTAGTAGAAGACGGAATGAGTGCTGATATTGATTTCGCAGCTGAACAGTGTGAAAATTCGCCTTCTTCGCCTCAAAGTAAAGCAAAAATCCTCCAAGAAAGCGTTAATGAGTGTATATCACTGAATCAGAAAGAGAAGGAGAAGTTGTTAAATATGCTATTTGAATACCTTGATGTCTTCGGTATAGATTACAACGATCTGAAGCAGACAAATTTAGTAAAACTACATGTTGATACTGGAAACCACTCACCCATATTAAAGAAACCAAATCGTCATATGTCGCATTCTGAACTTGAGGATTTCAAGAAAGAGATTGCAAAGATGCTCCAGAATGGACAAATACTGCCTACAATGCATATTCCACGAAAGGATGGTACTTCTTCCTTAGGATGGGCTTTTCCTGCAATGTATGTCGGAAAGAAAAATACTTCAGAAAGAAGACTTGTCATACAATTTCAAGAGCTCAATGCCATCACAAAAAGAGACCCATGGCCATTGCCCTCAATAACCCACCTAATGGAGGCTTATCAAGGAGCAAGGTTTTTCTCAACCATGGATTTATTGAAGGGATTCAACCAAATATTGGTAGATGAGGACTCTATTCCTAAGTTGACAATGGCTACTCCCTGGGGATGTTATTCCTATCGAGTAATGCCTTTTGGTATTGTTAACGGTCCATCTTGCTTTTCGCGTGCTATCTTCCTTGCTATGAATGATTTCATTGATTCTTTCGTTACAACGTATATTGATGACATAACAGTATATTCAAAAAATTTTGATGATCATTTGGAACACCTCAGGTCCGTGTTGTCTAGATTACGCGAAGTCAATATGGTAGTCAAGCCTTCGAAATGTTTGTTTGCGCGGGATGAAGTGGAGGTCTTAGGTTTTATTGTTTCTAAGGATGGTATCAGGCCAAACCCAAGCAATGTTCAAAAGATCGTAGATTTTCCTAAACCAAAGAACAAAACTGATATTCGGGCCTTCGTCTCTCTAGCAGGATTCTATCGTAGGCACGTCAATTGTTTTAGTGATGTAGTAGCCCCACTTAATGACTTATTGAAGAAGCGAGTAGAATTTAATTGGACAGAAGATCATGATCACGCATTCCGATGTCTAAAAGACTTTATTGCTCAAGCTACTCAACTAAAGTACCCTGATCCGAAATCCAAATACAAAATATTTACTGATGCCAGTGACGTTGGAATAGGGGGTGTCTTAGTGCAGTTTGATCAAGAAATCCAGGAGGACCGTCCTATCTGTTTCTTATCCAGAAAATTGACTGCAGCGGAAATGAAGTATCCAACGGTTGAAAAAGAATGTCTTGCTTTAGTGTTTTTGTTGTCAAGGTTACGTCGATACGTATTAGACAAGGAACTGGAAGTCTATACGGACAGTACGGCTGTAAGATATCTATTCACAAAGTCTGACCCCGGTAGTCGATTGCAACGCTGGATTGTAGCGGTCCAAGAGTTTAACTTTAAAGTCTATCATATTGCGGGCAAGTCAAATATCGTAGCCGATATAATGTCAAGATATCCGCCTAATGTATTGGAATATAAGGATATGGAAGCTCCTGATAATTACATTTTCAATTCCTGGTTGATTGACCCTATTATGGATACAGACTATGAAGATTCGCTGGTTACTGTATACAAGATCCTCAAAAGAGCAGCCGAAGGTATCTTGGATGATGAACGTCTCAAATCCTTCAGTCAACGATATCACTTAAATGATAAAGGTGAATTATACAGAAAGGTTTCAGATAGATATGTAAAGATCCCTAAGATTAGTGAGCGGGAAAGTATCCTCAAAGAAACACATGATGGTCATGGCCATTTCGGTCAGGAAGCTACGTGGGCAAGACTATACAAACACTACTGGTGGCCGAAGGCATATCAAGAGATTCGTGATTATGTGAAAACTTGCAAACCCTGTCAGATACATGCGTATTTACCTGCTAAATTGCCTTTGGATGGAACGGTGCCTGTTAATAGACTATTTGAACGCTTCGCAGTGGACTTTATTGGTCCTTTCCCTGAAAGCCAAAAGAAGAATAAGTATATACTTATGGCAGTCGAATATTACACTAATTGGCCAGTGGCTAAGGCAGTTAGAAAAGCAGATTCCGATACGGTCATCAAGTTTTTGTATGAAGAAATCTTCTGTGCTTTTGGTCCATACAAGATATTGACCGATAATGGATCTCATTTCGCCAATGAAGAAGTTGAGAAATTTGCGAATTATGTGAACGCCAAACATCAATTCGCTGCCCCATATCATCCTCAAACCAATGGGAAAGTGGAGCAACTCAATGGAACAATAGTAAGGGGAATCCGAAAGATGATTGATAATAACCCCAGAAATTGGGATGTGTTGTTACCCTCGATGTTATATGCATACCGTACTAAGGTTCACAAGAAGTTGAATATTTCACCCTATGAAGCTCTGTTTGGTACTGCACCTCGTTTGCCCTCTATGGACCCATTACAAGAACTAGGCCTTAAGTTGGGTGTGGAAAGATTGTATCTGTTACTTGATAAACATCTAGCTTACGAAGACAAGATTAGTGGAAGAATGATGAGAGACGATAGTAAGCAAGAGGATATCCCTGTGGGATCATTAGTGATTAGGTCGAAGGCACACAAGAGACATAAGCTTGATTCATCATATTCAAACAAGTTGTATACCGTGGTTGGCAAGTTCAATAGGAATACATATATTCTTCTCAATGAGAATGGTGTTAAACTCAAGCGTGCGGTAAATGGTGCCCATTTGAAAATTTTCAACAAAAGGAAAGATCAAGTATTGAAAATTTCCAAAGACTAGTGGGGGAATAATGAAAGATGTTGAATTAGGACACACTTTTTCTTTTTTTTCTCTTTTTTACTTTCCTTCTCAATTCAATTACTCTGTGATCAACTTGTCCTGGATCTATGTTACACTTAGATCATTTTTCTTATAAATATCATCCTGATTAACTACTTCTTTCTTTTTCTCTTTGGGAAACTTAAAAATACTTAAGAGAATTAGAAAAAGTAAGTTGATATAATATAAATCTATCTTTACTATTTCATATATTAACCAAATAAAAGCTGCTATTATTATTACAAAAGTCGTTGACTTCAAGCACGTTAATTTCTATCTCAAGCTGTTTCCCAAACAAAAGTCACTAGTTTTGACATATTTCAATACTGTATTGAGTTTAAAGACATGAAGTACAAGAGTCCAAATACGTTTGCGCTATTCAAAATTAAGGTTTGGCTGTTTTTTTTCTGTACGACTCTGGACAAGGACAACCTAATAATTTTGTCCGTGTTGACAAGTTAACTACACGGACAAATGAAACACGTAACGCTAGTTGTCCGTGTCAAATTTTTTATCGGTGACTACCAAAACATCACACCTATCTACAGAAGACGCAACAATGGAACATCAATCCCTAAAGTCATCAATGGACATACTTACAACATAGATAATCGCTGGATTGTTCCACACAACCTATACCTTTGTTCAAAGTACGATGCACACATCAATGGCGAGCTATGCTCTTCTATCAATAGTGTCAAGTACGTTTACAAATATGTGTATAAAGGTCATGATCGCGCATCTATGTCTGTTGAGCAAAGCGATGAGATCAAGTCATTCGTTGATGCAAGATACGTATCTGTACCTGAAGCTTGGTGGAGATTGTTCTCCTTTCCTATGCATAAGGAATTTCCATCCCATCAAAGACTTGCTATTCACCTAAAAGGCGAAGAGCCTGTCTATTTTAATGAGGATGACAATATTTCAAATGTGCTTCAACGCGCATCCACCCAAGAGACCACTCTTACAAATTGGTTTAAAACAAATGCAAGTGATCGTAATACAAGATCAATTTTGTATCCCAACTTTTCAAAAACGTATGTCCGGCATGATGAAAAGGAACCAAGAAGATGGGAAAAACGTGTTCGTGGATTTTGTGGAACAATTGGTAGAATCTATGCAGTTTCTCCTAAACAAACTGAGCTGTATCATTTGCGAATGCTACTTCATCATGTTTCTGGTGCTACTTCGTTTGCTCATCTCAGAACTGTCAATGGGATTGTTTATCCAACCTTTCAAGATGCTTGCCGTGCTTTGCACTTACTTGAGTCTGATGATCAATGGAGTCGATGTTTAGAAGAAGCTGCTCAAATTCAAACCCCTGTTGGTCTTCGAAGACTTTTTACCATTTTGTTAATTTTCTGTACGCCTGTGGTGATTTCACCTTAGGATACACAAAATTAGATTACTAAAAATGATAATATATCAAAGGATCATTTATTTAAAATACGAGATGTAATGAAAACTACCTAAAACTTAATATAATGTACAGAGTTAAAGCTAATAGGCACATATGACAAAGTAAGCATTAAATGCTTACTCAGAATAAAAAGGGCAGAGAAAATTACACAAGCTCCAAATCAGGTCTTCCCATATTTAAAGTCCTAATTCCATTGTATTCAGGAACGGTAAAATTGCAGGGCAATGGTAGAACTCAGGAAGAAGACCTCACCCGGCATATAAAGATTATTTCCCTTATATTCTATGAGAATAAGGATGACTAAAATCCATTCACATCTGAGTAGACACACACTTTAGAAATTGTATATAAACCACTGTATTATTTAGCTTAGAAACATTATTCCACTTTTTAAGAATAAAGAGATTATCAAAGTACTTCCTTGTTTTCCTTTATTCCATAAACCCCAATTACTACAACGCCTACTGATCCCCACCAACTTTGGCTGGAATTTCGAAATGAGCTATCTGAAGATTATCTTCATCAACTTAGAAATGATCCCTCTTTTGATTCAGTTCTGAACAGTATCGCTGAGACAGCATACAACAATGCACTGCTTGATATCGATGACATTTTGGCTACACAACACGGAACAAGCTTAACTCGCTATCCCGGATTTGTACCACCAACTACCGATACAAGAAGCAATTATGCTAATACAAGTGTCAGTCGTTTGATTCGAGAACAAGATAGACTAAACATACTTGCCCAGCAAAGTTCTGTTTCTTTAGACATTGATAGGTTTAACAATGACCAGCGTCAAGTCTTTGATACAATCATGCAATGTGTCGAAAGGGATGGCAACCATTCAACAGAATATCCCAGAATTTTCTTTGTTGATGGACCAGGCGGTACCGGTAAGACATATTTGTTTAACACTCTTTTGAAAGCTGTTAGATCTGCCAACGATGGCTATGCATTAGCTGTTGCATCCAGTGGTACAGCCGCTTTGCTTTTGCAAGGTGGTAGAGCTGCTCATTCCATGTTCAAAATACCCTTGGAGACATCATCAACTACTTTCTGTGATATTAGGCCCAAATCTCCAACAGCTGAATTATTAAAAAAGACAAAATTAATCATATGGGATGAATCATCTATGATTAACAAATCAACACTTAAAACAGTCGATCGTACCTTCAAAGACATCTTTAGTAAAACTAACGAAGCTCTGTCCAATGTTCCATTTGGTGGTCGACTTATGCTTTTTGGTGGCGATTTCAGACAAGTACTTCCTGTGGTCAAAAGAGGCAACAGATCAAGCATTGTAAATCAATGCATCAACCTATTTTTCTTATGACCTTCTTTTTTCTGTAATGAAGCTCCAAATCAACATGAGAGTTCAACAAGCTCAAATGAATAATGATATTTGTTTATCTGAAGAATTACAACAGTTTGCAGATATGCTACTGGCTATTGGTGACGGATCTATGGAAACCTTGAGAATACCGGTTTTTACCAGCAATCGTATTATTGACACTGAGTATATCAAAATTCCGGATTTGATGCTCATCCAAGGCGATAAACTTTTAAACCTTTTGTCTGCAATTTATCCAGAGATATTCTCCAGTGAGAATACTATCCACACAAATCTCCAGAGTTTGATCAAATCAGCAGTTCTTACTCCTACTAATTCGTTTGTTGCTGAAATCAATCATCTCTTGATTCAACGATTTCCTGGAGAATTAAAAACTTACTTCAGCGCTGACGAACTTCTCAATAATGAACAAAACATGGAGTATCCAGTTGAACTGCTTCACCGGATTGAAAATGGATCCATTCCTCCCCATGAGCTCAAATCAAAGGTTCGTTCGCCCATCATGCTTCTTAGAAACTTAGACGCCACGAATGGTTTGTGCAATGGTACCCGATTGGTAGTCAAATCGTTATTGCAACATGTCATTGAAGCAACTATTGAAACCGGCGCATTTGTAGGCTCAGTAGTATGCATTCCACGCATCAAATTTATTACTGACTCTAATGACGCTATTCAATTCAGTCGTTTTCAATTTCCTGTAAGACTTGCTTTTGCAATGACTATCAACAAAGCCCAAGGCCAAACACTTGAAAAAGTTGGTTTGTATTTGCCAAAGCCTGTTTTTAGTCACGTCCAGCTTTATGTTGCTCTATCCCGAGTCAAGCAAAAAGAATCATTAAAAATTCTAATTAGTAAATCCACTGTTATTCCATCAAGATATAGAGCAAATCACACCAGAAATGTTGTCTACAAAGAAGTATTTATTTAAATGCCTACTCTTTCTTATCTTATTTATTATCATATATTATTTCAATAAACTTACATATATTTATCGTCTAAAAAAAACAAAAAATCATATTTGATCCTGAACAAATCAATTTCATCGAGCTTTGATCTATTCATTCGGATTAGCTTAATTCTTTCTCGCTGCCCCGGGACGCATGTTTTTTTTTACCGAAGCGACGGTTTAATAGCCCCTTCGCTGCGCTTCGTGTATTCTAAACCATAGCGAAGGTCCAAAAAAAATATGGGTGGGGCCCCCATATTGAACTTCTCATCGAATTAGTTGGCCTGCGGCAGCACGAGCATCTTACAAAGCGCAGCGTACCGTACCGTAATGAAGGTCAATAAAATTAGCACCTCCGCTTCGCTCTGGTTAATTTTATTACCGCAATGAAGGTGCGGTTTGTAATGTGCTCGTATAAGTTTAATTTTTTCAAGAAAAAGAAAGATGCGGTGAAATGTAATATCTGGGTTTATATTTGAAAGGTTTGATTTATAGTATTGCAATGAGCGCCACGCTGTGAGTAGCGAACTGATTTATGAGTAGTTTAATAAGAATAAAAGAGCTAGGTCTTAAAATTGGAGACAGTTCCGTCTGATGATTCAGAGAATAACTCTCACAGTCAAAGTATACAATAAGAATATAAAGAAAGACTAACTCAAGTCAATAATTTTCTCGATAACGTCTGTTCAATAATAATAATAAGAATAGATAGTCTCTCTGAGTAATAAAGAGTAACTCTAGTTCTTTAATGTAGATTTTCGATAGTTTCTGAACACTAGGTTAGAATAACTCAAATATCTAATTTCTATAGGATAGGTCCCTTTTATTAGAGTAATTCCTGATAGATAGTTTCTGTTGCTTATATATAAGGGTTTCTTATGGATGATTCCTCTGTTTTTAGAATTATATATCTTTAGAGTTGTATTCCAGTAAGCTTATATATTACTTTGCAAAGACTAGCTTTTGTATAGAAAGTTTGATAAAAGATGAGATTTTGTTTATTGAATAGAAAAAAGAGGGAGTATTTATAGATGTTTTGATAATCGGAGTAATTGACTTTGTATGAGTTACATTACCGCACATTGTTACAGAAATAACACGCTTTCTTTATTTGTAACAAGCTAAGGTCCAATGAGATGAGAGAGGATGGTAGAGTTTGGGGGTGATATTCATGACGGAGAAGGAAAAGGAAGGTATGCTGGAGGGCGGCTGGAGGGCGGCTGGAGGGCGTTCGCCATCGCTATTCTATCGGCTTATTTTGAATTTTTGTCAGCTTAAATCTGCGATAGAATAACGTGGGATATGTGCATCCTAGGTGGTGCGCTAAGTATTACCCATAATGTTATCAGTAGTGTTATTAGATGATGGATTTTGTTGATCAGATAGTGCTTCTGCAAGTAGAACATGGATTCCTTGAAGGTTGGTTGATCGAGAGAAAGCAACATATAACTGACCGTGAGTGAATAGAGGAGAACGAAGATCAATTTCTACATTTGTTAATAATTGATCTTGGGACTTATTGATAGTCATAGCAAAGCTTAGCTTCATGGGAAATTGCTTTCTTGACAGAATGAATGGGGAGTCGTCTTCCAAAGTAGTAAGAGTTATTCTAGTATATATATACAATAACTAGAAAAATAACTTGATCCATTTTTCCAAAAAAATTAAGTTCCAAATTATCACTCAAGCTTCAACATCAGGTTGCATGAGTTATACTTGTCATAACGGCTTGAAAGTTTACAAAATAAAAGGAAATGATGTTTGTTTTTCATGAATGCTAGAAAAAATACAATTAGTATTTGGTATGTTCTCCTTTTGCTTTGATTACGACTTGGCATCTAGAGGGCATACTGTCTACTAAAGTTTCAGCAAAATCAAGCCCTATTAGCTCCCATACTTGCAAGATAAGGGCCTTCAACTCTTCTACGTTTCGAACTGTGTGCCTCTTGGCAGCAAGACACATCTCTAACTCTTACCACACATGCTCGATAAAGTTCAAATCAGGGCTTTGAGCAGGCCAGAAGTGAAAGCTGCTGATTTGATGACCCTCCTTCCATCAACCAGCATAGGCATCTGTGTGGCAGGTAGAACCGTCTTCTTGGAGTATAAACTCCCTATCATGCTTCTCGTGTAATTCCTTGAATCAAGGGTGGAAGTGTTTGGCCAAAGTATCAACATATGTATCTTGGTTCATGTTGCCTTCTACAACCACAAGAGGACCAAATCTCAAAGCAGTAAAACAGGCACAAACCATCACTGATCTTTTGCCCCATTTGGTGCTGCTAAGGATGTTTCTTTCCTCGTATCTAGTGCCCTTTTTACGGATGACTCGGGCAGCACAGTCGTTGCTCTCAACCCGAAAACATGCCTCCTCCGACCATACGACGCTTTTCCACTCATCATCATCCCAACCAGAGTGTCTACGAGCCCAACGTAGCCTAGCCTCCTTGTGGCGATCCTCAAGAGCGGGCTTGTGTGCTGCCCAAAACGAATGGAAGCCGCATTTAGCTAGATAGCTGACAGTGGTCTTTCTGTCAACTATCAGGCCAAATGTTGCTGCATACGCTTTGACCAGAGGATATGTTGCAAACGGATCCTGTTGTACAAAACGAACCAGCAATTTGATGTCGTCTTCATTTGCCTTTGGCTTTCTACCAGTACTCTTGCCTTTCTCAAAAGTACCCTTTTTCTCAATTGTATTGTCAATGTTTCTTGCTGTCTTGGCATTAACACCTGTCAATGCTTCAATCTTACTATACGTTGTATTGTATATTCTGAGATAATAAACACCTCCTCGCTTGAAATCATTGTGATATCCGTATTTGCGAGCATTAGAGCTTTCGTTTGATGTATTGTTCATGTCTGATTGTATTTAGAAAATTGATGTAGAAGAGGAATGAAGAATATTATTTTGAGGAATTTAATGCATTTTTTGAAATGGATCAAGTTATTTTTCTAGTGACTGTAGACAGATGATGATGATTATCTGCAGAATGAATACTTACATAGCTAAACTCTGTTGCTATACTAATTAGGTTTACGATGTACAAAGTAAAAGGCCAATTATCTGTCATATGTTCGCGTTTTCTTGGGAAAAGACTGTGTCTATATATAAATCTTATAGTCTGGAGGCGAAAGAGGAAGCTAATAGAGCTTCCTTCATAAAAGGTTTATGTTGTAGAAGCAAAAGCGCTTCATCAAGTTTGCACTATTCAATAAATTAGCTTGATGGATTAGACACTTGAAGGATCAACTCTTTACCCATCTGCGCTTGCGAAACTCTTCTTCTGGCCAATGGTCTAGAATATGTTGGACCTCAAACTCAAAGAAATGAGCTTTGCCCTTAGGCTTCCCATACATGTCATAATCAACAAAGCTACCTATAAATGCTTTCACTTTTCCTCTAATACCACCTAAAAGTTGATAGAAGTAAATTGAGTTGCAATTGTCTTGTTTGTCTTCTAGTCCTTTTCTTTCTACCTTCTTCGTATGCTTCGCGCTCAGCAGATTGTTCTACGGTCTCATCGTTTTCCCAACCCCCTTTGGGCTAGTTTGGTTTAGTTGTTGCTTCACGGGAAGAAGAAAAAGAAACTTACGAGAACCCAAACATTTTCATGCTTACTGCTCGAGATGACAAGAACCATGTTGGTCTTCGGATCCACAGCAATTGTTCCAGCAATCTATCAAGATCGCCGACTAAGTCATGAGTTGCGTTATTTTGACAAAAAATGCTTACTTGCCGAATGTTGTCATCGTCATATACTTGGCTCTCTCTCCCTACACGCGACTTTGTTGAAAAGTGCTTAAACGTCATCATACTTAAATATGGTAGTATGTAAAATAGATGAACAAAAAAGAGAAAAAAAGGGCTATTGTTGCGGGGCTGAAAAAATAACTTAAATGGGCTGTAAATTTTTGTTCATATAATATTAGATCTACAAAATAAAAGTAAAGTAAAGCGTTGTTACGAAAAGGATGAGGCACGAAACATTATGCTTTTAGATACATAGTGATCTTACATTGTAGTGGGATCTATTAATATGTCTGCTCAAGTATAGCTAGGAACCACTTCATTTGTTAAGACCAAAACAAATGTATATGAGGCAGAATTCGTTTTATTGACAAGAAAGTAATAAAGGAATATTTATAAAAATCAAAAAGTTAACTTGCATTGATCAATAAGGCAAAGCCATCTGGAACAAGTAGCACAATAAATAGTAGTACTGCGAGATTTGGATGCTACTGCCTTACACTACCTTATGGCTTCAAGTTCCTTTTTTGTTCACCCCAGGAAGGAACAAATTACTAATGCATATCATTTAAGAACAATAACAAACCATTTGACAAAAAATAGGATAATAAAGCAAATATTATGATGATACGGCGATTGTTTCTGATTATACGGCTCTCTGTGCTTCGTATTGCGATATTAAGAAAATGTTTACCGTAAGAGCCGACATAAGTCGCATAACATTTGAGGAACAGAGGGGGTATACCACGACCCTTATATACCACTACTCTTATATGCCACTACTGTTAATTTAAATGCATATTCGATCTGTTCTAGTAAGAAGGTTATGAATATTATTTTATCCAATCTATTAATATGATATCTTTGAGCAAAGTTTCGTTCTTTTTTCTGTTCTTTCTTTGAGGAACTTTCCCCATTTGTTCCAATATACGTTGTAGTTCGTCAAGTTGTCAGGATGAGAGTCAAAATAAACTCTATTTGCAGGAGGAAGGTTGCTGCTGGAGTTCTTTAGCTTTACAGCTCCTCAACGAATTCCACCTATATGCTGAAGATGTAAAGGCACTGGCTTTTGATCTAGCCTCTTGGGCAGAACTAGAGGAAAGTGCGTCGAGGCTATATCCAATTGGCTTTTGCTGCTGGGGTCTGGATGATAACAGACAGGGCGACCGTAAGCATCCGCCAGCACTTGCATACAATCAATGCTGTCAAACCAAAAGGACATACCCGCTGTTTTCGCTTTTCTATGATCATAGCGAGCCACTTCATTTTCTTTTCTTTTGTAGCAAATCAATGCCACTTGTGATAGTCATTTTGACTTCATCTGTGGTCATTCCAAATGAGCTTCGGTAGAAGTCTTCGTAGAACATTAAATTTTCAAATTCTTTTGACATTAATGAGAACATAGCTTCTTTTACTTGGGTAAATCGTTCTTCATCTCCATATATAAGATATGCTGCTGCCCTAAAACCGCAATAGCCATCACTCTTTGGATTGTAGGTCGATACAACATCGTCTTGATTGATATCGGCAGAGAGAGGGATATCCAACTGTTGCTTTCTGAATTCTTCTGTATAAGCAACCCGTATTTTTTTTTTTTGGAAATATACAGATCGTATACAAAATCAGTTTCATCTTCAAAAGCCTTCCTTTTAAATCTTTCTTCTTTCTTTTCTTCATTGACTTCTTCCTCCTCTTCTTTCTTTTCATATTTTTTCTCTTCATCTTCTTTGACTACTTCCTTTTCTTTTTTTTTAATTCTTTCTGTAGCAAAGGCTTTCCTAAACTTAGCAGAAGCAAAGTCTTTTGGTAGTGCAGAAAGACGCTGGATTTTTGCAGGTCTTCCTGGTTTCTTGACCTCAGTTGCTTCTGGAAGAGTCAATTTAGGAAATGATGAAGGCTCTTCAGCTATGCGAGACCTGCCATCAACAAATGAATCAGTGTTGTAGATGAGGAAACTCTCAACTGCATCTATCAGTCGAGTTTTTTCCACATAATCGCCCTCAGCATCACGGAAAGCACCTTCCAAAGCAACGACATATTTCATCCAATCTTTGGAAAAGCTTCTAGATGTATCTGTAATTTGTATTTCTTCTTGATTGTTGGCTATCCATCATCGACGAGGTATATCTGATAGTTCGATTTGTCAATTCCCTAATACATCAAATTGATGGCAGCAAAACAAGCCATAGACGGCTCTGTTCTTGCAGTTGCATTCCGAGTAATGCTCAGAGATGACAGGGAGTTCTCTGTACAATTCCTCGCGCAGTTTATAAAGAGCGAGGTGCCCAATTTTACCGCGCAGATGACTGAGGTTGTCATCTTTACTGATAACCTTATCAGAAGTTGCTTTCTCCTTCAACTTCTGCTCTTCATAGTTGCGCTCAAAGTCTTTCAAGTACTCGTGTACTCTATCAAAAGCAACACAGAGATGTTGAGCGGAAACCATCTTGTGCTTTAAAGTACCATGTCCACTCTCGACCCTCTGAGTAATTATGCAACCCATTGTCTTGATCTTGGAAGTGTAATTGGCAGCCCGTTGATGTAAGCATAACTTCCATTCTGCTTCGAAGTATTCTTTGAACTTCATTCTTTCTTCTCTGAAAACAAAGCAATCATCTTTGAGAAGAATCTCGTTGATTCTGTTCATGTTTTCAGAATACTTTGTGAAGCCAGTGAAGTTAATCAAAGCAGAAACACACGATTTAAACTCTTCAACAACATCATCATCCTTGAACGACTTCTTGCTGCAGTGATCACTCAAATTGGTCAACATGTGTCATGTATACAGAAGCTTCTTGTTTTGAGGAAACAACTTATCAAGAGCATTTCTCAAAGCAGTACACTTGTCAGTGACGAACACAGTTTGACGCAATTCATCACCCATTTGTTTCTTGAGCATTTCAAGAACCCATTGACAGGCAATTTCCTGCTCATTTGACGTCCAAGCAAAGTCCACAGGAAAGCTTTTGAAGGCTCTTTGACCGATGTTTGCAACTCCATAGATACCAATCAATGGCATGCTAAAATTGTTTATCTTGTAGGTTGCGTCAATGACCATTACCTCGGGAAAATGCTGTGCTCTTTCTGTCATAGAGTTGCTTGCAAAGAAAATAGATTTCAAGAACATTGTCTGATCAAAATCATAAAATGTCATGTAGCCGTTGCTTTGCATTTGCTGAATCAATACGTTTGCTTGTTCAGTAGATGCTCTTTGGGAAGCTTCTCATGTCTGTTGATTGTAGACACTTTTCATGTTCTTAACGTCATCTTTAGTCAATTTGTTATAGAGACTATCTTTACTGATCGTATTTTGGATCTTACGAGCTGACGAGTTTTGCTCGAGACCAAAGCTAATCTTTCTCATGTCATCTACTTCAAGAATACTTTTGCGTCCCTTTGAAGTTGACAACAAATTGAGATCATCAATAGGATGGTTATGACAAAGCTCATTCTCATTCTTAGGGTCAAGAAGATTAAATAAGTTTTTGCCCTTGGGCTTGAAGAATCTGATTGTATAAGGGCATTCTGTCTTATGGCTCATTTTGGCACGACGTTTGCTAGGATCCTCGATTCTTTTCGTCTCTCTTTGCTTGCCACTTTTGACACACTGAAAGATAAGGCTTTTTGTGTCAGAACGAGTGACAGAAACGACAAATTTGTTTCTAATTGAGTACTCTCTAATAAGAGTATTAAGAGACTGTCTATCGATGTTGTTGGGGATATTAGGGAGTGCTTCTGATGCTTTGTAAAGTTGATTTGTAACCATTGTTATGTCAAAGAGAAAAAGGGGTAACAAGTAGAAAAAAAAAAGGGTCGTGGTATATAACATATTGAAACTCAAGAATGGATCTTTTTTTTTAAGGGAACAAGTCCGGTTTTATTTAAAGTCCTTTAGATCAGGAATGGATCGAGTGTGTCGTGGTATATAACTTTTTCCTTTTGAAAAAGGACAATCTCTTTCTAATTTTAGTGATTGATTTCGCCTTCAGCTTTTCTGCTCTCCAAGTTTTGTTTTTTCTATTATTAACAGAAAATGCAAAGAGAGAGGGAGAGCTTCAAAAGAGATACTTGTTATATGTTGTTATAAAAATAATAGAAGAGCCTTCTCATGATGTAAGTAAAAAAAAATGTGAAGCATGAAGTTGAGTGATGCAAAGCTGGTCAAAGATGCCAAACTTTCCGCAACCACAAGTGGAACTGTTCCGATAAAACAACTTTTGTAGAGATTTGGAATGGTGGAAGCTAGTGACTTGACTTGTTCGATGGCAACTACCATTAACCTGTCTTTGTCATTGTTCGACTCCTAATTGTTCTTAAAATATAAGTACTCATGGTTACTTGTAATTTCTTCAATATTAACATTCTTAAGCACTCAGATGAGGCACAAGGGTTGCTACTTACGTGATTTGAATGTGAATTTAATAGTTGTTAGAAATGTTGTTTGGGATCATTTCTTAGATGTCACCAGTGCCTACTTCCAATTCAACAAGAACAGCAACATTCGGATTTATCTTGCATCGATTTCGATGAAATATCAAGCTATTATAAACTGTTACACTAGCTTTTCGTCGTTTGTATCCATGATTGGTTGATTTTCTATTGATCTTCTAAAACATTTGCTGAAGGCTGCTGGCAGTTTTACTATTTTGGCTTCATAATTAATTAGTAGGGGCTTTTGTTGAGCATTTTTTAAATTTGTGTGTGGGATACAGGTAAGAGGGATTTTAAAAACTTTACGACTGTGGTAGTTAAGAGCAAATTTTTTTACTCATTTCGTTGATAGCATTCCGTTCTGGACATCCATTAGATCGGACACTTCTTGTAGCCATCCCTATCTTGCGATTGAGGAGTCTTGTACATAAGGCTTTCAATACTTTTTTAGGAGTTTAATTCATTCAGCAATATTGCCTTCAGTCTCGAGTACTTCGGCACTTGCGATCTGATATTGCAAGGATATTGAACAGACCTTGGAAAGACAACAAAAAGAATGTGAGATCTTATCAATCTCCACTTTCGTAAGCATCTTGTTCAATGTATTCTCCTTGCTTTTTTGGTTTAGGTATGCATCTACTATAGTGTTAGGTACCACAAATTAAAGGAAATCAATTCAATCGACACCTCTGGTATGACTAGGCTTGTTTCAGTATCAATAGAGAGCAGAACTTTCGTCAGGTGCAACACTTGATTGGTTTCCTCTTAAACATAAATACGTTACCTGCTAACCGGGCTTTTTAAGCTTTCAACAAGGCTTCGATAATGATCTTCCTGTATTGTAGCTTCAACAAAAGTGCATTTCTTGTACCTAAAGCTATAATTTCTTTGCCAGTGACGAGTTACCGTAACTGCTTTGCTGCATGATGATCCCAAAAATGCAGTCTGACGAGAGAGCAAAGCGAACAGTCAGAAAAGAATACAAGGTATTTCAAGGGAGTACTTCTCTCGATACATAGAGTATTCTGTATTTGATGTATATAAAGTACAACATGCAATATGCCAAACTTTTTCAAACTATGATGAATTACTTCAACAACATCAAAGTTCTTCTTTCGTCTTGTAAATGTATTTTAGTTTTCGTCAACAAAAGAGAAGTTTTGTCTGTTCAACGCCTTGATGCCTCTGATAAACAAATTCTGCAATCATACTCAGATGCATGTGTTTTATAGGGAAGTCGCCAATTACAGACAAAAAAAAAGATTTTCAGAAAGACTCCTGCCGATGATAGGACTTGACCTTCGTTCCCTTTGTCTGCAATGTAGGTAAGTCTTTTAGCATTGGAGCAAGATGATTAAAGATCTTTTTCGCTTTATATTGCTAAAAGAAACGGCAACTTGCAGCCTGTCTTCTTTCTCATGTAAAGGTCAGTTTATACAGCAGCCAAAAGCCTGATTGTTGCTGTGTATTGCTTACCGAACATCGGAAGGAAGATTAAAAATGACAGCCATAAAGGTGGCCATAGCTACAAAACCTCTTTTCTGAGGACAGAATCCGTTAACGCGTATAGCTAAGTCCAAGTCGAAACCGCTTTAAAAAATATGCTTGTGTCTTTGGCAAGCCCTTCGATCGAGGATGCTACGGCATACTTAAGCGCTTTTAGAGGAGTTCCATTTGTCGCGAAGGAACAGCAACTCGCAATTATTCGGACGTGTTAGAGAAGGTAACAAGCTGCCTATACAGTGAAGCCCGAGTGGTAATTGACTCGGTGCCTGTCTCATTGTTTTGATTTGATTCATCTTTTGACAAGTGCAAGTATTTTGATTGGCCTTGTAAGACACATGTACCATTGTTAGACAAACATGATAAGCTTCTGTCTTTGCATCATAATGCTTTTAGACTAATCTATTAACATGGTATGGAGAGAAGTGGCCAATCGGCTACGAGTATATATCATTGATTAGTACACAACTATTCTTGCAGTACAAAAGACAATTGCAAGTTTGCCGCAACCTGGGTTTTTCGACAGTTGATTGATCTATTTGACTATAGTTACTTCGGCATCATACCTAATTTTCTTTTCCCACAATACCATCTTGAAGTCAATGTTGATCTTCATCTGCTGATCTAACAACTTGCCGCTGATGTTTAGGCTGACTTTGAGCAGAAGATCCACAGTCTCCAAGAGGTCTTTCAGAAAATCATTTGCCTGTTTTACATCATGAAGTGCTTCTATAAGTTCTTCATTGTTTTCTGCAGCACCATCAATACCTATTAAAGCAAATTTAGCTATGAGGATATTAGCATTACTTGAAACAGAAGATAAGTCTAAGTAGGCTTCAATTCCAGATGTTCGAGCATTAAGCATCACTACATCGTCAATACAGGATGATGCAAAGGAGTAGTAGACCTTGGCAGTACTCTTCAGGCGACTGAACTCTTATTGAAGCTGTTCTTGCTCATATTGATCTTCGTGCTTAGCAAGCTCTTTCTTCTTGAAGTTTGATTGGTAAATCTTGCAGCAAAGGATGTCAATGAAAAAAAAGATGATGACTTAGCATTGTTCGACAGTTCTCTTTATATATGCAACTTTGATACAAACGGCACTCAAAGCCTGTTATTCAAGATACTATGAGGTACTTGAAAATCAAGGGCGTCCAGTCACAAGCCAAATCAATTTGCACCGTAACTGACAAATGCAGATCAGCTTTGCTTTTAGATTGTTCTGTCAACTTACTAGAAAAATTTGTTCCAGGACTATTGTGGAATCCCAGGTAAGCTCTCTTTTAAAATTGAACCAACTTCTTCGAACTTTGTACTTTCTTTTATTTTTCATTACGTTTCCTCAAGATCACAAAAAAGGTAATATGTATTTACATATTTGCGAGAGGAAGGTGAAGTAGCCTAATGTCTTTGGGCCTCTGTTGTTGTCAACAGAACTCATTCAATTTCAATACAAAGTAAGTGTCCATTCTTCTGAGAACCTGAAATACATAGTCAATTAAATCTAACTTTCGTATTTTGTAATTAATTGTAGACATTTATTTAAACATGTCTCTTAAAAACAACTCCACTCCCCAAGTATATTGCTAACTTGCTTGAATGCATCCAAGGTTTAAAAGATGAATTGAATGCCTGGAAGAATTTTTCTGTTGACCAAATCAGTACGAATTCCGGTCACCTTGTTGGTCTCGACAGTTAAATTCAAGAGATACTTCAGGGACCACAAACAACTAGTCAACTCAATATGACACCTGTAATACTGTTGCCAAGCTTCCCTTATCCAAAGCTAAACAAGAATTATGAAAAAGACGGGATTATGGCTTTACTTAATGAAGTTTTTCCAAGTAAAGACAACGATAATTTGGCGTTAATGTATGATAAGATGGGCAAATTAATCTTGCTAACTTGCAAGTCGTATGCTAAAGACCACAGCAATGTTATCGACTTTTCTAAATCAATCCCATTGTTATTCTGATGTTGTTACATGTAATCAACGTCAAATTAGCCCTTGATCAGCCTCGAGCGATTTCTATGAATTCACTGTAAAAGTTACAAGCTGAAGCTCAACCTGTCAGACAAATAGTTCCATATTGAAATGGTTAAAAAATCAAATCCCAAGTCATCATTCAAGTAACTTAACAGAAAGCCCAACATTAAGATTAACCGCGTCGTGCAAAAATTAACCAAAATTGTCAGTTTATATTTCACATGATTTTTCATTCATGCTTCCTTCTCAGCTATTTTCATCATACGAAGTATGAGTTGTGCGTGAGACTGAAGCCTTTATAATTGTTCAAAAAAAAAAGTCATAATTCGAAAATAAAAAATTGCATGATTCTATTCAGGTACCAAGCCTTAAGAATTTTATTGGCTGCTTATTTGCCTACGTCGGTTTTAGTTTCAGGGTGTGAGTACCAAATCCGTCAATAAAATATTTTTTTTGATTGATTTTCTCTCTCTTTTTCAAACTATAGAACCATGTCTTTGAGATCAGGTAATACCTAAATTGAATCCTAACGAATGAGAAGGCCTTCAGTTGTTTACGATCCATTGCTAGTGAGCCAAAAATTTGTTCGTAGCTTAAAGCCTACCAACTGTGCTATCTTCACCCCCTGTATCCGTACTTGTAAGTTATCGAGAATGAGATAGACATGTCAGCTTATCGTAGCTTCTATAGACGCCACCGAGAAAAAGACAGTTCATCCTCCTCGCCGTGTGTATCTCCATAATCAATATGCAGACATCATCGACAACAACCGTGCCGTCTTTATCTTCCAGCACAATAACTTGACTGTCAAGGAATTCACTCAATTAAGACAACAGTTAGGCGAGTTAGGTTCTATCAAACTTACAGTCTTGCGCACAGGTGTATTTTCATCTGCCTTACGTCAAACCAAATATGCTAATTTGGAACCTTTAATCAACGGTCCCACCTGCGTCTTGTCTACCAACGTGGCTGACAATGAACAACCCGAATTGATGAAGAAATCAATTGAATTCTTGTCCAAGAACAAGAAGTTGTTACTGTTAGGTGGTAAATTGGATAATGTGCTTTTGACGCAAGCAGATGTATTAAAGGTGGTTGAATTGCCCACAATTGATCAATTGAGAGCTCAAGTAGTTGGTGTGGTTGAAGCACCTGCCCGTAAATTGTTGGGCACTTTGGAGCAACCTGCTAGTGAATTACACAGTGTGTTGGATAGAAGAATTTAAGATAATAAAAGCAAAAAAAAAAAAATATGTATAGAACTAGTATCAAAGGATTAAGAAAAAAAGAAGATAGGCATTAGTTTATTAATAAAAAGGTAATCAAAGTATACAACCAATGGATGGAAACAAACGAGATGCTTGAGCCATTGGTTTGTCTAATGAACTTGGGTTGAGGACTAATGACATTTGATCGACAGATGAAATCGCTACCTTGTGTGATTGTTCTAAGCTTGTTGATTTCATCACAAGGCATCTCTTGACTGGATTGTACGTTCATACCACCACGAATGTCCATCACACTGGGAAAACTGATATCTGTAAAATTACCAGATAAATCCACAGCACCTTCTACTGTATGTAAACGGGGCGCTTCTACCTGATGGAGCTGGTTATTGTTATACATAGCCAAAGCACCACCTATCTGTTCAAGTAGAGGAACAGAGAGACTGGTCAGTAAATGATTGTCTGAGAGAGAAAGAGTGCCTGTCAAGCGAGTCAGATTGGACATGACTAGGGTACTAAATGAATTTGAGATAAAGGCAATGTTGCCAGAGTATCCGATATTATCAAAGCCTGTAACTGTATGAAGGTTCTTGAATTCGCCTGAAGCAATATAATTCATTCCCGATAAATCTAATGATGCAAGAGGGCCGTTTGATGCTATTTTGATTGCATTGATCTCTTCTATATTATTTAAGGTGATTTTCTCCAGTTTCTTATTGTTTATGATCTCAATTTCCTGCATCTTGTTGGCTGTGATTCCATCCATTTGACTGATCATAGTGTCACTAATGATAAGCCTATCTAGTTGACTTAAGCCTGAAGGAAATGTGATGGCTTCTAGAACAGGCTCTGATGTGATTTCAAGTGAGTGTGCAGAAGCAAGTTGAGTTAGGTCCAAGCGTTTTAAAGCAAGATTGTTGTGCAACTTGAGCTGTCCGTCGACTTTTCTTAAACCGGCCAAAATGATCTGATTTGGATCTGATAAGTCTTCTAGTATTAAGTTACCTGAAACACGTTGAAGCAACGGTAAACTGATCTGTTCACCTAAAGATACATTTTGAACATAGATAGACCCCTCAAAGACTTGACAGAGTCGTAATTCATCCAGATCTTGTGGTGATTTAATTTTCAATGTACCTGAGCATGGATTTACTGCTATAATACACTGAATATAAATGAAACTTAACGCTAAGATAAGGAACATGATTTTAGAAACGAGCAAAAGAGAGAAAGAGAAATGGAGTGGAAATAAGATAATCATAGTTATTTAATGTAGAGAGAATGCTATCTCTCTTTTTCTTACTTAAGCTTATCATTTAAGATCAAAGTTTTTATTTATCTCATTTTCTTTTAAAATCGTCTAGCTGGTCTGTCCCTGGCAAAACGGCCACCATTATCTCTGTTGTAAGGAGCATTACCAAAGCCTCTTCTGTTGAATCGATCATTGTTAGCGCGACCACTGTTGAATCGATCAAATCGTCCTCGATTACGGTTGTTCTTGAGTTGAGCAGCAGGTGGTGGGCCAATAAAAATAGCTACATCCAAATAATCGCCAATGAAAAATTTACATTCTTCCAGTGTCTTCTTCTGATCTTCTGTAGGGCTTGCAGCTACCACGCGACCCATATCACGGCTGGTATATCGAGCGCGTTCAGGATCCAGATAAATAAGGCGAAAAGCAATACGGGCATCAGAATCCCTTGCTTCCGGAATCACCTGTTCAATCAATTGGGCAATTTCCTCTAACGTAGCATTTTTCCTTTCCTCCCCCCCTATGGCGTTAGTTCATCGCTTAAAACAATTTTTCTAAAAAGAAAGCCTACCACGTATAAAGACTCAATTCATCTTGAGGAACTGAATCAAGTGTATATTGACTAAGACTAATTATAATAAAAAAGGACTTTTTCTTTAGTTTTTCAAGAGACTTGTAGGAAACAAGAAGTTTACTTGAAGGATCAATGGCGTGACATACGGGTTATGGCCTCCATGACGAGTAAAGATTCTCAACAAAAAAGGACAATCCTAGAGAAAGTCAACTGTCAACTCAGTCTATCTTTTAGTGCATGCTATAAAATAAGTTTTGCCTTTTCGCGATCTACTGTTGATGTCATTGTTGATTTATTGAGACAAGTAATAAAAAGCCCAAAAAAAACAAGAGAAAATAATGATAAAAAAAGAGAAAATTGGACACACAAAAAATAAAAAGTTTAGACTTATAAAAGACACTTGGTATTAAAGAGAGGTCAATAGCATAAATAAATCTCCTTTCTGTTTGATAAGAGACCTACTTCTTTATAAATCCTTTGGAGATTGCAAAGAAAATAGACTTTTTATAGAGTGTATTAAGCTTCTGGGAATTTGTTTGCATAGCAACTAGTGATTGATATTCTGCTGTCATGGTAACTAAGCATTATACAGCATGCAATGGAAAACTCAATTTTCTGTATTTTTGTTTGTATTTTTTTTTTATTCTATTTTATTCTAGATCTTGACTTTGTTAAAACAATGACATTCGAAACCACTTGTTTGATCAGCAAGGAGCTTTCATTTACGCCTTATGATTCAAAGTGGATTCCAATGTCATCAAGGCTTTGTGTTGTTGGCGCTACTGGTGAAGGTGCTGGGAAGATAACCATTTATAGCATCGCAGGCAAACATCTAGAGCTTCAGCATGAGGTCAGTTTTTTCAAAGAGCCTCCCCCCCTTTTTTAGAGTATTCATAGTATGCTGCTTAGACAGAAACAAGTTCAGCTATTCGTTGTAGTACGCTCACGGGACAATCACGTCAACTAGCTACTGGTGACTTTGAGGGGCAACTTCAACTTTGGTAAATCTTTTTTTTTTTTACATGCTGTTTAAACCAAGTAATTAACTCATGAACCTTAAGGGATACACAACGATTGGATATACCTTTAATTTCTTTCAAAGCACATGAAAGTATTATCAATTCAATTGACAGTATCAATCAGGCAAAAGAACCTCAAGAGTTGGTTACTGGCAGTCGGGATGGCGCTGTGAAAGTTTGGGATGTAAGACAGCCCGAAAAAGCCATATTGACTGTCCAATCAAAAACAGTCAAGGATATCTGGGCAGTTGTGTTTGGATGGTTTAAGGGACATAAGGTAATCGCTGTTGGATATGAGGACGGCGACATTAAGCTGTTTGATGTGCATGGATCCCGCTATCTATGGCAGACAAAAGTGAAAGATGGTGTGTGTTCAATTGACTTTTGTGACCATCGACTGTTTGTCAGCACACTCTCTGCTGCTTATTGGATTGATCTAGAGACTGTCACAACAACCGAAATTATGGTAATATCATTATAATTGTATGACAACTTATCCTTAACTATTTCTCTAGAATTCATTTGATACAACATTATGGGCCATTCGACATATACCACAACAATCAGATTGCTTTGCTATTGCCAGTGGGAATGGCCAATTTCTCTCATTTCAACATCCTAACCATAAGCCATTCAATACCCTTGCTCTATCTAAACACCCCGTTATTTCCATCGATTGGCACAAAGACAGAAAAGGCCTATTTGCTTGTAGTTCATTTGATCAAACCATCAAAATTGGTCATCTTCATTAAAAAAAAATATGTTTATTATATGCCTATTTCTTTCGATCTGCCTTCCACTTATAGACAGGTAATCCATACTTGTCTGTGCCCACTTGCTTTCTTCTGCCCTTTGTACGCAATAACTTTTGAGTTGTAATTTCCTGTTCAGCTCTCGATAATTCCTCTTCACGCTTCATACGAGAAGCCAGTTCTTTGTATAAACGCTCTCTTTCCTTTTTGATATCTTTTAATTCTCTGCCAGTCATAGTTGTATCTATGGTTGATTCCTTCAAAGTCTTTAATGTAGGTCGGTTGAATTTACGGTCAACCAATTCAGGTAGAGTATCCAGATGCTTAACAGGACTGAATTGACATGCTTCTGTATCTGAGTCAACAAAGACAATGTGGTTTGATTTGTTCTTCTTTTTCTGAAGTTGTTCTTCTTCATCTGAATCTTCTTCTTCGTCTGATAATTTAGCATCATCCACAAAATGAAGAGATGCTTGTAATTTTTCTAATTTCTATATCAAATAGATGTAAGACATCTGCACAATCATGCTTCTATCTTTTTAGGACTTACCTTTTTACTAAGGTCTCTTTGGTATTTGATATAAGCTTTATCTTGTGTCTTCATCAACTGAATAAGTTCATCAGGCAATTCTTCATTTCGTTTTTGTATATGGACACCATTTTTTGTTTGCGAATTGATCATCTTGAAATAAAATTCATCGGGATTTCTGAAGAGGGCCTTTTCTCGCATGGCCTTCAGTTTATTCTGCTTTTGATGGAAATCCTTTGCACGCAATAGATAATCCTTCTTCTTTTCCAACAAACCGAAACGCTCTCGGCCAGCAATCTGACCACGCTCTTTATGGTTTCTTCTCTGCACTGCGTTACGTAAACTAGACATTGATGATTAGATGGATGTGTGTATGTATATTTTGTAAGAAAGAAATAAGAATTATATATGAAGCACAAAAGCAGAAAGAGGAGAGGGAAAAAAGGAAAAGCAGTCATACGATTTATTTTGGAGGGCGGATATTTTGGTTGTTGATATGAAAGGATTGTTAATTACACTCCAAATTCTGTCCTTGCTTTTGTCCCTCTTTGTACTACCATTCATCACTTGTACAAATTATCCAATGCGTCTCTAGTTTTGCTTTTCTTTGGTTTCAATTATGAGCACGAGCAGAGAGACTAGCAAAAGTAAGTCAAATCATGCTATCATTATTGTTCTTTTATCTAGTACTTTGTTGTCCCTAATAAAGCTGTTGCTAGCTTACCTTAGTTATAACCTAGCTCCCCGTATATTGGTGTCCAGGTTTGGGTGTCCTAAAGTCTTAATAAACTTTTTAAGCTGTGTCATCCTCTTTTCTTCACACTGTAAGCTGTCATCTAAAAACAATGATTTCAGCATAAGCTATTTTGGACTGCAGTACCCTGATAGTGAGCATTCAGGAAGTTATATTGTTGAGTTATAGGATGAAAAACTCAGTGATTCAACCAAGTGTAATATTGGCATTGGATGGGCTCTAGAAAGAAGGGACAACAAGTGTTGTAAAGGGACGCTACTGCTTGCTTCAAAGGTTTTAGTTTTTTTCAAGAAAGGCATAAAAGTATCTCAAAAACGATTCTCAATCAACAGTCTATTTCTTGAAGGCTAGATTTGCTTTGACTTGTGATGGTGGCATCAAACTCAGCACCTGCTATGTTGATTGTAAACGCTTTTTCTGGTATCAAAAAATCGTTTTAACTTGAGACGATATATGTACTTGAATTGCAAAAGAACACAGTATTCTTGAGACTACCATTGGTGTAGATGCGAACACTTTTGCAGGATTAAAATATTGATACCAGGTAAGGGAAAACCAAACTGGAGGTCAACAGCTCTGTCATCTTAGAAATGCTTTCATTATGTTCATCTAACAGATAGACATTCCTACAAAGCCCTGCATCTTTCTAAGAGATGAATAATGGAAGCGTTTTATCACAATTTGTAATATACAGAACAAGAGACATTTTTATTATTTGATAGATAAAGAAATTCAGAAGACTAACAGAGACATTAATGATTAAACCAAAAGCCTTTGTTTTCTTTAAAAGAATCCTTTTGGTATTACTTAGAATGATCGAGTTATTGGTATTGATCCTGGCAAGGATAAATATGGATGGCTGTGAAGTCTCTAACTAGTGTATATCTTTATGTTCATATACTCAAAGGTGCCCGCGATATTTCTTGTAGTGCAGACCTTGACGCACAACTGCTGAACAGCAAGCAAACGACCAAGCAGCACTCTTTTTCCGTTAACAATGCTTGCCATAAGCTTTGTTCTGGTCTGTCATAGATATAACAAAAAGAGTTGAGAAGCCGAGCCCAGTTAAGCATCCAAGCTTCTTATGACCGACTACAAAATCGTAAAGTATGCATGAATGAAGGCGCTATACAGTTCTTAAACTCTTTAGTCTCTGAGCATACAAGACAAGTCTTACTTCATATTGTATATATGATTGTTATTAACTAATCCCTCAAGTAAAGCGATAGAATGCACTTTTATCGTGAAGACGAGAATTATTCATCTTTCAATTGCAAAATGGCTCGAAATTATGTTGGCCTTAATAGAACAATGGTTAGAAAAGACTTCAAGCTGGCCTTTTCTTTGTCTAAAAGTTTTAGAGAGAGAAGAAAATACATAGGACCTGTTTTCAAAATCAATTGAGACCTGCAGATAATACCAGAAGAGCTGTTGTTGCGTATGGTGATTCAAGCATTCGTGACACTTGTCATGGTAGTTAGTCAATTCCTATCAAGTAAGTTCAACTTGCTATTGCTGAAGAAGCCATTGTAATTACTGTTCATGAATTCTGAGCTCTTTCCACCTGCTGGCACGACCATCAACGGCTGGTCTTGTTTGTACTTCCATGCACGTCTGTGATTATTGCAAAAAGAAGCATCGTTTTGGAAGCGTCGATGATAACATGTTTGAATCTCGTTCTACTGTGAAATGCTATGATGAAGAAAACCACATAATACATACAACAAATCAATACACTAACCAAAGGATAACAGGCAGATAATAGTTTACTCCGAACAGACTCATGCTCCAACTTTTTTTAGTTTGTTATGTTCTTAGTTATTCAATATAATTTTGGTATAGAGGTGTAAACACCGCTGCTAATATTAGAAACATCCTAGTGGAATACGTTTGTTCAAAAGATGTTCTGGAATCAAGATCAACTGTATCAACAAGACCGAGGACTGTAGACAAAGTCTATGATAAAGTTCATCTCGTCTGGTAAAGACAAAGATCTTAAAAAGAAAATATATATTTTTCTAGACACCCAAGATTAGGACACCTTTATTTATGTATTACTTCTAGTTTAGTCATACTATCAACAATGATAGCTTGGTAGGATTACTTGCTTTTTCCCACTATATATTATCGACACAACAAACAGTTTGTTTTTGTTTTATGACAAAGAAAAACTCTAGTCAAAAATCACGCCATGAGCGCATGATTTGCCTGATATAGCCAATAGAAAGACACTGGAAAGTGTCCCTGCATTAACTTTGACTTCAGATAGTGGATGGTCCGTAATATATTTGTTTTCATCAAAATTAAAGAAATGTTTTGGTACCATTCGACATTGAAGATTCCATTTGTCGAGTAAGCGCTGTATGCTTCTCTTGGGGCTTCTTTCTTGGTAGGTGGTCAAGAAGATACAGTCTGGATTGTTTCTCTGTATCACATAAGAGACAAGCACAAGTAAATGCTCAAATTCTATATTGGTCAATAACAATGATAACAACAATGATTTTACAACTTACGCGAAGGTTCATAGAATGTATCGCTACCTATAATATAGTCCAACTTGGTGTCCCAAGTAAGCTCAATCTGTTCAATCAGTCTATCGATACTTTTATCTGTACCCATAGAATCCCATTCAAGGGCTTGTACCCAGATATGGTTCAGTTGGTTCTTCTCCAAACAACCTTTGACAACAGGCAGAATAGAAGGGATATCACTCAGTATCAAACGGATGGGGTTGATTGATTTAGCAAGCACAAGTGAAGGTAAAGACGTGCCTGCTCCCACCTTAAAGAAGGTCAACAGTCTGCTCTGTGCTCAATCTTTTTTCTTATCTTACTTCTAACACAGTTGCATCTTTAAACTGATCACGGTGATGCCAAACATAATCAGCCATCACAAGTGAAGACGGCCAGATGTAACAACCGTATGCAGCGTCAAGTACCTGTTGATATTTTTTTCAGTCAATCAAAGACAGTGTATGTTTTTCTTTTTGTGAAGAGACCTCTTCGATGTAAACGTCAATCTTTTCTTGACTTGAAGGATCTAGAAAAGAGATGCGTTTTGTACTATTACATAAGTCAGATGCAATGTCTAAAAAAAAAAGAGAGAATGTCTAAAGAGAAGAAAAAGAACACCTTTTGATAGACATTGACAGTAAAAATAAAAAAGGATACAGAAGATAAAAGCCTTTTACTAGCACTTTTCTTTTCTGGACAAGCATTCCATCAATTGAAAAAAAACTAGAGGCCTTCTGTAGGTGTGTAAGTGGAAGTTTAGTAGTAGATATAGGTATGTTCAATCAATTGAGAAGTAAACCTAGGTCAAGCTTGAATGCTAATGATGAGGTAAAAACTTAAAAAAAAAACTTGTAGGCAAAGGGATCAATTGCAGTAGCAGTATCATAACCTCATGTTCCCTCCCCGTCGCGCAGGTATCTTATTTTACCCCCCCCCCCTTTTTTTCGACTCCGATATGAAAAAATAAATTCTACCTCAGGTGTTCTGTCCTCTTAAAATTCATTTAGTCAATAGAAATAAGAATGATAGCATATAGTCTCTGTCTTGAGACTCGAACTTCTACTTGTGGCTGACGAGGTACTATACTAGCTTCACCTCTGACTCCTACCACAAATTTTTTTCGGATTGAAGCCAATAGACTCCAACAAGAAACAATTCGAGTATCCGATCAGCTAAAACAAGCATGTAAACCAAGAAGAGGTTTTATCCTCAAAAACAAGATCAAAGAACTGATGAAACTATGAGTACTATAAGATAAATAATGATGAACAAAACTCTTCGAGAGAGAGAGCAAACAAAACTCTTAAGCCAAACCAAAATCTTTATGAATAAATAGCCTAGATAAAAAGAGATCAAAACCAGTCTGATGAATACAATTATACTTAAAGAAACAAACTTAAGAAGCCGAGGCATGGCGCCTACTTGCTTAGATTCCTAACAGACAACAATCTGCAAAGACATTTGCAACAAGAATCATAACTGAAAAATACAAGTGTTTCGAGAATGTTGAAAATGTAACAACTGATGAAGGCCTTTTAGAAAAGCAAGATGAAGTTAGATTTTTTGGAACTGATAATGGAATCATCTCTATATCTAAAGCAGCAAATTTAGTAAAGAAAACTAAAGCATCACTTCTTCTTATATGACATATACACAACACTCATTTCTACAAAACGCAAGTTGTTGTTACTGCTACTGTTTCTTGGACATACTTACTGAATTGTTTATAGCAACGGCATCTGGCTTATCAACCATTGATAAAGAACTACTAAGTATCCCCAATACATTTAAAATCAACCCTAGAGATTTCCGTTTTCAAAGTAGCAGTTATGTTTTACAACACAGGCTGCAACATGCAAAAGCTACTCCAGAAGGTCAACAAGTACAAGCAGTGGAGGAAGTTCTCCCTCAACATCTTCTAAAAACAGTCATGACCCTCTCTAAGGATGCTACAGCTGCATACAATGCGTATCAATAGCATAAGCATAAATTGAGAAAATTCTAGTACAGTTCTGCTTGCGGCAGAAGTAAAAGGCGGCATGAAATACGACAAGAGAAAGCTCATAAGCGAACACGCTCAGCTGAGGGGAAGTATGGTCAGCAAGTACAGCAAGCACTATATATCATATTTGTGTATGATAGAGGCTATGGTTTCGGCTCGCCCACTTGAGGACATGTTCGTCCAGGTGGCTTATGAAGAATGAAGAAGCACAGCATTTATACATCAGTATGTATAACCAACAAACATAATACGTTTTAAGTCTGTGTTTTCTGCTTTGAAAGAATAAGCCGTCCATTGAGAGTCGTTGAGAGAGTCTCAATATGATCAATAGTGCCTCTGCGTGTAGCAAGAAAACCTGTATCCTTAATTCCCATAAACCACGAGACTCCCTGTCTGCCTTAACTATTGACATTTCTGGTGCATCTTGACAGATTGATTCAAGAACCCTTGATTTTTTTTTGTAAAAAGTGTAGACGTTATAAAGTTTGATTTCCAGGGCACTAATTCTGCTTATTATATATATTTTGCGACCCGCAATTACTTTACCTTCTCAGCATTCAATAGGAGTAGTTTCTTGCTAATTTTCGTCTTGTTTAATCATTCTTAAAACCTTACTAGCGTAGCTTTATTGTTAGCTTTAAGCTACTAGGCTCAACCAACAGCTACGAAGGTAAACGGTATTGTTGCTATAGCATGTTTGATTATGCTAGTTTAAATACACCAACTCTAAAAATAGATGAAGACAATGAAAAGAAAAGGGCTTGTTTAACTAAATAGAATCTTTTGTATTTCCTGAAGACTTCCTTTTTTTACCATCAATAGCATTAGCAGCACTTTTCTGTCTCGGAAAGGCCCTCTTCTGAGGTCGTACAGAGAAGTCCAGTAGAATTCCTTGGAACCAGCTAACTGAGTAACCATAGAATTCGCCCTTCTTATTTTGTAACAAGACAGGATCAACTAGTAAAAAAAAACTCCCCCTCCCCTTTTTTTTTTCTTTGTTCCTATTTCTCTCTGTCTCTTTTTTCCCTTCCTCTTTTCCTTTTTGTAGAAAGCCAATTTCAGTGCCCAAAAAAAAGGAAGAGAAAGAAAGACAGAATCCCATATACATGTACACTTGTATACACACTCATCATAGCGTATAAGTTATTTATTTGTACGTACACACGCACACACATACGCATAATATACATACACAAGATACATATAAAATCACATAAATATACACATACAATACATAATCATATACCTTTCTTTACTTCTTCTTTTTTTTTGTATTTCTTTTGCACCTTATGTCAGACAGTAAACGCAGTAGAACAAGTACAATAGGCTTGATCGTTAGTTTTATTGGTATGGCCGGTCTTGTACTATCGATTGTATCCCTTTTGCCTTTGAACTTATACAACATCTATACAACCATCACTACGATATGTAAGTTACTTGTTTTTGAACAAAAGAAGACAGACAAACACTGGGAAGAACTATCGACCGAGGCAATCATGTACCTTGTCTTTTTGTGTGGATCGTGTTGCTCGAGCATGTTTGAAATAGGCGCCACCGTCCTAGCCTGTTTTCGTTCAGCAGATCTAGAGAATAGCGAATCAGCAACTCAGCAATTGAGCATGAAACAGTATCAGAGTAGTCATACACTAGAGTCTTCTACGCATCGACCAATATCGCGCTATGATCAACGTACATCATGGTTTATCCGTATCATTGGCTTTACTATCTTATTGCAGATTGTGTTTTCTTTACTTGGTAATTAGAGAGAAAAAAACAAAAGGAATGACGTTCATACAAACTATAGGGCTAATTGTATTTTATAGGAACACATATTCTGTTAAAACTCAAAAGAGATATTTTGGTGATACCGAAAGAAGTACAAGATAATGCTTACATCTCCTGTGCTATTTTATGGATCAATTATGTTTCATTACTTGTCTTTTGTTTCGTCTTACTATTTGCATCCTTTTGTATCTTAATTGGTGCTCATAGGCATACATCTCTTATAACAAGTGGAAATGACTCTGATGAATCAAGGCCTTTGATCATTGCATAGAAACTTTTTTTAAAAAAAGAATTGTATATATTTTTATATCTATGTGTGTGCGTGTGTTCATTTTATTTTCAAAATCCCCATATTACTAATCTGACTTGGTCCGTGTATTGTCTCTTTTTCTTCTTTGTGCTGCTTGTTTTTCTTTGTTTTGCTTTAGCTTTATGAAAATAAATTCATTATATGTTCGTTAATCCAGAAAATGAGTCGATTGAAATTTTAGGTTAAAGTGAGTGAGATCTGATATTTTTGCTTGAACAACCATATGATTCAAAGCCTAAACACTACTTATGATAGGCTAACAAGATAGTAAGCTATTGCCCTACGAGTTATTTATTATCTTGATGGATTCTGGTCTATATTCAATCAAGTATATTTCGTTTGATTTTTTGTTTGTCCTAAAAAAAATTACAAGAACTGAAATCAACAAAAGCTCTTAAATAAGCCAAGTTAATGCAAGAAGCAGCTCAGAAGATATTTGTATCAGTAGGAAGCAATGGCTATTTGCTGGTAAGAAGAGTGTATCTTTGTTATAATCAACCTTTGTCAATCTGAGGGGTAAATGTGACTTGATTGGGATCGTTTGCAGTCTATAACAGAAAACTTCTGCCGTTTTCTTGGTCCAAGTTTAAGAGATTGTCCGTTTCAAATAGTGTTTCATCAACTTATGGCAGATAATTATATCATTGAATTGTTGAGCTATTATCTTGAGCGCAATAAAGATAACTCAATCAGGTTCTCGAATTCATAACTGAAGGAAGTCTCCGCTTAATTCCGCTATAAATGTTTATGGTTGTTAGTATTAAAATAAACGAGCGAGAAGATGAAGGAATATTATACATAGACAATAGAGGATTTCAGTCCAGAACCTATCTTAGACAGAGTTCGCCAATCAGATCCAAGGTACACTTTTCACTGTCGAGTACTCTTTTGATAAGAAGGAAAGAAAAAAAACCCTCCTTTAACTGAGCCCTGAATTTTTGAAATACACAAGCTACTTGCATGTCTTGAGAAGATACTTTTCCAGGTTCAGAAGCAAGTACTTTGAATCTGCAATAAAAGGTGAAACTTCATTTAAGCCAATCATTTTTGTTTAGCTCAGAATTGAAAGATACGATGAAAACTTCAGAACTTTGTTTTTTTTTATCGGCATGATTTCTGAGAGAAAAAAAAAAGAGATCAGATATACCCCATATATCTTTATCCATCTATGCTCTTTCTTTGCATCTTACTGCATTGATGCATTCCAAAAAAGAAAGAAGAGGAAGGCAGGTAAATTCGGTGCCACTCGTTATATCAGAGTATGAAAACTCTTTATCTAATCTTTCTTTTTCTTTTATATTCATGAATAACAATGATTGCTTTTTAGGCAGAAAGGATGATGCGCCTATTTAAATGAACCAGTACTCACACTATCTACTGACGATAATCATGGCTGATAAGATTAGTTGTGTCATGAGAATTTCAGCCATCAAACGGGTTTATTCTGAAAATCCCCGATCTATCTTGATAATTCGCTTCCTAGTTAATAGATAAAATCATTAACATAACACTATCGTTATCTAAAGTTAGTTTTAAGCGACTGATATATAAACAAAAAAGCTGCACAGTTTATGTCTTTGCCTTTCGTCTTTTTCTTTACAATAATATAGCTTCAAACATGGATAAAAAGTATTCGGCTGAAGAGATACACGTAGAGTCAGTACATGAAGCTCGAGATCTATATCCTGCTATTTCTCCCCCATCAACAAAGTGGCAAATATTCAAGCATAAAGTAACCACAAAAGATGGCTGGATTGGAAGTTATGATTATAAAGCGCTATGGTAAAAGATGCAAAAAGAAAATAAAAGCGCCTCTAAACATGCATTTTGTCATTTGAAATTAGTATGCCTGTTCTTCCTTTCATGAAAAAGAAAAGCAACAGCTCGCCTTTCTATGGTCCTAATGATGATATTCCACTTCTTGTGACCCTTCTGATGGGTGTTCAACGTATGTCGCATTACTCTCTTTTTTTTTCTGAACGACAACAGATATTTATGATATATCATTTAGACTTTTTGGCTGTTATTGGTGGCATTATTACCCCTGCATTACTTCTTTCAGGTGCTGGTAGCTCTAATCTTAATCTTGATGCATCTACCCAACAATACATGATATCAGCCTCTTTAATTGTCTCTGGTATAATGAGGTATATGCATACGAAAAAATAACAAGTGTACAACCAACTAACCAACGAAGAATAGTTTTGTACAAATCATTCGTTTTCGTATACCAAGAACAAAATATTATGTTGGTGCTGGAATCCTTCAAATTGCAGGTGTCGCATTTGCTAACATTTCAGCTGCTCAGGCGATTATCACCAATATGTACAAAAGTGGAACCTGTCCTACCCAGCTTCTTGACGATGGAACAATTGATTATTTACCTTGTCCGGATGCTTTCGGTGCTATCTTGGGTACACAGGTACAAATAGAGAAAAACAATACTGTCTAACTTGAAGATGCTTATCTATCACTTTCTTGTAGATGATTTGTTCATTATTGACATTTGTCGTTAGCTTCTTACCACCCCGCGCTGTTCGCAAATTCTTTCCCAAGATTGTCATGGGCATTGTCCTGGTCATCATTGGTGTCTCCCTACTATCCTCCTCTATGAAGAACTGGGCAGGTGGCTCTGGGCCCTGCATGAGCCGTCCTACCACAGGCCAATACGTTTTATGTCCCAATATAAATGCACCTAATGCCCAAGCTTGGGGAAGCCCTGTTAACTTTGCCCTGGGTGCCTCTGTCTTCTTCACTATCATCCTGATTGAATTTGTCGGTTCTGTCTTTTTAAAGAATATTTCGGTTGTGATTGGCCTCTTGATTGGCTGTATCATTGCTGCCTGCGTAGGTATGTTTGATCGTTCAGGCATAACTTCAGCCCCAGCTATCACATTTCTATGGGTCAAGCATTTCAATCTGTCTGTGTATGGACCAGGTGTTATACCCTACTTGTTTGTCCAACTGGACATGATTATCGAATGTCTAGGAGACTTGACTGCTGCCTGTGATGTATCAGGTTTACCTATTGAGGGTAGAGAATTTGAAGAGCGGCGTCAAGGAAGTCTTCTAGCTGATGGTATCTCAGGTATCTTTTCAGGCCTATGTACAAGTATGGGTGTAGTTACATATAGTCAGAACAACGGTGTCATTGCTGTGACGCGATGTGCTAATCGTCGGGCGGGTGCTGTTTGCGCTGCTTTGTTGATTCTTTGTGGTGTCTTTGGTAAAATTTCAGCTGCCTTCTTAGCCATCCCCTCCCCTTTGATTGGTGGTATGACTGTGTTCCTGTTTGCTTCTATAGCCACGTCTGGTATCCGAATTTTAGGCTATCTTCCTTGGACACGCCGTGATCGTGTGATTGTTACTGCTTCCCTTGCTATTGCACTAGGAATCACTTTGGTTCCTGATTGGTTTAGATATGTGTTGCCTACCTTTGAAAGCGAGGCACTTCAGGGCTTAATGGATGCTATCGATACAGTAATTAGTACAGGTTATATCATTGGTGGTGTCCTAGCTATTGTACTCAATTTGGCCTTGCCCTATGAATCTACTCCAGAACAAAACGATTCAAGTCAACAGAAGCTGAGTGGTGCTCAGCGAGTATTTATTATGGGTGAAGATAGTGAAAAGAGAAATGCCTCTCGAACAGACGAAGAATCCAGCATGTAAATTAATTTCGAAATTCTTAATGATTATGACCACTGTCATTGTATTTTATATCAATTTCCAACATCTCATTAAAGCCATATTCTTATTTATTATCTTTCTCATTTGTCATTCGGGCTGATACCATAACAAAGTCTTTTCTTTATGTAGCCTTTAAAGGAAGCTAATGATTAAGGATAAGTGTTTATTGCTATCGCTGCAGTATATTAATGATGGAGGATCCAATGAGTGGGTTGGCATATGGTATGTTTCTTCTTATACCTTTCTGAGAAAACCTTAATTAAAGGGAAGCACACATTTGTATAAGAATCTAAGCATTCAATGATTTTCATCTATTTATCTCTCTTAGGAAAGAATAAAAATGAATGTAAAGAATGAGCATAATCAAATCAAATAATTGTTTCCATTAAACAATGTCTTGTTAAGACAGATAACTTAGAGAGACCGAAAAGAGAGCCTCAAGAAGTATAAAGTCAGTGTCTCATCTGAGAATAACTGTGTACTTAAACGAAAGAAGATAGACAAATAGGGACCACACAAGTCCAAATTTTCTCTTCTTTCTAAAATACATGACCTGACCTTGAAGCTTCGGCTAATCTATAGTTTTAGAATTTTAACAGCAAGAGCACATTGGATGCATCAAATTGATGTCCGTTAGCATTTTCTGTGTCAGAAGGTTTATTTTTGTCACAAATCTGCCCTTAATTTAGCTAATGCTCCTTTTGGGCTAGGCTTGTGACATATTATGTTGTACAAAATGAAATCAGAATACTTTTATCTTTTGACAGTATATGTACAGTGAGAACGGTAAATTTTGTCACTTTGAGAAAATTAAATGTCCGTAATCAAAAAATAAATGTCACTTTCCAAAAAATTAATGGCACTAAGCTGAAAATGAATGTCCCTTTATGTCTAAAAACTTTGTCCTTTTGAAATAAAAGAAATGTCACAATAAGTTAAGTAAAATTGACCTGAAAATGATATGTATTTTCTGATTTCACTAAAAGTTGCTTGTAATTAAATGCAAAATGCTCACATTTTAAAGCAGATTTTGAAAAAGGAAAGATGTGCTGAGGATTCATTAATACATATTTTGATATGAACAGACACAAATTTTCTAGCATGTTCTTGCTCACTTGATGCTAATCATTTTGAGCGAAAGAAACGGTGACGGAGACGGTAAACTGTTTGGTCATTTCCCTCCTCTTCTTCTGATTGTAGCATGTCCACTCAAAATTGTAAATAAACAAATTAATGTCTTCGATTGTATATTATATAATTCAAAGTATAACACTTTTATATCTAAAAAGATGGTCTACTCAGAACTCTACTTTATTAAAACATTTAATAATTTGACGTTTTGAATGATTAGCGAATCCGTATAATACGGTTGGAGGTCATGGCTTCGCCTTAAAAAAAAATCATTTGAGTTCACTTTTCAATAAACTACATAAGCACACTTTGGATCCCAGCCAAGCTCGATGTTTATTTTTTCATTAGGCCATAGTTTGTTTTGGTGGTAGCAGTTGCATTATTCTAAACTCGCTTTTGTTGCCGTCGAAATTCTTCAAGATTAAGCGCCTAATCCAAGTTTATTGTATTTGACATGTTTTCGGTTATGTTTCTTCCCGTTCTGCAAAGTATACACTCGATACACTCATTTCTCTCCTTAGAAAATCAATTTATGCACTTTATTATTGTATAAAGGCGGTTAACTCATACAATATCTAAATAAAAACGAAACGCTTTAAACTTGCCGAAACACATTTTCGTCTACCTAGAATTATACGTATAATAAATAGTCATTTCTTTATTAAGCAAATAGAAAATGAAAAGCAAATGTACGGGGACATGTGTGTCTGTAACTATGAGAGGGAATTAAAAAAAAAAAAACCAATGTCAATTATCCAAAGAAATCATGGCAAGTTCTTTTACGGCTTTTGTGGGGATCCACAAACTCATAAAGACTTATATTGACTGATCTTGATGATCTTTCTTTTATGATCAAAGGGGAGAGACTGGGTTTGCAATGGCTCCAGAAAGCATTTGTAACCTGAATCAGAAATTGCAGATTTTGGGGGCAGCAGAAAGCGGATATGTCTTTTAATGATTTTGGAAACGATACTTTGCCGAGTTCAGTCATCGTGTATAGTTTATGACATGGTAGTTGAGTCATATAAAATGAAACAGAAAAGCCTGTAATACGTCAATATAAAAAAACCTGTACACCTATCACAAGTAAGTGTACTTACCATGAATTTGGAAACTAAATGAAGCATCTAAAAGATGATTATCAAGGCATTCTTTGGTTAGATGGGTTAATCGCAAAAAGTCGTTGCAAAGTGCTGCTTTATCGCATGTCGGCTGACTAATCTTCACTTCACCAAATCCAAGATTGGAACCAAACTGTAACTGGTTGATCGTTGTAAGGGATGCGTCTGGTCTTAAAAGATCGTCCTCAGCTTGCTTATTTAACCATCGTAAGAGTGTGTTTCTTTCATTATCGGATATAATGGCAGATAAAAAAGGGTCGAAATAAATACTCCACAATTCTGATTCAGAAATAGTAGTGATATCTACGATTGGATCTTTAGGGAGTTTTAAGACTCTATAGAAAGAAATTCCACATTAGCATTAATCAGCATATAAGAGTTATTGATAGTACTTACAGCATTGCAATGCCTATGATGACTCGACGTTTTTCGTAATCCAAGGAATTGGAAAATACCATAAGATTAGTAGCGATATTATGTACACTTTGGGTTTGATTTATCAAATGTTTCAATACGAGGTTTAACTGTGTTAATTCATCACTGGTAAAATCAAGCGAGGAGTTCATTGACGTTTTTACTTGTTCATTTGTGATATATTTGATATTCTCGTCAGTGAACACTTCTCTTATCATTTTGCTATGTTGCAATGGTTTTAAAACTAGTATGTGGTTTAAGGCTGATAACTCTTGAACATGGGTTTCAATTGGGATTAAACCTTCAGTCTTAACAAACTGCTCAACACGTTGATAATATTCAGTGAACAAGCTTGTAACATTGATACCATTCTCCATAATCCAAGGTTCTACTTCGGCACTTTCATCTTCTTCAGTTTCATTAATTTTATTTTGCTCATCTTCATGATACTCAGTAGCTTCTTCATCAGTCTTGTCAGTTTGGGTGTCTTTTTCTTGATTCTGACTATTATCCATGGTTCTTATTTGGTCAATTTCAGACCTGACAACATCCTGAACGTATTGGGCGCCTTCAATATGTGTGTTTGAGACTGTTTCTTCTCTTATTTTCTCTAGCCAATAGTTAGTATTCTTCTTCGACTTCATCCATTTGTTATGCTCGTTTCTAATGTTCACAATGTTTTTGGCGCCTTTCAGTTCATTGTTGATAATATTCTTATATCTTCTTGAAATTTTTTGTACTGAATTGTACTCATGGCCAAATGCATCATAGAACCTTCTTGTTGTCAAATCGCGCAAATTAGAGAGACACCATTGAGTGTCCTCTGGAAGGGATTTCTTATCACCTTCATGCTTTTTGATGTTGTGTTTTTTTGACTTTGCCATCACAGTCAGATAGAAATGGTTGCTGGAAGTTATTATAGTTATTTTTTTAAAAGAATAAAAATAATGCTTATTTAATAAGAAATTTGAAAGACTATTAGATAAGCAATTTAAGATACAGATGATGACGAAACAGCTTCACGTCATTTCTAAAGGACGTAAACATTTTTTTTTTTTTTTTTTTTTTTGTGTAGAAACGTAAACATTTTTGCTAAATAAACGCAGAATAATTCTTTTTACATTTTGTGCGCCATTCAGCAGTTGAAATGAATATGTCGTGTAGATTTAAGGAAAAGATTTTAAAAAAGTTAAGTATGATTGTACATCTAGTTCAAATGGGCATAAAGATGCGCTTGCAACCACAGCTACCACCAGTCACTATACTGAAACTGCTTACCCTGCTATCATAACTTATTTATTGCGGCCTGCGTTAAACTTAATTGTTCGACCCCCAAAGTAAATAAGATATATATTGATATGTAAGTAGCTCAGTGTGATTGGTTTTAGCACAGGTTCCCGATACTTTCTCCCTTGCGTTTTGCTTAGGTGCAGGACCTTTGACATTACCCGGAGAAAGGTTCTTTATGTTTCTAGAATGCGCTTGCAACCACAGCTACCACCAGTCGCTATACTGAAACTGCTTACCCTGCTATCATAACTTATTTATTGCGGCCTGCGTTAAACTTAATTGTTCGACCCCCAAAGTAAATAAGATATATATTGATATGTAAGTAGCTCAGTGTGATTGGTTTTAGCACAGGTTCCCGATACTTTCTCCCTTGCGTTTTGCTTAGGTGCAGGACCTTTGACATTACCCGGAGAAGGGTTTCTAGAGATTTGAACTAGGACTTTAATATTTGCGCTGTACATTCTAATCAAATATAACATTTAGGAACACTTCTTTATATTACCAACAAATGACCCTCTGTTATGAATCTTTTCAAGGCACTTTGCATATGTTGAAAACAAATCGGTATATTCCCATCCTCTCTGACTTATTGAATTGTGAAGAAGCAAGTTATATACAGACCAACAAATCAGATCATGTCATATGTGTTCGTTTATTATAAAAAGTTTTGGAAAATAATGGATAATCCATTGTTGCCTCATTAATTCCCCTACATGTAGAACGGGAAGAAACATAACCGAAAACATGTCAAATACAATAAACTTGGATTAGGCGCTTAATCTTGAAGAATTTCGACGGCAACAAAAGCGAGTTTAGAATAATGCAACTGCTACCACCAAAACAAACTATGGCCTAATGAAAAAATAAACATCGAGCTTGGCTGGGATCCAAAGTGTGCTTATGTAGTTTATTGAAAAGTGAACTCAAATGATTTTTTTTTAAGGCGAAGCCATGACCTCCAACCGTATTATACGGATTCGCTAATCATTCAAAACGTCAAATTATTAAATGTTTTAATAAAGTAGAGTTCTGAGTAGACCATCTTTTTAGATATAAAAGTGTTATACTTTGAATTATATAATATACAATCGAAGACATTAATTTGTTTATTTACAATTTTGAGTGGACATGCTACAATCAGAAGAAGAGGAGGGAAATGACCAAACAGTTTACCGTCTCCGTCACCGTTTCTTTCGCTCAAAATGATTAGCATCAAGTGAGCAAGAACATGCTAGAAAATTTGTGTCTGTTCATATCAAAATATGTATTAATGAATCCTCAGCACATCTTTCCTTTTTCAAAATCTGCTTTAAAATGTGAGCATTTTGCATTTAATTACAAGCAACTTTTAGTGAAATCAGAAAATACATATCATTTTCAGGTCAATTTTACTTAACTTATTGTGACATTTCTTTTATTTCAAAAGGACAAAGTTTTTAGACATAAAGGGACATTCATTTTCAGCTTAGTGCCATTAATTTTTTGGAAAGTGACATTTATTTTTTGATTACGGACATTTAATTTTCTCAAAGTGACAAAATTTACCGTTCTCACTGTATCAGCTCTTCACTAAAGCAAAAATGAAATAATCCGAAGTGCAGGATTGCTCATCTGTGCAATGGAGATTGAGTGCAATTATGAAGAAAATAGAAAGGATAAGTACGACAATTCATAAGAGGCGATTTTATTACCACTGAGACAAAGATGATCAAAGTTATCATGCAGATCTTTCTGTTGATGATCTACCGTTTATGATTAACGAAAAAGAATTTCTTCATCAATTTATTCCTTTCCTTTACAAAATCGAGTTCGATTGAGATAAAAAAAATTCTTTTTTTTTTTCTTAGATGACAAGTGTTTTCAATTCAGAACGTTTATTCTGAAAGAGATCCACACACACAGATTGTGATACTAGGCCTTAACTGCTTTAAATGTTGTGTAATTATATACCCACACTTTGCGAGCTTCAACTACTTGCGGATTTACATTGAATTTTATTTATGTAGTTGATGAGATAATAGTAAATTTATTCGTAAAGATAAAATGAAGAAAGATTGTATCCTTGTTCTCTTAAGACCCAAGCCTCGTTCAATTCTCCAATGTACTTGGAGAAGGTAGACCGAGGTGTAGTGAAAATTCTTCTTGCGTGTGCTGCCACCATGGCATCCACCAGTGGTATCAGGTATGATTTGAGAGATTTGTTGGGGCTAAACATACAATGCATAGCGTCTAATGGATCCATTAACTCATTTGGTATATCATTCAGTGTCAAGGTGCAGGGAAAGTAATCAAACCATTCCAGCAGCCTACTGTTTTCGCCTCGAATGTCTTTGTGATCTGTAGCAATATACACAACAGCTCTTGATCCAACATGTTCCATCGAGACCCTAAAATCAGGCGATACATTCTCACACAAATTAGACCAAGGCGGTAAGCTAAGGTTGTGTTGTGGATCAATGTAGATAGGATGAGCAGGAGGAGGAGGAGGCTTAGGTAAGCTTGTCAGAACGCCAAATTCATCAAAGGGGGGTAAGGGTGGCACAGGTATACCAGTGGCAATAGACATGTTGCGTTCAAATTGATGCAAGTTGTCAGTAGCATACTTGCGAAATGGAATATCTCTTAGTCGAAAGTGAACAGCATTAAATGTGGCCTTTCCGCCTAAATGTTGAACAATGTTGGCTACTGTCTCTCCTAGCGGTGTATCAAGACGATAATGAAGTGCTGAAGTAATCAATCGTTGCAATTCAATATGTTCTGGCTTAGCCATATTCATTCGAGTAGACCCAAATATACCTCCCAAAAACAACAACGTTTCCTTTCTCTTTTGCCAGTGCTGTGGTGTAAATATCTTGTAAAACTTTCTATCAGTAAAGGAATCAATAAAGTTGGATCCATTATTCAATATGCGGTTGGCTTCCTCGATATCTTCATACAATCTCCAGTCGTACAGGTGCTCATCCCGATGAACAAAGGTATCACTGTCATCTACACCAAGGTCGCGCTGTAGTAGATCAAATGATACTGTATCTGTGAATTTGACCTTGACGTAAGGCTCAAGCTGGCTAAAGTCGTGTAATTGGTGCCATGGTATAGCGGCAAACTGGTTATATTCAGCACACTTACTCCGTTGCAAATAACTTGAGATCTGACCAGGTGTAGGTGGTTGACAGATGGACTCGAAATCTTTGGGTGTTGTCAACCAGTTAAGATGATCAAGTAGTTGCTCCATCGGCATCCACCCAACAACACTACCCAAGAATGCTGGTGGCACAATAAGTGTTCTTTTCAGAATAGCAGCCAGCAGCAAAGCGTTAGCTAGTTCAATACGTTGATTGGATAGGCCAGAGTGGGGTAAATATGCCAGATACTTTTCTTTTCTGTTGAAAGAGGACTGCTGTACAAATAAATAGTAAAGAGTGGAGACCAGACTTGCCACTAATATGCTTAATAAAGCCACTGATGCTTTTCTATTTTTAATCCACATTCTGATTTTGTGTGTATATATATATATGTATATTCGTGTCTCTAAGTATTCTTTCTTTCCCGAAGCTTGTTTTCGAGAAGAAAAGAAGGAAAGGAAGGAAGGAGGGGGAATGTGGTATATTTGAGTAATAAAAAGTCTATAATAAGCAGAAGAAAAAGAAGAAAAAGGAAAGTGATATCCTTTTGATTTTGGAATACAGTGCAGAAAAAAAAACGCTGGGTTACTTTCAAATAAATATTCAAACTCCAATTGGTCGAATTTATTAATTCCACTTTGTTGATGAGTTGGGTTCCTAAACACACATACATCAAATGAAACAGGCAGATTTCTTCTGTCAATGCTTAAGACACAGGACAAACATTGCTTTGGTCAGAACGGTAGCTTGTTTCTGTATCTGGATCATGTATTTGAACTACAGTGATTTTCTTGACCAGACAATGGGAAACTTTCTTTTTTTTCCATAAACAATAGAACTGACAATGAAAAAATAGAGGCCTCATGAACTTTCATCTTTCTAACTAAGCTAATAACCATAATAGGTCAATTAATATATAAACAGCTTTATTTGAAGCTAATATCGTGTAATGATCAGCAACAATCAATATAGTGTCCAATTAGGATTTGCCTGTAACATTGTTTCTAGAACTTTAATTTAGCAGAAATCCTTTAAACAAGGTAGCCAACTTCAATGCAATAATAAGAAAAATGCCCCTCCTTTACATAAAGATGCTCCAAAGAGAACAAACCGTACTTAGAGCTGTTGGCTACATCTGAATGAGGTTTACCAAAGCAAAGATTAGATTCCTTAATTTAACATAATTGTGCATATATCATATACACGGTTTGCGTCTTATATAGCCCTGGAAAGCGCTACTAACTTAGTCTCCCCCACTCCCCCAAAAAAAAAGTCAATTCAGGTTTATTTGAAATTCAGACTTGAAGCGAAACCAGAAAGAATGTTGCTACTAGAAACTATTGCTCTATGTAGTGTTGATTCTTTTTTCTTCTTTCTTTTTCCTTCACAATAATATGGTCCATTTGTATTCGTTCTACGATTCTGTGACAGAGAAAGAAACATTTCACATTCAGTCGGAATGGTTTGGAAACAAGATTGAGCTTAACAAGGAAAGCGAATCTGACTTGGATTATTGTCTTGTTACAATTACCAATCTCGTTGACTATTGGAGCTGTAAAGGTAAAACGTAAGAAAATGATTTTAGTAGCTATTAGTGCCTAATTCTTCCTTTTTCTTTAGTTACTCGAAATCTTTTACTTGAACGATTTCAAGTGAGCAATGCACTGACTGAAGATCATAGAGATGCTGTTCTTACAGCTGCACTTCAGGGCGAACAGTCTGTCTGTGGCGATCGACTTGAATGGAGGGTATCTAGATACACAGAAGAGGAAGAGAAGCTTCAGGTAGTTTTTATATTGACTGCTGTTGCTATGACTATTGATCTTTATCATTATTAGATGAAATTAAGAACTTATGATGGTGATGTTGCTTTAACAGCCGGTACATTTCTACTTGAGAAGGTAGCACCAACAGAAAAAGACGAATTGCATCAAAATTGGTTTAAGCATTGTACTATTGCTTCTCGTGTTTGCATTGTAAGATGATCAGAGTACGGATGGGAGACAATACTTATGGTTATTTATGTTAGGAAGCAAATCGAGCTTTACAACAGCGCATTCTAGATATTGAAAAGACATGTAACGAATACAAGGAAACCATTGAAGCCATGACAACCAAGACGAATCAAAGTAAATTCATTGTGCTCGACAAATTTACCAATCTTCTCAACTCGAAAAAACGAAAGACGAAGGCCTATAAAGATGAATATAAACGATCAAGCAAAAGACGAACAACACAAGCGAGTCTGGAGATAAAACAAGAAATTCAATCCAAACCGCTGGTTGAATCGCTTGAAATCAGTTCACAGACAAAAGTTAAATCAGCCAGTTTAACATTAAGCCATGAAGATGACTCTGACTTTTCTGATGATGGAATTGATTGCCCACAAACTGTTCGTTAACTCATACATGATACCCCCCCCCCCCCCTCTTCTTTTTTCATGACATGTACATTGTGTATTATACTAAAAAAAAGTTGTTCTAAAGTGTGACAATATGTCCCAAGATATCTGATAAGCTAAGCAACCCTATTAATTTGAATGTTTCAGGCTCTATCACAACAAGGCGATACACTCGTTTTCTTCGAATTGTCTTGAATATGGAATACAAAGTATCATTTAAAGTACATGTACATACACCAGGATAGTCCTAGCAGAAAAAACAGTGAGAATTATAAGTCTAACTACTAAATAGTTGCTCTTTACTTTTGGCCTTGATTTTAATATTTCGCTTACAGGTAAGTCAAGTCCACTATATTTTTCAGATCGAACAAGACTCTAGTGTACCATGTTAGCACAGACCGAAAAAAATGAGTGAAAAGACAAGCTCTTACCATAACATCAATAGTATCATATAGATTCAATACGGTTCCGTTTTCATCCACAATAGGGACTGCACTGATATTCAAATTAGCCAATAATTGAATGATTTGTATGACAGGTGTAGACATAGAAGCAGTAGCCACATGAGATCCATAAGTACCTATCTTGAGTTCAGCTAAAGGCGTCTTTAGAGTTTCGCTTTGCTTGAAGTTGCTGGCAATGAACTTCAAGAATCGATACTGCGTTAGAATACTGACAATCATCGTAGTCTGGCCATGATTGATTAAAGGAATTCGGTGGGCTCTTGTCTGAGACATCAAGACAGCTGCATCAAATAAGGTAGTTTTTGGATGCGCGCTTAGTGTCATGTCTTGTTTTGTCAATTGATAGATACGTAAATGATCAATTTCTTGTTGAAGTTTGGGGTTTGTGTAATAATATTGAATGAGACTGATAAAGTCGCTGACTGTCAGCATGCCTGCATATTCCTGTTTCTCACTTGACCAAAGAGGTGCCGATACAATTCCTAGTGGTCTTTTTATTTAAATGGGCCGTGTTCTCGATAGATGAAACACTACCTTACCATTCTGTACAAGTATACTAAGCGCTTTCTTTACAGTCAATTGGGTGTCGAAGACAACAAGTTTAAAACTGATAGGCAAGACATCATAGCATGTATGTTGTTTCAAGAATTCGTTCATTCTCTAGAAAAAATGGACAGAAAGTTCAAAAAAGAGAAAGAAAGAAGGTAAAGAGGTTGAAAAAGAAAATAATAACAAATCTGCCCCAACAAAGATAATGCAGATAAAGTAAATGTATCAGATCCGAAAAGTAAAAGATGAACTTTAAATTTCAAATAGCGTTACTGAAATTTCTTCAGGGCCAAATTGTCTTTGACTTGCTTAAGAAAGAGAGGCATAAGGTTCATACAGATTTCTTGTTACAGTAAAGGCAAAGAGTTATGAGATGATTACAAGAATACTGTTAAAAGATGGCTGGCTTCGAACTACAAAATCATGATTTTCTGTAGCTAATGTTAAAACAAATTGATATTTCATCTCTCAGTATGAATCAAATAACTAGTCAACTTCAGTACCTAACTTGTTTTAGCTAGTTATTTTATGATAGAATACTAACAAAAAAGTAAGCAAATGATCCAAATCCCATTGAAGTAGGACACATAATAAGATGTTTGCTAATTAAAAAGTGTAGAGCTGACAAGAGAGTACTTTTCTTTTTCATTGAAAAAAATTAGGAGATGCAAACGGTATTAGCATTTCCATTTGGCACATCCGAAGGCTAAAATGAGGTTATGAAGACCAAAACAGCACAGCCGGATATACTGAATGAAAGTACTAATGTCGTTTGCATCTCCTAATTTTATCAGTGTTTGATGTTTGAAACCTTGATGCAACAATCTTTAAATGATATATCTAAAAACAATTATTTCTTACACTAGAATTTAGACTATATCTCAATGAAAGAGAGAGTTTAGCGTTATGTGAACTAGGAGTATACCACTTTTCGTGTTGGTTGAGTGAGAAGTGATAGACATGGAACTGACTGCTAGTAAAACCAGGTGCCTTGAGACCACTAAGTAAGTAGATTGTTTACCTGATCAGGTTTTTTTTTAAGAATCTTTCATCCTAATATTACATGTTCTATCTTTTTTAGGGTAATCAAGGCTCACTCAAGATATGATACAATTGGCAATATTAGAGCGGATTTCCTACAACATAATGTTACACTCGGTCATCGTTTCTTTTATTCTACAGTCATCCCCCGATTTAAGGAACGGTTTTGGTTCCCTCGACACTGTTCCCTAAATCAAAGTCGTTCCCTATTTCTCAAAGCAATAGCAGAGAATATTCAGCATTAAACCAACTTCGGTTCCCTCAAGACCGTTCCCTAAATCGGAGGATGACTGTATAAGCTTTTTGAAACTCTTTAAAATATAAAGTCACTGTACGGCACCCTGTAACTGTCTTGTTTCTGCTATTGCTTTTGTCAATTTGTTCATATTGTAACATATTTACTGAAATACTATCTTTTTCAACCCTTTTTGGATTGGAGCATCTTCCTCTTTTGCTCTCTAAAGAGGCTTTTTTTATGGTTTTTTCCTTTTCCCCCTCGAGAAAACACTTTGGTTCTTTTTTGGAGAAATAGAGAGACAATCTATCAAATAGAGATATTCTCCCATCTAAAGAGTTTTCTCATATACACAAAAAAATATTGCAGTGTAAGACATTCATTGTGTTTTCATTATAAATATCCTTGCAATTCAACTGCTTCATTTTCAAAGACTGACTGAGCAATGCTTCAGCCTCGAAGCTGTTTTAAAATAAAGAGAAGATAAGCTTTATCTTGCATGTATTGATTTTGGCCGATTATATTGTTTCTTTTCCTTGGTATATAAGAGAAGAATACATGAACTATGCCTGCTATTACAATGAATACAAAAACAGCCTAGACTAGTTTTTGACATGTAAAATCTAAAAAGAGTTACACAATACGCTTCTGCTCTATTTTCTTTCTCTCAAAGCGCTTTGCATGATTGGAAGTAGAGTGATTTGCATTTGAGGACCAATTTTTTTTAATGTAGTATTTGTACATAATTTTAATGGTAAACCGAGTTAGATTACATAAACACCCTCTAGTGTGATGTTTGTATCATACTAGAAGGTTGAAATTACTTATAAAAACCTGTATTTATTGATACTAGAATTGAGTGAGAGTTTGATTTTTTTGTATTGCCAAATAATGGGCCTCGACTTGCTTTTAATAAACGAAGAAAGGAGACTCATTTTGCTTCGCAGCCTATTTAGTATTATCGATTCATCAAAGTCAAACTGTTACACCTGAAACGAAAATCGAGTTTTTATTTATCTCTCTGGTCTGTCCTCCCTTTATCCTGAGCATACCTGCTATTTTCTATTCTTATGTCCCCTTCCCTCTTATTTTTGTGTTTTTTGGAAATGTGTTTTACTAATAAAGAAAACAAAAGTAAAGTTGTTCTTTTATTTTTTAAATGTTTCTCCTATTTATTACTTATAAAATAATGGCAATCAACTATAATATGATGATGGGTATGTTTGATAAGGATATAGAGGTAATTCACTTTACTCATCGACGTCAAGAAAGTAGTTACAGTTTCGGACCATGTTTTTTTCTTCGACTATCGTAAAGCCCAGCCTTTCATCCGCCAGTTTATCATAAACCTTGATTTGTTCTTTAAGCGTCAACTGAGACAAATGTAAAATAAGAATGTTGCTTGAAATATACATTTTATATGCTTTACTTACGTAAATATAAGCAAATGCCTCGTAAAGCTTGATCGAATCCTTTCTATTCTCGTAAGATAACGGTATTGTGCATGACCGGACCTCAACTGCAATCCACTTTGATAAATTGCCAGGGGAGTATTTCATGATTGTAAGCTTGTTTTTGATTATCTGACAGGTGAGAACAACAAGTTTCTGAGTGGTGTTTATGTCGCAGTATTGATAATCACACAAGATGCTTGCGAGCGAATCCGAACCGTGTTTCAGGTTTTTTATCGTATCTTCCAATGTATGTGTATATATATCGTCTCCAACACTAGATATAGTCAATTTTGTCAAAAATGCAATGTGACGCATTCCAAGCTATAATCAACTTACCCGGACGACTCTATCATCAAGAAATTGACACCATTCTTTTTCATGATTCCAGTGCCATCAAGTAGCTTCAGTTGTACATCTTTCTTTACATAATTCTTTTTAGCAAGCCAGACATGATCTGTATTATTCATTTTCTTTTCTATCCATTTGAAGTAGAGTAGTTTTGTCATTTTGGCAAACAGCTTAAACTGTTGTAGATATACTTCGGAAAAGAGAGTTCTTTCGCCACTTTGTTGATAATCTTGAGTATCACTCCAGCAAATACATAAATCATTGTAAGATTGCTTCAGGTAGTTAATAAAAGTACTGTTGGCGGGAGTGGCATAAGAGCTGTGGTCAATGTTGAAAATCTCTTGAGAAAAGTTCGACATATTAACGTCAAAGAGGTGCTTGATAAATTCGGCATAATTGTCACCTAAAACCGCGACTAATGAACTATTGATTCTCATTTTTCTGATGTGATCCTGATATTCTCTCTCCAGATCATCACTGCATCTACTGACTGTATCTGTACTTAAACGTAGGTCGAAATACTTGGAGCAAGCGAGCCTGTCAGCATCCTCAATGATTGGTTTTTGAGGCGAATGGAGAAACTCTTTTACAGGTGTGTGAAGCTGATACGAATGACCACCCTTATTGATGACAAATGATGTCTCCTTTGTCGTTTTTGGTGTGGACTGTGCCAATTAAAAATGAGTTAAAAGTATTTTATTTTCAACAAGCTTGAAGAAACTTACAGCTTTGTTTTGAGATGGATCATCTTGAATTTCTTCTTCAGCAAAAAGCTAAAACAGAACATAGTAAATTTTTAAGAGTGACTGATCGATAAATCACCTATATTAGACATTACTTGATCCAGTGCCCTTTTTCTCAGATTGTTTGCGCCCACGCTAACAAAGGCAGCACCAGCGGCTTCACCGTGAATTTTGGCAAGAACCTCTTGTCTTTTTGATTCTGCTTTGGCTGCCATAAGTTGATAATACACCTTGACTTTATTGACGACCGCTTTAGAAATAATAAAACTCGACACCTCCTGAGCGTAACTTCTTGCTTTGAGAGTTTCAGAATCACTAGCGCTAAATTTTCTCAAACCGTTTGATAATGCTTCAAAGAATTTTTCGCATGAAGGCTCCCAAGTCAAGCAGTTGACAAAATATGCATCAATAAGGGCTTCTGGGTTCGTCCAAGAAGCTGCATTAGTTTTTAGTAATGTCTCAAGCCCAAATTTTTTCTTGACGAGTTCTGGAATGAAATAATCTCCTCTTAATGAGTGCAAATTAGGCCTTCCTTGTTTTTCAGCTTTTGATGTATAATCTTGGTCACTCATTATGCTAAAAGATAAAAAATAAAGAGTTATTTTTTATTTTTTTAAAAAAACGAGTTTCATCTGCTGTCCACATTCGGAGATGCAATTCGCAAGACTCAGTACTCAATAATGCAGAAAAATACAAACATATCTGTTATCAACAAAATTAGCACTGATTTAAAAGAAGAAGATGCAGTGAGATGTTAAGTGAGATTCAGTTTAAAGATTAGAGAAAGGAACTTTCATAGAGGTGATGATCGGCCTGTCAACGAATTTGATGGAGAATTGCAAGAGGAATAATACTTTGTTGTAGAGCAGTAAGAATGAGAGTCCAAAAGCGCTCCATAAAGCCTTATGCATCTACGATCATAGAAAAAACTGGTTACTAGAATGCAAAGTAATAAAGTTGTAAATTGCCTTTAATACAGGTTTAACTGACCAGAAAGATTGATGCCTGAAGTTGCAAAAAGACTATGGATCGTCGAATGACGTCCGTGCGGGGAAGATTGAGGAGTTCTAACGAGATGTGAAGCAAGTATTGCGAGAAAACAAGTTTGAAGGATCAGATGTCAGCGGTTGCCAATTAACGGAAAAATTTGCTGGCTGTAATTAGAGACGTTAAAATTCATTTTATTAGAACAAGCTTTGGGTGGTGACCAGTAATTCTCGTGCTGTTGACCAGAGAGGAAAAAGGCACGGACCTGATGAAAGTCAATCTGTGTGACAGAAAAACTTTCTTTTTCATGCATTTCACGCTCCGAATGAAGCGCGCTACGTCATCTCTTCTGAGTGATTTTAAGCTATATCTTTTTTTTTGTATTTGTCTCTTGTTACAGTTTTATATAAAAAGTAAACGCGTAATGCGTGCAAACTGTATTCAGTCTTGTGGAAATGCTTTAAGCAAACCCACGGCCACCTGGTTTGACTTACTGATGGAAGCAAGCGGCAGTTAATAGCAGGTGAGGCGGTAATATCACTTGCTATGGCATGCATTACTATCAGTGATTCTGGCTTTGTTAAAAGATAAGTACAATAATCGCAGAACTAAATTATATTACCCAATCTAACCTCCATGTAACATGTTCTCTTTTCTATCTTTAGGGAAGCAACAGCGAAGAACCGATATTCCATCTTTGTAAGTCTTGTGGAAATGCCTCTAGATCGTCCCCGAATTACCGAATCGACGAGACTTTTGGATGGAAGCAAGCTGGGATGTGTCTTGTACTAGTCATAGCAAGTTCACAATTGCTGTGTTATGGAGATGGTAATCCGTACAGACTTTATATCGGAATAGCTCTTTTTGCAGTAGTGCATGCAAACTGTATTCAGTCTTGTGGAAATGCTTTAAGCAAACCCACGGCCACCTGGTTTGACTTACTGATGGAAGCAAGCGGCAGTTAATAGCAGGTGAGGCGGTAATATCACTTGCTATGGCATGCATTACTATCAGTGATTCTGGCTTTGTTAAAAGATAAGTACAATAATCGCAGAACTAAATTATATTACCCAATCTAACCTCCATGTAACATGTTCTCTTTTCTATCTTTAGGGAAGCAACAGCGAAGAACCGATATTCCATCTTTGTAAGTCTTGTGGAAATGCCTCTAGATCGTCCCCGAATTACCGAATCGACGAGACTTTTGGATGGAAGCAAGCTGGGATGTGTCTTGTACTAGTCATAGCAAGTTCACAATTGCTGTGTTATGGAGATGGCAATCCGTACAGACTTTATATCGGGAAAAAGCTCTTGCGATAATTGTTTATCCACTTTCGATATATCCTTCTGCTTTTTCCAGTGGCGAATCAGTAGAAAACAAAATCCAACCGTACCATTTTCTAATTGAATAATATTTGCAAAATCAATAGCTGTAAAGCGAATTGGATGAGAAGACTGTCAGTTGTTTTTTCACCTAAGTGCAATATGACTAGTTGTTGAATGAGATTCCTGCCTTTTGTTCAACTCGCCTTTACTGATACTATCATTCTTTGTAACAATAAAAAGTGACAAGATTTCAAAAGTACATTTATTTTTCAATGCTGATTGCATGAATGGGGTTAATTAAATTAGTGATCAGAACAATATTGTTGCGTTTCGATGTAGACCTCAGTAAGTTCCAGTCGCTTATTTATGGTCATAATGTTGCTCCTTTTTTAACTCGACATCAGATGCCAACTTATAACCGAGAAACATTGCCTCTCTGTTCATTTTCTATCGATAAGCTATGATTTATACCACATCAGTTAATTTCTTTGCAGCTCATGGAGGTTTGTGATTTTTGTTCTGTGACAGGAGAATAAGCTTAGCAGCTCGGTAAGGCTCTATATTTAATCGAGGCTCATGCTATGTTAGGCAGTGAATACACATCTAAACCTAGTTTTTTCATGGATTATACTGTATATAACAATCCACCTTCTTCTTTATCAGAAGAAATTGGCATGTCGATGAGATTGTATAGTTGGCATACTAATCTGATTGTAATTCTGTGTATTCAGGCTCTTTGTTGTCACATTCGTACAAGGGACGATTATGATAGATATGCTTACAAAAATTGCGATACATTGTTGTCTTCTAAAAAAACTGAGCCACCTTATATAAATGGAAAGGTGGTGGAAGTTTTGATTAAGCTTAAGTCATTTGATTGGTTGGCAAAACATTTGAACAATTCTAGGAACTCTTGATTGGTTATATAAAGAACTTGACTTCTATTTTAGAAAGGTTAGATTTTTAAACGCAAATCACCGTGTTACTCTTGTCCTACCCTCTTCTATTTTCTAATGGAGCTTCTAGCCTACCAATCAAATACTTACCTTCATCAAAGTATACACTTTGTTTTGATTGAATTGAAACCCCCTATAAAGTATCTCTCTTTCTTCTCAATTTGTTTCCCTATTTTTCTTTTCTTTTTTCTCTCTTTCTCATTATCTATTTTCTTCCCCTCTTTCTCTGTTTGTCTTTCTTATTCTTTCTGATCAATAAAAGAAAAAAGGCTTGAAATCATCAAACACTATGAACAACAACGACTCACAACAGAATAAAGGTATACTGTTTTGCAATAAAGAAGAAAATTTACAGATGCTAAAACAGGCAAAGTATAGAAGATACATCATTATCACCACTCTTAGTGGAAAAGTAAGAAAGAAAACAAACAAAAGTTGAAATAATTATCTCATAGCTGATAACTTTATTTAGAAAAAGTGATGATTTAGATCACATCATTATACCAACTGCTGAAGGCTTAATTCGTTTCAGAGAAGAAGCTACTACAGACTCAATTGAAATTCAAGAGCATGATCATCACGATATTTTTATCAAGTTTACACAAGAGTCCCTCCATAGCTTTCAATTCTCTATACCTTCACAACAGCCAAGAAGAAAGCGCTTATACCGAACCACTTTACCAGGGCAATACCAAAACCCCACCATTTCATCTGCCATCAGGTCAAAGACAAACACTGTTGGCACTTCAGTCAACCCATCTTCTTATTTCAGAAGAAGAAGTTTACCTTCAGTGCCTGAATCTCAAAAGATTAGTAGAAGTATGTCTGGCTCATCAACTCTATCTCACTCCAACACTACTTCAAACACAAGTAGTTCAGTTCAAACACCTACTGCTGTTACCGATGAAGAAGAAGAGGAAGAAGAAGAGGAGTTGTACGAAAGTGAAGAGGAAGCAGAGGCTTATGTTCCTCATTTACATAATCGATTAAATCAACAACAGCAACAAGCCATTCTGACAACCTACAGTGACTGGCGTATTATTTTAACAAACAGTATAGCTCAAGATGTACTTGTCAGCCACTTGCATCATCAAATGAACGAGGAACAACAGTTGGTGCTTGTTGGAAGCTCAGTTATGGATCTAATTGATCCTAGTTTTCGAAACAGACTAAAGTCATTGATTGCCAAAAAGCGAGAAGAACTGTTGGCCACACGCGAGACAGAAACAGATGATGGCATGGTACTTGTCTGTGGCAATGTGGTAAAGTAGTTGAGAAACAGTGATGATAAACGAAGCTTTATTGTCTAAACTATATAACTGATAGATACCTATCATCAAATTGGACGGTACCAGATCTTCTGCCTCACTTTGGTTAAAGGAGAAGGTTAATGAAACTGGAATATCTGTCTACATTTGGATATTTGAAGAAGTTTACGAGAGTTCTGTTCGCTGTGTTGTGAACAAAAAGGTAAGGACAAGATTAGAGTTATCATTGTCAATTATGGAATTTGCTTATCCATCCAATCAAAGGGCGAGATTGAATCTGTTGTGTATGAAGAGAGCATACAAGATCTCTATGACTACACATCCCAAGATATAGTCGGGCATCCTCTTTCTAAGCTAATTCCTTCAATTTCTGAGAACACATGGCAACAAGAAATCAATCAGCTTCGCTTCTTTGGAAGTCAAACGAAGCGAGGTGCTCATTTTCCTGTCATCGTCCGACTAACACAAGAACAAGAAGAACGAACCACAGTCCAGATCACGTCTATGCCAATGATCGCTGGTCTGATGACCATTAGGGCGGATGGTATAATTGATGGCTGCAACGATATTTTTGTTCAATATTTATTTGGTTTCTCTCAACAAGAACTAGTTACGAAAAAAAATATTGCACAACTTTTGCCCCAATTTCCTGTCCTCTTGAAAAACCTGAAACGAGACGACCTTCTTCAACAAGGCTTAATCATTAACAACATCGTTTGCCGAAAACTGCTGCCTGACTCAATGCAAGATAAAATTATGGTCAACAAGCGAGTCTTGACCCATACGCCCCACAACCAACCATTGCCTATCCTCTATGCAATTCACCGAGATGGCACACCGTTTGAAGTCCAGCTTCAACTTAAATTGGTAGAGGCAGCCTCTACTAATAACTTGAGCTCGTTAGATAGCGAAGAAGAATATGCCTTATGGATCTCATTTGATAGAGAGCTTGCATTTAAACGCTTCGGTCATCAACATCTTATTATTTCTCAGCCTCTATTAGGACAACAACAGCAGCAGGCCCTCAAGGTGAAAAAGAAAGTTGCGAAGCCAAAAGAAGCTCTTAGTAGTCGATCGCCGAAAGTCACCAGAGTTTCACCTGACTTGTTGAGTAACATAGAGCCTATTTCACCGCCTGCTTTACTACAAGAAGAAAAAGAAGAACATGGCATTCTTTATTCAGCACATCTGCCTCAATCTACTACAATTGATGATTATATTATTGTGGATCATTTAGGACAAGGTGCCTATGGTCATGTTAAGTTGGCTATAAAGAAAGATGATTTAACACAGGTAAACAAAGAAGAAGAGGTGTCACGATTGTTTAAATATCCTTTTTTGGATTATCAAGTTACTTATCTGGTTTATTTTATTTATTTATGTGCATGTACATACAAAAGACGAAGGTTGTCATCAAATATGTGATCAAGTCGCGTATATTGGTAGATTGTTGGACAAGAGACCGGAAACTCGGAATTGTGCCGGTAGAGATCCATATCCTGCATACACTCAAGAAATACCCACATAAACACCTTGGCGATATGTGTAAGAATCCGTTCATATCAACCGAGCAAAGTGCTCAAAAACTGATCTTACCTTTTTTTTCTTTAGTGGATTATTTCGAAGATAATGACCATTATTATATTGTCATGAAACTTCATGGCGAAGGCATGGATCTGTTTGACTTTATCGAATTAAACGAAACTATTCCTGAAGCCAAGATCATTCAAATCTTTCGACAAATTGCTTTGGGCGTACGTCATCTCCATGATCATAAAATTGTACACCGAGACATCAAAGATGAGAATGTGGTTCTAGATCTTGCACACGGTGGTCTTCGATTGATAGATTTCGGCAGTGCTGCTTACCTGAAACCAGGACGGAAGTTTGAAACTTTTGTAGGTACATTGGATTATGCAGCTCCAGAAATCCTGCGTGGACATACCTATTCAGGCAAACCGCAAGACATATGGGCATTGGGTATTCTGTTGTTCACACTGATCTACAGAGAGAATCCGTTTTACGACATTGATGAAATTATGGGTAGGGAATTGAGAATCCCATTTGTGATATCTGAAGGTAAGAAAATAGGCATCCCTTTTTCTCTAATTTCACATTGCTCTGACACTTTCTTTTTTCTTCTTTAAGGCTCAGTAGACTTGATCCGCAAAATGCTAGAACGAGATGTAGATAAACGTATTGATATTCATCAAGTGCTCCAACATCCTTGGTTGAATTCAATTGTATGATTTCTTTTTAATTAAACAGAGTAATCTAAAATCCTTTTCCAATGCCTGTCTTTTCTACAATTTGTTTCATAATGCCTTCTTCTTCACAAAGTTCAGGGTGAACATAAAGTAATGATTTTGGACTGGCTTTCTTTTGGCCAATACGGCCCTTAGCAAGAGAGGGATTGTTGATCATCCAGCTGGTGAAGATACGACTGGCTGGTTCAATCGCATCTAAAGGAACAGTAGTAGCATGATCTTTGGCAGTGAAAGAAAGGGTATGGATAGTTAGCTCTTGAGGTAATTCACCTTCTTTTAACTCTTTGGGAATAGTGATCTTAGTGACATAAGGAGACATAACCCATTGAATTAGACCTGTAGAGGCAGCACTGGTAGCAACAGCTATACAAGAAAAGTTAGGCTGTTTCTGTCTTGTTGTTATTTGATGCTATTACCAGCTCCAACTAAAGCAGCCTTTGCAACAAATGGTACAGGCACATCAATAGCAAAAATGAAGGGAGAAATACCAGTACCGAGACCAAGAGAGGTGATAGAGAACAATTTGAGCTTCTTGGCGACATTAGCCAGGGGTCCAGTGTAGATCGTCACTGGTTCTTCTTTAGATGAAGACATGTAACGCTTGAACCAGACATTGCAGGCAACAGGTTGATGGCGAGTCCATTGTGAAGTTGTTCTCTTCAAGATCTGAGTATTGGCTATTCTCAACATGGCTGTTTCTGAAGAAGCTGATCTAGTTCATTTTTCTTTTTTTTTTCAGTTCTTGGTTTCAAATCATAGTCTATCTGATTGGTGTATTCGGGCTTTTGGTTCCTGCCTATTGTTGTCAATGGCAGTCTATTCAAGGAAAATAGCTACATCCCCTCTTTTTTAGTGAGCGCAAAGGTAGTATTACTTATTATGCATCAAGATGAGTGGACTACGTGTGCATTGTTGGTACAAAATTCGTATCGCTCTATCTTTCCTGTGGCAGTTTTGGGTAGTCTTTTTACAAAATAAAAGCCGTCTCAAAGTTACATTTCATTTGGAAGCTTTGTCTTTATAAGATTTTGTGTTTCTTCTTCTATCTGAGCCAAATTTGAGTTTGATGCGCGAGTTAATACTACATAAGCTCTTGGTAAACAAGTACATTGGGGCCTACAATAAATGCCAACAACAGCACAGTCAATGACTAAAGGATGTAAAAGCTAGATTTGATACATCAGAGTTAGCTTTGACTGAAAAAAGGATACTTTTGGCAAGCTCTGCAAGTAAACTTACCAGCGCATTCTCGATATACTGAGGTACAATCTATCGTGTTTATGGTCATTAAGACAGAGAAAAGAAGAAGGTCCGAGAGTGAAATGATCTTCACAATCCATACTTACGCAAAATGTCTTGTATTGTATGGTGTTCTTGACACGGTCTACAAAGATAGTACTCCCTTTTTCCATAAGTTTGAAGAGATCCCCCGTCTTAAATCATCTATCTACAAACGCTTTGTTATAGGCTATAGGGTCGTTGTAGTACAGTCACCCCCCGATTTAGGGAACGAAATATAAGGAACGATTTTGATTTAGGGAACGGTCTTGAGGGAACCGAAGTTCGTTTAACGCTAAAAATCCCTGCTATTGCTATGAGAAATAGGGAACGATTTTGATTTAGGGAACGGTGTCGAGGGAACCAAGACTGTTCCCTAAATCGGGGGATGACTGTAGCCTGGAGCCATTGCAGGGTCCTTGATATACAATTCTCTAGCTACATCAGACCCAACCTCTGTCTTGGTCCACAACTTGCAGCTATATATGCTCAAATTAACAAAGGGTACCTTGACCATTATTGTCAATCAGTTTGCATTCGCATCGAATTTCTAAAGAACCCACCTCACCTTTAAAGTACAAGTTAAATTAAAAATACATGGTAAGGAAGATTGGTTTCTGATGCTTTAATATTGCTTACCTGCTAATGCTGCTTTTGGATCTGAGGCAAAGCATCTTATGATTTCACTTATTCCATAGATAGTTAAAATAGGTAACTTGTATTTCTTACAGATGGCTTCAAAAATCAATGGACTTATAAAAGAGCCACCGAAGGCAATGTATTGAAGTGAAGAGATAGTATAGTCTTACCTATGACTGAAGGACCATAAACAGCCGCTGCATAAGTTGTCTAAAAGAAAGAAGGAGTAATTTTCATTTTAGAATATTGTTGACAGAGTAAAACGCAACGATGTCACAAAAGCAGCTGCGCGTTTTTTTATTCTCTCCCAATTTTCTATAACTTGCACAATTTACAAGGTGTATCATAACACAAAGTGACATTTTTACATAAGATGCAAATGGGACAAATAGATTACACTTAAAGAAAGAATGCTACAGGGTCCAGCTTACATAGAAAGGGATTTTTTTTACGAATAAGCTTTTTATGAAATGCATCTTGAAAAAATATAAGTTTATAATCATTACAATGAAATTGAATTGCCTCTTTCGTCACATAATAAAAATATATGTCTCAGAGTTTATCTAATCAAAGGAAAAAAAAATAGGGAAATAGATGATGGGAAAAAAAGTGGCCTTGGGTTAGTTTTGTTATCTTTGATAAAGCCAAAACTAGCGGCTATTCTTTGTGCAACCTGACAGATAGGAATAACAAAGATATACAAAATATTCAACATCATTATAAAAGAGCGATGGTTGTCGAGTTAAATCAAAAAAAGTAGAAGATTAGAGAGATAAACATCAAAAATGACAGATATCGAGAAAGTGGAAATAAAGACAATAGAATGCATGAAGTCAAGAAGACCAGATCCAATTCCACTTGTCAAGACAGAGGCAGAAGAAAAGTTGCTTCATAAGATCAACTGTACGTTCATGCCATTCGCATGTCTTATTCTGTTTATTCAGGTAATAAGCTTTTCTATTTGTTTTTATACACTGCCTGTTTTGATTTTATGAATGGCTTCTTATTGTTGTTACCTATATCAGTTTGTGGATAAATCGACATTGTCAACTATCAGTGTTCTGAATCAGTTTTATGAAGATACACATATCAGTAGAGATCAGTACAGCTGGTTAGGGTCTATATTTTATCTAGGTTTCTTATGTATGCAACTCCCAAACAACTATATGATGCAGAAGTTTCCTCTTTCAAGATATGTGGGCACAATGCTGATTATCTGGGGTGCTGTTCTCTTCAGTATAGGGTTTGCGAAGAACTTCAGTCAACTGGCTGCACTCCGGTTCTTGCTCGGTCTTTTCGAGGCCATTACTTATCCAACAATGTTTTTGCTAATTGCTACAATGTATAGAAGATCAGAACAAGTACTTGGTTTTGGCGTTATGTTTCTTAGTAATAGTGTTGGTATGATTCTCGGAGGGGTTATAGGCGTTGGCTTTATCAATATGCCTACTGTCAACTATATCTCTGCATGGCAATGGGCAATGATCATTTATGGTAGCATCACGATGTTGATGGGTCTTGTCTATTTTGTCTTTTTGCCTGACAGACCAGATTCTCGCTGGTTTCGATTGACTGAAGAAGAAAGATTGATTGTAAAAGAACGTGTGCGTGACAATGCAGTTGTTAGAACATTTAATATTAATCAGGACCAAATCAAGGAAGCGCTCAAGGAGCCTCGCCTCTATTGTTATTGCCTGATTTCTTTATTGATTGAGTTACAAAACGGTGCCCTCACCACTTTCCAGAGTCTAATCATCTCTGATCTTGGATTCTCTAGCACAAATGCCGTCTTACTTACTATTCCTAGCGGTGTATTCGCGCTCATTCTGGTAGCTGGGTCTTCTTATTTTAGCAAGAAGTGGAGCGAAATTATCTGGATGGCCATTGCCATGTGTACTATCTCAGTTGTTGGTCTTATCCTGCTAGCTGCCATTCCTTCAGGTGGTATCAGATTGCTTGGTCTCTATCTGAGTTGGGTATGTACACCTACATACGTGCTTATGCAAGCATCCATCACAAGTAATGTATCTGGATACACGAAGAAGATATTTTATACAGGTGGTAACATGATCTCATACACATTGGGTAATTTTATTGGCCCTCTTTTGCTTCGCAATAAGGATGCGCCTCGTTATTTGACTGGAATGGGTGTTTACATTGCCGCCAATGTGCTTGTCATCCTTTTGTTCATCTATGTGAGGTTTAGTTACGTACAAGCCAACAAGCGCCGTAACTTAGATCAAAAGGCAGATCTTGTTGCTCTACCAAGCGATCTAGAAGATCTAACAGACACTCAGAATCCAAATTTTGTCTACAAGCCCTAAGAACAAATAGATATGTAACACACATAACAGTAGCAAGTTATGAAAGACAAGCATAGCATGCTAGGATTCAGCTTGTTACTACACAAAGATAAGGCAGTGTAGGCTTGAATCCCACTCATTTAACTAAAGCACTATTGTTTCTCAAATTTTTTTTTTTTTTTTTTTTTTGTAAAATTAATTTTTATTAAAATTAACAAATAGCTACACATCGCTGAGAGGTGGAGCGTAGTTAAACTGGAAAACTAAAGTAAAATTCCTGTGCGGAGTCTAAATGGAGAGAGAGAGGAAAGGATGGAGTGTGTCAATGAATTGAGTCGAAGTGACGGACGATCTTGTAATAAGAGAGATTGCTCGATTCAAAAGAGTTTCAGGTACTATTGGAACTGCATCGAAGTGTGAGCGCCAGTGACCAACCCACAGGACCCAGTGAGTGGTAAAAATAACCGTAAGCAAGGAATAAGTAGAAGAGGCTAGGGCAGTGGGCAAGGCCGTGAGTTGCAAGACATCTATGACCTCCGTCGGAGTAAAGTAGTGATGCGGAAAGTAGGCCACAAGAATCTCCACCCAGATGCTCCATCTATTGTTTCTCAAATGAAAATTGCAATCTATTAATTGGCTGAAATTAAAATATATAAACGCGTTTACTCCAGTTTCGTTTATTTTTCTTTTCTTTTCTTCTTTGTCCTGACATGTCATTAGCCTTTTGTGGTAAAAGTACGACAAGCTTTTAACAGCCTGGGCGCTAGGCATGTGGGATCCTCGCTACTCTAGGGTTCTGGCGAAGCCATCTAACCCGCCTTGTTTCTCCCGGTCCCCCTTTGTGTTATGGACTTGTCGACCTCCTATATTTATCTATTCTTTCTCATGCTGTCAAGTTGCCTGAGCACTTGAAAGTAAAGTTGGGTGCCGACTTCGGTTGATCTATCCAAAAAATGTGCATTTTCTGACACTTGCTTAAGGGACAGCTTGGCAGCAATTCTCCTTCTGGAGAATACTTTTCTTTTTTTTTTTTAGTAAGAGGAAAGTTGACTATAATGAAAATGAAAATAGGCGAGGGCAAACTAGCTCTAGCCGAACCTAATTTAAAAGTGTTACTATGACTCGTTACATACTTTTTGGTATGAGAGTTGATTGTTAACCTTGAACCTATCTAAATATGCGTGAAGTAGACAGCTTATTTTTAAGACTAAATTATTTCCTCCTGATTGTTCTCGCCACTGTTGAGTGGTACTTTTCCAAAATGTAACTGTCTTCAAACACACTGTGGCAATGCTGATATTATTCACAGTTATCGAATGGTTGCAAGTAGAGTTGCTTTCAAGGTGATACAAAAATACTTTGGCAGATGCTGTGAAGCAATTGGCCTTCTTTGTTTAATTAAGTGGAACAGGCCTTCTCAAGCCAAAACATACTGTGTATAAATGACATGTACGTTTGTGAAAGTGTAGATGGTACTATATCTATTTTCATATTTAAATAATCAAAATGCTGCTTTAGCGAATTGTATCTGCTTAGTACAAGAAAATGTTAATGTAATAATTACCACATGTATAAAGCGTCTTTCAAGCAATGCATAGTTTATTTTCTGGCTTACCATACAATTCAGTCAGCCGACTTGATTCAAACTTTAAATGATGCTAATATATCATAAAGCTCATCTTCTGTATGCTGAAATCAAGCCTAAGCATAGCTTGTGTCAAATGTATGGATCTTCTGTATCCTTGTTACCCTTTGTTGAAACCTAAAAGAAACAAGACATGCTAATGCACACCAACGTCTTTTGGTGTTGCATTGAATGCCATCATCTTAGCATTTGAAGACTTCATGCTTTGTTCATTATGCAAACATTTGAATCATCCATACACACTTTTTTTATCTATTGAGTTTGAAATAACCAAAAGTAAATAGTCATTTTTCTTTTCTTTTCTCTTTTATTCCTTTCAAAAATGGATTCCATTGTCAAATACTGGCTCAATACAACCACTTACAATCAAGCTGTTGGTATTTATGCTACATTGCCATTTATTATGGCCCCAGCTTGCTTCTTGATAGATGCACCGTATGGTAAGTTCTGAAAAGCTCTTTTTTTGCGTTCATTTTAAGACTTTCTCTTAATTGACAGTTCATCTTAAATAGGACGATTTGCAGGCAAACTCGGGATAGATTTGAGTATAAATGGGAAATGGGGTTGGTTTACTATGGAAGTGGTCTCGCCCATCATGTTTGCTGCTTCACTTGTCATAGCGCAACCTAGATGGACTCCCTTCCAGACTTTACTTTCATCTGCTTGGATGATTCATTATATCAACAGAAGCATTGTTTATCCTTACCGTGCAAGTTCTATGGCACCCATTCATATATCTGCATATGTTTGCTCTATTGGATTTAATCTGATCAATGGGTATACTAATGGGATGTGGGTTGCGAGACATAGCCGTTCAATTTCAGAACCTCTCTTTTGGATTGGCCTGTCTATTTGGGCCATAGGATTTTTTTCTAATATATACCATGATAATATCTTGTTCAAGTTGCGCAGTAAGAAAAAGAAGGAAGAAAGAGAGGAAGGCAAGAAGCGATATTTCGTTCCCCATGGAGGCCTCTTTGAATATGTCAGCTGTCCCAATTACTTTAGTGAGGCTATGGAATGGATCGGATATGCTCTAGCTACCTCAGGATCTAGCTGGCCAGCTATCATTTTTGCTGCCTCTACTGCCTCTAATCTATTTCCAAGAGCTTGGCGTACACATGCTTGGTACAGAAAACAATTTGACAACTATCCTGCTTCTCGAAAAGCTGTTGTTCCCTTCATACTATAACTCTCCATTGCAATAAAACAATGCTTTAAGCTTTTTGTTTATTAGTAGGACTTCTTTCGATTTTGTAAAAATGGTTCCACATGTCTCTAACAGAGCGTCTTGAGGCCAATTCCTCTTTTGTCTTTTGCATGTCTCTATTGTTCTTTCTGCATATGCGATGCACTTCCTCTTCTTCCTCGCGTGTCCATGGAGATCGATCAACATTAGGATGAAGCATATTGTGGTAATGTTGAGATATATGGCGAGGTGTACGAGGAATACCTGTTATTTTCTGAATGACTCCAAAATTTTCGCCATATTTTTTGACAGCTTCTATAATTAAAGCATCTTCCTCAGGCGTAAATCGTCCTTTCTTAGCATTGTTGAGTTGCCAGTTCCATTTTTCAAAACACTGTCTTTCGTTTCTTGTGCCCAAAAGGTCTGCTATCCTTGCCATGTCGTTTTGGCCAAAACGATGGATCAAGTCGATTAATCTCTGAGTTTCATCTTCTGACCAGCGACCGCGATTAAGTTGAGGGTCTAACGCGTTCTTGTATTTTTGCTTAATTATAAAGATTGGTCGACGATTTGGCAATCCAGCCTGAATCGTATCCCAATCATCAATCTCTTGAAAAGTGCGTCCTCGTCCAAGTAATCTTAATTTGTCTAGCTCCTTCTTTGACCAGGGACCACGCTCGAGTTGATCTTTTAAGAGCATATATCTGTTTAGGACAGCAGTAGGTGGACGATTGACAAACATGCTCGAAATAAACGTCCAACGATGGCCATGAACCTTCACGAGTTCCAGCAGTTTTTCGCTTTCTTCTTTTGTCCAAGGACATCGAGATCGTACAGCTGCTGACTTTTGTATCTCAAACGCCTTTCTACGAAGTTCTTCGATTTCTTCTATCTTATTTACTTCTTGCGTAGCTGTCGACAAACTTCGAAAGGACGTCTGAAGCAAACCAATGCGGTTCGCCATGCTTTTGTGTGGAAAAGTTAATTTGAGGACTTGAGGTAGTTGAAATCGTGAAATGAGTAACATGTTGGTTGACAATTAAGAAAGCAGAAAGGAAGAAAGAAAAGTGGTTTTTTACAAGCCTTTTTTATCCACTGTAAGAGTTTAAACACAGAACACCATAGATGACTATTTTTTCCCCTCTTTCTTCCTATTTCTCTTAGTAACTACTATGAATTCAAGTAAAGCAAAAATAAACTTTATATACATTTGTGTGTACATATATACACTTAATCTAATTTTTTATCTACCTGTTTAAGTCAAGATTCCTTCTGGCATCAAGGTGTTCAATAAGATTGCCGACTTTAGAAGCTGGCGTCGAAGTCTCTTGCTAGACCAGAAGACGCTAGGTTATGTTCCTACTATGGGCGCTCTTCACCAAGGACATCTTGCGTTAGGTAATCAAAACAGCAAGCAGTTATGAAAAAATTGACTTAAATTATCTACAGTCTCAGCTGCTAAGCAGAAATGTGATCATGTCGCATTAACTATCTTTGTGAATCCTGCTCAATTTGCCCCTACTGAAGATTTGGCTACTTATCCCCGTACCTTACAGTCGGACTTGAATCAGTTGGCTGGCCTTGGTCAAGGAGTAGCTTCTGCAGTTCTTGTTCCTCAGGTAGAAGAAATGTATCCTAATGGTATTGAGTTGGATGTATCGAAGCAGAAGGGCACCTTTGTTGAAGTGCTTGGTCTGTCTTCGCAGTTAGAAGGCCAAACACGACCCAACTTCTTCCGTGGTGTTGCTACTGTTGTCTCCAAATTTCTGAATATTGTAAGTAATCAGATTCACTGACTTGTTTGCCTGAGCTGAGTTGATCTAATTTGGCTTATAGGTTCAACCCGATGATGTCTTTTTCGGCCAAAAAGATAGTAATGTATTCTCTAAGCGTTGGCCTTCTCTTCATTGCTTATTCATCTAATTTTATGTGCATTCTAGTCCAACAATGTTTCGTCATTCGTAATATGATTAGGGACCTTCATTTTCCTACTCAAATGCATATTTGTCCAACTGTAAGGGATCAGGATGGATTAGCGCTTTCTTCTAGAAACGCTTATTTGTCTCCTTTGCAGAAGAAATATGCACTTGTTTTATCTCAATCTCTTAGACATATGGAGAGTTTGTATAGATCAGGCATTGTAGATGCTACCACCCTAACTCAAGCAGGCATACAAGTCATCGAGAAGGCACGCGAAGAAGTAGATGGATTAAACGAAGACTGGAAGATTCGATTGGATTATGTCTCAATTAACTCTGGCAAAGATTTAAGCCAGATCACAGGTGACGTCAATAAGCAAGAAGGATGTGTTATCAGTATGGCTGTTTTTGTTGGCAAGACTCGATTAATAGACAACCTTTGCATTGATATTGCTCTGTAGTCTTTGCTTTTTTTAGAATAAATTTTATAGATTTACAATAAAAGAAGAAAGAGAGGAATTAGATGAGTCTGATATATATATTATACAGTTTATCGTGGAAAGTGGGTCAAATGGCTTCTATATATACAATAGCATGCTTAACCTCGAATGAAAATTCCTCTTTCAAATACATTACTGAATCGACTCTTGGAAGACTTATCCACATGGTCCAAACCAAGTGCGTCTTCTTCTTGAAGACGTGCCTTACGAAGCTCGAAATCGTTTTGGTCGATTGGCGTCACATGAGGCTCGGGTGCATTCAGATTACGGATCACACTGAACTTGACCTTCTTCCAATCCATATCGCCTAAGCCTGTACGTTTTTGCAATCGTTTCTTTGTCTCTTCAAAAGCCTCGCCTTTAATGGCTACAAATCGGAAGGGAATGCTATGAAAACTGGTAGGGTGATCATGATAATGAACAACTTGAATAAGACGATCTGTGTCAAGATCCATTTCTAATTCGTCCTTAGGAATCGGCTAGAATGAAGTCAGTCTATACTGTCATATAGATTCTCGGTCCTATTTACCTCTGCATAAACAACAGCTGATTTTTCACAGGCTACATTATCCACCGTTTGATCATTAGAGAATTCTTTAGTGACTTTGCCGTCCATAGCTTCAAACAATCGAATCTTGCTTGGGTCCTTAGTTTCCATTTTGCCTTTGACAATAATTTGATCCAGTAGTTGGCCTACAGAACCTGCGCGAGAAACTAAACAACTGACTTTGGTTTCTTTGCGCAAATTTGAACCAAGAACAACGACTTCAATCGATCGCTTGGACTCCAAGTCAGAAATATCTACATCCAGCACTTCATAGTACAAGACAGGCGCATTCACATGCTCAAAACCAACATACTGTAAATAATCTTGAGGCTTTGACAAATTGGACAGAATTTCTTCTAGTCGTACAGTAGGTTTGTATTGAATCACCTCTCTTGGTTGATTAGTGATTGGATGTGAAGCAGTGAAGCGAATCTTGCTATGTTCTACACCAATCTTGGAAGCAAGCTGAGCAGCAATGGCATTGTAATTGGATGTTCGATCGAGTACAATTCTCACCTCATCATGTTGAGGTTGAGCAACGTTTGGTTTTGGCTTAAATAATACACAACATCTGTTGTAAAGAGAAGCATAATAGTCAGGTGCAGAGGTAATCAATCCTTGCTTCGCCAATTCATCTGATCTATTTTGCGCAAACAAACACACAATTAGTCCAACTTTCTTGACTAGAAGGATAATGCGGCTCAATTAACTTTGACACTTACTCTTTCTGAGACAAAGTGCGCTGGAAGCAAACAATGTCACCATTTTGAATTTCTGCTTTACGGAATGTTTGATCGCTCTTTAGTAAATCAATAGAAGTTGGCTTGACTTCTTCAAACAGTTGAATTGAAGTACTTTTAGGTAGTCCTGCTTTCTCAACCAAAACAGAAAGTATAGCACCTATCTTTTCATTCAAGGAGACAAAAATATGACCAAGACCTCTGAGGAAAGGCAAATGATAACAAATGAATACTATGCTTGAAACGAAGAGAAACATGTATATCCAATTTACCTTATTTTCTGTGTTTTTACATCAAAATATTTGACAAACACAAGCATTTGATCATTCTTGAGAGGAGGCAATATTGTATCTTTTTCAGCCACTTCCAAGTAGAATTTAGTAAAGCCATTAGCTAATGCATTTGCACATGTTTTTTCTCTCATCTTTTCGACAGCTAAAAGAAAGTGTCAGCGTCATTTATCGTTTTTTTTTCTGAAAAAGCTTACTCGATCGTTCATCAGCAGGCGTCAAAGTATGATCAACACGCACTGTCTTGTTTTGACGGAAAAGTATGCTCCATAATCTGAATTGGTTAGGCTCAAGATGATAATGATCCATTAGCTGTTGTTTGAGCACTGAAATCTTCTCCGTCTTTGGTGTTTTGAACACATCTACATGGGGTGAAACTTCCAAGTAACGATCATCAAATACAGCCAAATTGAATCCTTGGTAATCGGTAAAGGATTCGTCTGTCACAACAGCTACTTTTACATTCAAGTGCATATCTTGTCTATCCTGTTTGCGTTTCTCAATCGTAGCCCTTTCATCATCCAAGCGGCGCTCTATAGATAGTATTAGACAAAAAGAAGCAAGAAAAAAATGTATGTCTGTATAAGCTCAAAGACGGCCTAATTTTATATGATACTTGCTTAAATGAACGGGAATGTCTGTTGCCTCAACAGGTCCCAAAATTTCGTCTAGCTTGCTCTTTCGAATATAGACCAACATATAAGCATTAGTAAATCGCTTCATCATTCGAACGCTATTGATACGTGTGTTGCCATTCAAGAAGGGCGGCTGTGATAATTGATTGTCCTTGATATCACGATGAGGCTCATCACCGAAATTCTCTTCAAAAACCTCTTTTTTGGAAACAGGTGTAACACGGTCATCATCAAAGCGATACCATTTGTCTGTTGTGTCAGGACGAATGAGGGCAAAGTAATGTCCACCCGAAATATCACCGCTGTGAACAAGAACACCATGCAGCTCATAATCGTAAGGTCCATCTTTATCGGCATTGGAACAGTACTTGTCTAGATTGATCTCAGCTGGAAACTCGTGACGATCATTGATCTATATCAAGATAAACGCTGAGTGAGCCAGTAAAGGAGAATAGTAAACACTTACTTTAACCATCATGTCGCGCATAAAGTCATATTCAAATCGTTTCAATTGTAAATGAAGGACTGGGGGAAAATTCTCAAAGATAACACCCTTATTAGCGTCTTGAAGACCATGTCCTTCTGCATGATATTTGTTGTCTCCCTCGAGAGTTTCAACAGTGATGTAATTGTCAAAAGATTCTGTCAAATTCTTACAGCCCTTCACGTTCAATTGAATATCATAATAATCCTCAATACGAGACGATTCAAAATCGACATTGATACATTTGATGTAGCTCTTCATTTTGCCCTCAAACAGTTTTGAGATAGCACCATCGGCGGGTGTACCTTTCATTTTCTCTTCAAGGTTATCTTGTAACACACGATTGAATTCTTGAACATCATGCTGCATAAATGCATCCAATGAATCCCAGCCAAAGCTCTTTGTTAATTCAGTTGTACCCACAGGATCTGAACTGTACTGAAGATTGTAAAAACAACGTTGCAAGGCAAGAGCTACACTTTTGGTAGGCTCATCTTTCTCAGTAGGGATTTGGTATACTGCCTTTCTAAACAGGTTGGTGCAATAGAGCGATTGAAGTAGCGAATTCATGTAACAGGTAGCGCCTTGGTTCTTAATGCCCACATAGCCTGTTTCCTTGCGAGAGTCATAGTTGACAAAATTGTGCCAGAGCACGCCTGTTTCATCTTTGACAACTCTTACGAATGCAGAAATGACAATTTCGTTGTTGTTCAAGAAGGGTCCCTTTCCAGTTGCACTTTGTTGACCCAAGTCCTCGATCTCGTAAAAACGAGTAAATCCCCAATCAATTTCTTCTGAAGTAAAACGATGATTGGCAGCTAAAAGAAAAATTAGTAATTTGGCTATACAGATATCTCTTCCTTGACTTACTGTTTGAATAGTAGTTAGTAGAATCCTCGGGATTAGAGACAGCAAGTGCAAATTGGGCACATGTATGCCAGCCCTCTTTGATACCATTTTCTTCAGGAGGAGCTACTTCGAGATAAATAGATATAGCTTTCTTTTGGTTGTTGCCTTTAGGAAATAACAGAATGCGCCTATGATTAAGAAAATAATTACAACTGAGTCAGCTTTTCTTTCTTCTTTTGACCACCTGTGCTGTTTTTTTTTACCAAGGAAATCCATTGATATAGAAAACAGGAGAATGGGATCTTGTCTCTAAGCTTTTCCAATCTTTTATATGCCAATGATATGAGCCTTCTTTTTCTATCTCCAATTCAGAGTCCTCGGTGAAAAGCGACTTGAACATTGACTTTTCTAAGCAGACAAAGGTTATTAGCTGTCGTATGACTAGTTATTGTATTACAACAGCAACACTGTTTGTTCTTCGTCTTCTTTGTATGCATGTGCAAATGTACCGCGTATCGTTAAAGAAAGAGGGAAAGCAAGTACGCGTATACACAGGCAATTATTCAAATCAAGCAAATCTTGTAATATTATGGATACATACCATCAGTAACAGAAAGTTGAGGTGTAATCGTAGTGTCTGTGTTGACGTTAGGCTTGGACTCTTTAGCTATGTTCATATTTGACAAATCACCAGCTAAATCGCTTGTAATCTCTGATGTTTTGTCCAAGTCAGTGTGCACTGGAAGTGTTTTGTTAACCATATATTAAATATGTATACGTCTTTTTTGAAAGAAAAAATAGAAAAAGAGAGAAAAGAAAGGAAAAGAACTTTTAAGCTTCAGTGTTTTTTTTTTGAAACGGAGCCAAAACTACTTTTCTGATGTATTACAGACTAAGTTATGCCAACTACTTTGCAAAGTCGAAAAAGAATGCTTGTTCGACAAGCAAAAGAAAAAGAGAATTGATTTTGATTTTTTTGGTGATGGATGATATTATTTCATAGAGAGCTTGCAAGAGTTACGATATGTATCTCGTAGTATAGTGCAATGATGTTTGGATTTTGAGAGAATGCATTATCTGATATCTCCCTCTTTCTTTTCTTTCAAAGAAAGCAGGTTCTCTTCATGAAAAAAAATATCTTTAGCCTCTGCCTTTTTCAGTGTAATCCTTTGAGACATTAATCAGCTCTAATTTCTTGATTCATATGTCGGGAAAGACCAGACTCAAGTTACAATTAATGCATAAGTACAGTGCAACTCAAAATCTAAGACCCGAAACTATAGAAGTTATTACTTTGAACCAAAGCAATACTCAATACGTATAAACATGAGTATATCTGATTGAGCCAATTAAGATCATGCTTTCAGTATAAGGATGATGTTCTGTTAGTCCACTTTTCTTTTATGGTGCCGAACAATACGATCAAGACGGGTCTTAGCAAAGGAAGTTCAGACATGTTATATCTAATCCAGCAAAGCAATCCGCGATAAAGAGGTCAGTTTGTAGGCATGATCCTTTTTGCGCATCAGATATAATGAGCTTATTTGTTTACATCAATATCCTGATGTCATCATGAGAGCAACGTTCAAGATAGGAAAACTCAGTCGGATACAAAAAAAGTCTAATCTGAATGTTGTACGAGCTTTCTTTTAATGTTTGACTTACTTAATCATGCTATGGTGTTTCGAAGGCAAATAGAGTTGTACTGTAAAGAAACAATCAGTGATGTGGCTCAAAGACAAATATGGCAAAAATTAGACACTTAGATATTGAAGTTATTGATGTATCTATTCATAAGTTGGTATATTTGGTCTCAAATAACCAATTGAGATATTGAGAAAAGCAAACACCTACAATGAGTCCTTAGGTCTAAAAACCCCATTTCAAAAAGAAAACGAAGAAACAGCGCATATAAACTACTTTTTCACGGACTCTTTCAGTTCAAAGCGTAGTTGATCATTGTGCTAACTGAGCATCATTATGATTGCTTTGGCATTGGAAATGGATCAAATAAACAGACTTGTTTTTATAGTTAGTAAAAACAAACTGCATATGTATAAATATTAATTTATGAAAGCAATGTTGAATTGACTACAATCTAAACTTTCGTTCGTTATAATTCAGCACATGTCTAGTTCTTTTTCGGCGAATACGTTCGTATCTGTAATATAGATTAGCCATATCCTTTTATTTTTGATCAAAATAGAGAGTCTGGTTAGTATCCGTAGAACACAGACATTACTTTCTTTGTTCTGTGTTTACCTTTGCAACGACAAATAGACATCCACCCAACACAGTGCGTTGAAACTGCTCAGGAAAATAGTGTCGAACTAGTTTTGAATGGCTCAAATAGCTTTTGCATATCAATAAGCAATTCAGTACATACACATCTCGAACATTACATTCTTAAACTCACCTTCCCACAATGCTACCAATGGTTGGCCATAATAAAGCGCCAATTACAGTAACACTCATATTTCTTCCTTCTCTGTTGAACAGAATATCCGCATCTTCGTTTGCTTCTCTGTCTGTGTCTGCTCCTTCTGTGATTTCTACTTCCTCCAATGCATTGTTGTGATCGCTTCTTTCCCTTTGTTGAGAACGTATCAGTTGGTTCAATAACTTTCGCTGAAACACAAGATATACATTATTATATAGCAACCTAACAGAAAGCCCGAAAAAACAGACAAACAATAAATACCATAATTGTAGCACAACAAAAAAAAAGACTCATTCTTACCTCATCCAAGGCAATAAACCAAAGACAACTGTTGGTGAAGGTGGCCAAGTGAGTTTTAAGGGATGGGGTATAGTGGTCATTTTAAGTAAAAAGAGAGTGGTTGCAGGCAAGACATGATCAGCCCATTTCGATCGGGATGCAATTAAGGCAACTGGAATAGAAGGCAGTCCAAGCCAAGTCTTCCATGTCCATAATGCTGGATTACCAATGAGTTGCTCACCATCTTTTGCTCCAAAGACAGTCAATATAACATGTGCGCCTAACGTGCTTGAAGTGATCAGCATGGAGCACCCTAAGCCCAAGACAGTGAGGTAAGGTGCGGCTATACGTACAAGATTGTCGGCTATACTCATTAAGACAAGAGGTATACTCTGTCTTTCTGTCAAGACGTATTTTGTTGCACATTGAGGACATGCTACTTTCTTTAATGGTGTATTTTTCTGATTTTCTGCAATCCAATCCAGCAAACACTGTTCATGACTCACAAGAGAACATCGGCATGGAAACACCCATTTTCCCTCAGAGTCAGCATCTTCGCCAAAACATATCCAGCAACGTTTGTTATCAGTTGATTCTCTCAGCTTTGTAAGATGGTCCATTTTATCTTCTTCTTCAAATGACAGCTGACTATCATCTAGGCCTCGAATTGGTCTGTATATATATAAACTTGCTTCATCTACAAATGAAGATGATCCAGGATAACGAAAATATGACATTGTGTATAGTGTGTATCGAGATATAAGAGAGAGAAAAAAAATAAAGAATGGTGAATTTTTTTTGTATTAAAAAGAATGATGAATTGTGCGAAAACAATATTTATGCTAAATTTCAAGCGGAGACAGTTTATTGGATGATGATTGAAAAGTATGGACATCAGTTTTGGTTAAGCAAGAGATTGGTGTTGTCAAACCATACTTTTTCTATTCAATTTCAGATAAAGTTATGTAGTAACCATAAGCACCATAATTTCAACTGCATTCATGAAAAAGAAGAGAGGCCAAGCGTGACATGAAGAAAGCCAAGCCGAACAACTTTTATTTATAAAAAGAGTCATGTTACTTGAGGAAAAAAAATTGTGCTTGTTTGTATTTCATCATACCACGAAACCAGCTGCTTGGCTCCTCTAAGAGTCTCAGCCTTGTTACTTTCAGTATGACTTTTCATGAGGTTACGTCTCAATAAGCGAACAGCCTGTTATTCGAATGCTTTGTAGTTGACATGTTTCTTTGGGACAAGCTACTTTTAGATGCATTTTCTCTTTATCATG
>JAIWNI010000122.1:0-79014 GCA_025331435.1 Choanephora cucurbitarum | reverse complement strand
TGTTAGTTCGAGAGAAACATATTGTCAATTTATAGTTAACAGTCAGCTTATGTATTATCTACCTCCTGTCTAATGTTTCAATTCATGCATCGGTTGCCCATTACTGCTTCAACAAAGAAATCTAAAGCTGCCTGAATAACTAGAGTATTTATATTTGAATCTTTGGTGTAGTTATCCTAAGTATGACAAACTGTCTCTTTTTCTATTGACAATGGCTATCATGTTCATTTTGGATTGCTTGAGATTAATTTTAGTACACTCTGTTGATGAATTAGATATAGTGTTAAGCCCAAATAGTGGATACTTTGCCAACTTGACGTGTTACAACAAACCAGGTTTTCATGCATAGAATTCAACTGTCACACAAACACGCAGATATCTTAAATGACGCGTATAATTCAATTGACGTGTTTTATATACATTAAACAATGTTTATTTTCAAACTTTAATTATAAAAAAGGATATCAATATATTATTGAGCTTTCTGTACATACAAAGAGGGGGAAGAGATAAATAATAGCAAAAGAATTGAAATTGAAGAAATATTTTTTTAAAAAGAAAACGTAAAAGAGAGAAATCATGTAAAGAAGAGGGAGGGGAATATCAATTGACTTTCGCTTTCCTTTTTCTTATTGTATTTCTTCCATTTCAATTTTAAGCAACTGAGTGTGTGGTGCAAGCGAGGGTGAATGTTGCTTATTTGGAACTGGTGTACTTGGTAACAGCCTTGGTACCTTCAGAGACGGCGTGCTTGGCGAGTTCACCAGGGAGGATGAGACGGACAGCAGTTTGGATTTCACGAGAAGAGATGGTGGAACGCTTGTTGTAAGCAGCCAACTTGGAGGCTTCAGAAGCAATACGTTCAAAGATATCGTTGACGAAGGAGTTCAAGATGGACATGGCCTTGTTGGAGATACCGGTATCGGGGTGGACTTGCTTCAAGACCTTGTAGATGTAAGAAGAGTAGGTTTCACGACGAGAGACCTTCTTCTTCTTGCCATCAGCAGACTTAACCTTGGCAGGGGCCTTAGTAGCAGCAGTTTCCTTAGGAGCCATTTTTATGTATAATTAATGTAAAGAGAGAAAAAAATAATCCGGATGAAATGTTTGTCGTTGTTTATATATGATTTTACATGATTTTTTTTTACTTTGCATTTTTTTTGGCAACGGAATTAAGTGTGACTTCTTTTTAATATGAATACTTTTTTTTCTTTCTTAAAAAAAATTAGAGACTATGAAGCGCGATCAGATACTTGTATCTAGCAAAAAAAATCTCGAAAAATATGTTTTTTCAGATAACGCGTGGAAATAGACAATAGACATCAATTTCCTTTTTAGGACAAAAACAGAAAACACTAAGAAATTGCTTTTTTTGAGACAAACAGCGTGATCTGACACGTCGAATCGCGTAAACCCAAGCAACTCTATCGAATTCTACATTTTTATTTTTTTTCGATTTTTTTTCTTGCATTGCCTTCTTACCCTCTCTTTCTGTTCATGATAAAAAAAAAAGAAAAAAAATGTAAAGTAAAAAAAAAAAAGTCACCTACCATTTTAGGATTTTTTTTTTTCAGAAAATTCAGAGTATAAAAACCATTTCATGTATTTTTCTTTTTCAGCTTTTTTTTTTGTTCTTTATCAAATAAATTATTTATATTAACAATGTCTGGTGGTAAATCTGGTGGAAAGTCTGCTTCTGGCTCCAAGTCCCAAACCCGTTCTGCTAAGGCCGGTCTTCAATTCCCCGTTGGTCGTATCCACCGTCTCCTCCGTCGTGGTAACTATGCCCAACGTGTCGGTGCTGGTGCCCCCGTCTACCTTGCTGCCGTCCTCGAATACCTCGCTGCTGAAATCCTTGAATTGGCCGGTAACGCTGCTCGTGACAACAAGAAGTCTCGTATCATCCCTCGTCACCTTCAACTCGCCATCCGTAACGATGAAGAATTGAACAAGCTCCTTGGCCATGTCACCATTGCCCAAGGTGGTGTTCTCCCCAACATTCACGCCTCTTTGTTGCCTACCAAGAGCAAGAAGGCCGGTGCTTCTCAAGAAATGTAAATTGCATTTCACTTATAATATTATTTTATAACTACATTATTTCCCCCTCTTTTACTTTTAAAGCTGTTTCCCAATAGTCTTTTTTTTTCCCTTATTATTTGTACATATTTTATAGTTTAGTTGCTGTTTCTTTTTTAAAAAAGGAAAATGACAAATATAATTTGCATATCTATTTCTTCCATCTTCTAAAAGAAAAGTGGTGTTTTATTGTAAAATGATGATTTATTCTTGATCAGAAAGGGGTAATTGAATAATACAATTTCTGTCAAAATTAAACTTGACTTTCTTCTTCTTTTTTCTAATGAGTGGTGGTGGTGGTATTTCAGTGGGCTTTTTGGGTGCATTCATCATTTGTCTTCTTAACTGTAGTCTTGCTTCTCTTGCTTCTCTCTCTTCTCTTACCTTCCAGATCTTCACTTGATCTGCTCTTTTAGCTTGTCTCTTTCTCTTTTCAGCAAGTGTCAAAGGCTTTGTCATTGGCTCATCTTCCTCTTCCTCTTCATTCTCTTTCTTTATCTTCTTCTTATTCTCTGGTATCTTGAATCGTTTTTCATTGCGTTGAGAAGGAAGGGTAGGTGCGAATTTCTTTTTCTTTGAAGGGAGTCTGGTAGGTGTACTATGGAAACTTTTGACTTGTACTGGAGATGGTATAGGGTCTCGATCTATGATGCTAGGGCCTGTAGAATGAGATGGTTGAGGTATTTGAGAAGGGCTGTCTGTGGAGATGAGTGTATCGATAGAGGTTTTTAGGATTTCACTCGTCATGTCTTTTGTGGTCATTTGAGTATTATCTGTATTGGATACCACACTATCCATGATAGTTGGGATAGGATCTGATAGTGATGTTGTTAATTTGGAAGTTAAAGGGAGAGATGTGCTGTGATGTTCTGTCATGGTAATCAGTTTGGTAGGAACAGAAAGTGACCGTTTGATCAGTGGTAAAGGATGAGGTGATGGTAAGAACAGGACGGTTAAGAGGTAGAGTGATGGAAGGTAGATGCCTTTTACGGTGATGGCGATGGGTAAGAAAAAAGTAGCTGGTAAGCTGGAGTAGGAGAAAAAGACTGTTTTGATAGTCAAAGAGTTGGTTCTGCTATCTTTGTCATTTTTATCTGTTTTAATTATCTCTTCAGCTATCATCAAAGACTGTCTTTTTCATTCCTTTCGGTAATTCAATAACAAGAGATGAGCTTTTCTTTGCGTCTTTCTTTTCAAGGAAAAAGGGAAAGAAGTAAAGCAAAAGAGTATTAATTATGTGTGCGCAACACAGTTAAGGAGAGCAAATTACCTCGTTTTTTTTTTAAAAAATAGTTGTTTCTCAGCCAATATTTTTATTTTTATTTTTGAGTCCTAGAAATTGAGAATGAGGAAGTTTGTTATAGTATGGAAGGGCCTAGCACTAATTCAGCATATGCATGGGGTGATGTAGATAGAATTCAATTGAGATACACACAGATAGGTGGGAGGGTAAGAGCCAATTTTCTCTTTCTTTCTGTTGTTTAACCCACTATAATTTCCTTAGGTGAGCAAATTACTGTCATGAAAAGAGTGAATTCAGTGTATGAGATAATCAACTTAGCGCAGCATAAACCTTCACCTTGACTCAAAGACAGCACAATAATAACGACAATTGTACGATTCAAGAAGAAATGAACATGTTTATTTAAACTGTTGAATTATTTACAAAGAAATGCAAGGGAATTATTGAAATAAATATTAGAGAACAAGAGTGAAAAGAGAAGGTGTGTTTAACCACCGAAACCATAGAGGGTACGGCCTTGTCTCTTCAAAGCATAGACAACATCCAAAGAGGTGACAGTCTTTCTCTTGGCGTGTTCAGTGTAAGTGACGGCATCACGGATAACGTTTTCAAGGAAGACCTTGAGGACACCACGGGTTTCTTCGTAGATGAGACCAGAGATACGCTTGACACCACCACGACGAGCGAGACGACGAATAGCAGGCTTGGTAATACCTTGAATGTTGTCACGAAGGATCTTTCTGTGACGCTTGGCACCACCCTTTCCGAGACCTTTACCACCTTTACCACGACCAGTCATTTTAATGAAAATAGATAATTGATTTAATAAAGAAGAAGAAAAAAAATAATTGCTTTCACTCTTTTATTTTATATACTTTTGATAGTCAATTCAACTGCCGCTTGCATATATATTTTTTTTTATTTGAAGTTATACTTTTTTTTTTAATATTTCTGCAATTGAATATGTGAAAAAAGATGTAGTTAAAAAAAAATGTAGTTCAAAAAACATAGTTTAAAAAAAATAACAAAGAAAAAAAAATGACTTTGGAAAAACAAAAAATATTTTCCTACTTCCAAGCTTGTATTCCTATCATTTTGCATTTTATATGCTTGTGACATAGTGTTCATTTTAATGCTTATCTTTAGACTGTTTGCATATAAGAATGTGAATGAATCCCATTACACCAATTACAAAAGATGCCTACAGAGAGAGAGCAAAACAAAGTGTTTTACAGCCAAAAAAAATTCTTGATGAAAACTATGAAAAAATTTTTTTTTTCAAAAGATGTATATTTTTTCCCCTATACAACATCGCGGTACCGCGAATTAATTATTTCATTGCAGTCTTTTTTTTAAAAAAAAAGATATTCATCTGTATCCAAATAAAGAAATAGAATATCTGTGTGACTCTTGAAAATTTATATAAATAACGATGTGATTTTTCCTTTCTTTTTTTTTCCATTACCTTTTATTTTATATATATCAAAAATGGCCCGTACTAAGCAAACTGCTCGTAAGTCTACCGGTGGTAAGGCCCCCCGTAAGCAACTCGCTACCAAGGCTGCCCGTAAGTCTGCCCCCTCTACTGGTGGTGTCAAGAAGCCTCACCGTTACAGACCTGGTACTGTCGCTCTCCGTGAAATCCGTCGTTACCAAAAGTCTACTGAGCTCTTGATCCGTAAGCTCCCCTTCCAACGTCTTGTTCGTGAAATCGCTCAAGACTTCAAGACTGACTTGCGTTTCCAATCTTCTGCCATTGGTGCTCTCCAAGAAGCCTCTGAAGCTTACTTGGTCTCTCTCTTCGAAGATACCAACTTGGCTGCCATTCACGCCAAGCGTGTTACCATCCAACCTAAGGATATCCAATTGGCTCGCCGTCTCCGTGGTGAACGTTCTTAATAGCATTTATCTCCATTTTTTTCTCTAATATGCATATATAATTCATAACTTTTTTTCTTGTATTTAAATGACTTTCATTTCTTTTTTATTTGTTGTACAGCTTTATTTATAAAATAAAAAAAAACATGTTCTTTTAAGAAAGCATCATTTCTTTGTTTATTGTTGATTAGAATAAGGTATCATTGAAGAAGGATCGTATGGCTGATAGGAGGGTTGAAATTGAGGGTAGAAATTCTGTCTGTTGTCTTCATGCTGGAATCTTCCTCTTTTGTTGTCTTCATGTTGGAAACCTGGTCTATAGAATCGCTTGGTTCCTCTTGGTTCATCATTATTCTTCCATTCAGGTCTGTATTGTGCTTCTGGTTCTTCAATCACCATACGCTCACGTACAGGTTGTCCTTGAAAGCCACCTAAAGGGGCAGTGACCAGATTTTCTTTTTCTTCTGTACTTAACTCAGATAGTGGGATGATAGAATCACCACGATCATAGTTGAAGTGTTTCTTGGGACCAAAGCCAAATGCCCAATTTACTTTGACAGGCACATCTTGAACAACCAGGTTAACTGAATTGTATTTGGCTGCTTCTGTAGATGCTCTTGTTGTAAACTTCAAAAAAGCGTTATGTCTGCCCTTGATTTTCTTTGAAACAATCACACTGGCTAATTCACCATAACGCATAAACAGCTGAGCTACATCATCACGTTCATAATGATCTGGAATAGGACCCACAAAGAGTGTACGGGTCAATACTAATCAAAGTGTGAGCAATAACATCATGACCATTTTTTTTAAGAGCTTACCTCTAATACAACCAGGTGGTAAAGAAGGATCATGTGTAGGTTCAGTACCTCTATCTTCAGATGGGATGCGTTGTTCTTGAGACTGTTGGTAAGGTGAATGATATGTAGGTTGAGTATGGTACAATGGCTGTTGATAGGGTTGTGTAGGATTGGATTGAGGGTAGGGTTGTGTAGGATTGGATTGAGGGTAGGGTTGTGTGGGATTAGGTTGCTGATAGGGTTGTGTGGGATTAGGTTGTTGGTAAGATGGTACAGAATTGGATTGTTGGTAGGCAGGTAAATAGCTGGGTGCTTGAGGTGGCATACGAGGATCTTGGATTCCTTGTCTTTGAGACCATGGATCATGCGCTGATTGATTTAAGGAAGGGTTCGTGTTTTCATTAGCATTGCTCCATCTCGACTTTCTTTCAGTTGAAGTACGTGCAGGAATTGAAGGGCCTTGAGGAGGAGGCCAGTTCTTGGGTTGTGTCAGTTCATTGTTAGTAGCCATACGAGGATCATTGCGGACACGAGGATCTGAGACACTGCTGGTGGGCGAGGCAGGTGTTGAAGAGGCCGTGGCAGGTGTGGATACAAGACCACCTAACAGTTTAGCCAGAGCAGGAGGAAGTGCATTTTTGTTTTGTTCATTGGTAGGTGATTGTACTGGAGGTGGCGCAGGGGTAGGGGTTAAGCCAGGAATAGTCAAGTTAGCCAAACTACCATTGCCAATGGTACTGAGTGTGGCCAACAGACTTGCAGTATCCACAGGTGGAGGAGTGACTGAAAGACGTGTTAGTATATTGATAAAACACACGATTAATTAACAAACCTTTTTGGTGTTGCTCAACTTGCTTACTGTTCAAGAAGGATGTCTTTAGATATTGAACCAAGTCCTTTGAATAAAGGTTGCCTTGCTCCCAAAAGTCAAGTGTCTTTCTAACTTTTTCCTATAAATTATCATTGATGAGATTCATTTTTAAGCAAGATGTATTTGTTTAATAATATTGAAAAGACCAAAACAGCAGAGAGAGAGACAATGGTGTTGAGGAGAGGCAATGCAGTCCATGATACTTTTTTTTTAGAAAAAAAAAAGGCACACATTAATAATAACAGAGCCCACAATGCATTAGAAGAGGGAGAGAGAGAGAGAGAGAGAGATTATAGTAGTTTAAGATCAGGTTTATTATTTGCCAAATCAACCATTAACATTAAGTATGCTCTTCAGACACGGAAAAAACCCCAGTAAAGAGAGAGAGAGAGACATCCAAGGCGTGGGGGCGAGTAAAAGACCTCTTCTCTTTATTTTAAATTTCCTATCTGCCTTCCTCTTACCTTATTCTTTCTTTTTATTTGTTGGTCTTCTTTTGGCTTGATCCATTGTCTCTTACAAAGGTCTTGATCTTTTCAAAATAGAAATAAACATATCTCATATCTCTTTCTTCTGAAGAAAAAAAAGATACGAGATATAAACAGTGTAAACACTGCTTAAGAAAGCCACAAAAAGAAACAGAAAAAAAATTTACCTTGTCTTTTGCCGAGCATGGCTCAAAGCATCCTTTGAGTGCATCGTCTCTTAATACAATCGAGAACCGCTTTAAATAGCCTTCCAGATCAGACAGCCTTCCATCTTGACTATCTTCTTTTTTCCTCTGTTGTTTATGAACAACGCGAGAGATAGCATCAATCACATACAAACCTGCCAATCGATAATCTGGCGGGGCATTTTCAATGAACCGAGTAATACATTGTACAATATAGTTGTGGTGCTATCACAAAGTCATGAATAAGCATCATAGTTTTTTTCTTTTTAGTCTTCTATGACTTTACTTGAGGGTGTGCAGTAGCAAGTGATTGCAAAGCAGTGATCTTTGAGGCAGATACAGGTAATTTGGTTTCCAAGATAGCTTTCAAGTCTTTGTCAAAAAGTGTTCGATCCCAAGTATCTGTCATTGTGTTGATGAAGAAAGAGAGAGTAAATTCAACAAAAGAGAGGGACTGTGTGAAAGTGAGAGAAAGAAGAAAAAAGAAAAAAAGTGTGTGTTGAAGGGAAAATTTTTCTTTAAATCTTGCGTCACCATTCCCCATTAAGTAGAGTTTGTGATTGGCTGTTGTGTAATACTAGCCAAGCCCAAGTACATCCCATTCTATCAAGGCTTTCAGGGCTCGTAAGGTCTTTTATAACTGAACCAATTTGGTATACATACGGCTTTTCTGAGTTTGATATGGCAGGAAGTCAATTATAACCAGAACTGCATATGGGTGTTAAAAGAAAAGTTAGAAACAACTTCTTTGCTATAGCAGCATGTGCTTGGCTTTAAAATGAGTATCTCTTATTCCAGTAACGAAGAGGGGGAGGGTGAGCTGAAGATATGTATAGTTTTTGCATATATGCCGCTCTTTTTTCTTTCAATATCAAGTGAGATCCCTTATTCTCTTCTATGATGTTCAGTACTAATACATATGACTCCAATTGACATTGATTGTTCTTGTATGATATCAACTAAAGAAAGGAGAGGTGAAGTAGGCGTCGTCTTTACAAATAGCTCCTCTTCCATACACGAATTTCAAATTTGTCTCAATGAGTGACTTTTTTGTACAGCCCATTAGGTTAAGCTATCCAACAAAAAAGTTTACAGAAGCAACTGGGTTGTTTGAGAGCATCTTTTTGTGATCAGTTACTTGGAATCTTCTAGATCAAAAAAGTTCTCTTGACAAAGGTAGAGTTAAAGTATCAAATTAAGCAATTGATACTGACTTAGAGACTGGCTGCTTTGATACAGTGGAATCAATACTATTGTCTGATGTGGAGTTTGAAAGAGCGGCCCTGGCTTTCTCTCTCTCTGACTTTTTTTTTCTTTTAAAATTTTCTTCTTGGTTTATTACTCAACCTACACACACATATAAAATGCAAGCTTTCCGCTCCTTATTAAAGACAGCTTGGAAGCCTTTGACCAACAATGTCATCTCATCACGCACTTTGATGACACAGAACAGCTCTATTCTTAGTCAATTAAAGCCAACTACCTGGACACCCATCTATCAACAACAAAAGGCTGGCATGGCCACTTTGAATCAAGTGATCAAAAAGTGCCGTAAATCAAAGGCCAAGTTGAGTAAGACACCCGCCCTCGAAGGCTGTTATCAGCGCAAAGGTGTCTGTAACAAAGTCTACACTACAAAGCCCAAGAAGCCTAACTCAGCTGTCAGAAAAGTAGCCCGTGTTAAGTTGACGAACGGCAAGGTCGTCACTGCTTACATCCCCGGTGAAGGCCATAACTTACAAGAACACTCTGTCGTCTTAGTGCGTGGTGGTCGTGTACCTGATCTTCCTGGTGTGCGTTATCACCTTGTTCGTGGTGCATTAGACCTTCAAGGTGTTGCTACCAGAACAACCAGTCGATCCAAATACGGAAGTAAGTTCATTTTTCATTGTTTCGTTGTTCGTCTATTCACTCTTTTTCTTTTATTTTAGCCAAGAAGCCTTCCAAGAACTAAGCAAACAACATCAGAACTTCTATCCAACTTTCACCTTTCATGTACATTTTAGCATAGGATTTCTGTCAAGGTTTTTTTTTCGTTATTATTTTAGACATGTAACATTTCATAGTAATAAAAAAAAATAAGAAAAATGGCGCAATTTTGTATTAGGTCCACATCATGTATGAGAAAAGAAAGATCATAGTAGAAAATAAAGAACATACAGAGAAACAAGCTTTTTTTTTCGTTTCCTTTGTTTTCTCTATAATCATGAAAAACCTTTGGTCAATCTCAATTACATTAGCTACCTTGCTTCTACAGTCAACTGTGATAGCCAAACAACCAAATATTGTGTTTGTTTTTACAGATGACCAGGATTATCGATTAAACTCTTTGGATTATATGCCTAATGTTCAAAAGTATCTTGTTGATCAAGGTACTCTTTACAGAAACCATTATGCTACTATCTCTGTCTGTTGCCCTAGTCGTGTTGGCTTGTTGAGAGGACAATACGCTCATAATACAAAGTAATATAAACTATACGAGACAGGACAATCTTTATTCTAAATATTGAATTTTCCAGTATTACAAGTGTATCCCCTCCTCATGGTGGATATGACAAATTCAACACTTTGAAATTAGGCGAGGATTATCTACCCTTATGGCTACAAAAAGTAAGTCATTGTTAGAATATACTTTACTGTCTGTTATTTCTTTGACCCAAAAGAAAAAGAGTATGCTTCTCGCTTTCTCTTCAAATCAAAAATCAACATCGTTATACAGAGAGATTAACACTTGATAATTAGTCTGGGTACAGCACGAATTACATTGGCAAACTGATGAATCATTATACCATCAACAACTACAATTCACCTAAGCCTAAAGGGTAAAGTATAATCATAATACCTTGTTGCTTCAAAGATAGCTAACATAAAGATATATAGATTTGATTATCAAGGTAACACACAGAGATAAGAAACATGATCACCTCTAGTGAAAAAAAAAAGTGAGATATAACACCATTTTGTAGATCAATTGGTGGACCCTTATACTTATGTTTATCACACTGCCGTCTTCTCTACAAACGGCCAAGCACCTCATTATTATAAAGATGCTTATCAAACAGATGTTATCCATGCTAAAACTCGTGCTGCTCTAAAGCGACTTCAAGCACAAGAGGATCCTTTCTTTTTATGGGGTATGGATCTATACATTCTGATTTAAAGTTAGATGTGTATCCTAAACAATTATTCTTAGTTGCTCCTGTGGCTCCTCATGGCGAGTTCTTCTTAGGCAATGATGGATCTGTAAAGACAAGACCGGCTGTACCTGCATCACGCCATGCCCACCTTTTTAAAGACGTCAAGAGTATGTAGGACGCATGTCATTATAGAAAAAAACCATCATTAATCTACTTTTTATAGTACCTCGTCATCCTCATTTTAATCCTGACACACAAACAAAGACTGCTTCCTTTTGGAAAGATTTCGAGAAACTAAATGAAACATTGGTAGAAGAGTTTGATGAGACGTATAGAAATCGTCTTCGTGCTTTACAGGCTGTTGACGAGTTAGTAGCTACTGTGTTCGAAGAACTAGAAGCATCGGGCGAACTTGATAACACATATGTGTTTTATAGCGCTGACAATGGGTAAGCCAGAATAACGCTCTTTGTCTTCCTCTTTTTCTTTTCTTATGTCTGAATAACATCTATTTTATTACCATACAAAGATATCATCTAGGTCAGCATAGAGCTTATCCCGGGAAGATGTCGAATCTAGAAGAAGATATCAAGTAAGTGATTTCGCTTTTCTTCTCTCTTTTAAAAAAAAAAGACTCATGCTTGTTTGTCTTTAGTGTACCATTCATAGTACGCGGACCTGGAGTTCCAAAAGGTCAAATAAGCGACTTGGTCAGTTCTCATCATGATTTGGCATCTACCTTTGTCGCTTTAGCATCTGGTGACCAACATCTTCCATCTTGGGTAGATGGTGGTGTTATTCCACTAAACGAAGAGCTCTCTATGCATAAGCGACCTATTTCAAAAGAAAGTTTTGCTGTTGAATACTGGGGTTCTGAGTTTTTGCCTGAAGGTTATGATTTTATGGTGTATGGCCACAACACTTATAAAACATTGCGAGTGATTTCTCAAGAATACAACTGTAAGAAAAAAACATCAAGCTGTCCGTCTGCTAACTACCTATTCTTAAGATATGTATACTGTTTGGTGTACTGGAGAACATGAATTTTATGATCTGAAGAAAGATCCCTATGAACTGGAGAATTTGTTTGAAAGTGTAGATACTCAACTGTTAAATCGACTCGATGCATTGTTAGTTGTATTGAAATCTTGTCGAGCCGAGTCGTGTAGAGATCCTTGGAAGATTCTACACACTGATGGTTCTTCTGTCAGTACTTTGAAGGATGCATTGGACCCTAAAGTAAGATATGAAAGCGAAGGAAAAAAAAGAGTTATTTGGCTCAACTGAATATGTATAGTATGATGCACATTATGCTCAGTTTAGACACGTTCAATTTGAGGAATGTCTCGAGTATCAGCTTGCGTCCAACGAGCAACCTAGGATCGGTAATCATTTCTTGTCAAACGCAACAACTGAGATTCGTCAATACTCAGGGCTTCAACGGACTTTCGGGCTGTTTACGAAGCAACATAAGAAGCGCGAAGAGCTCGAACATAGTGCAATTGTTGCTTCTAAAGAGCATTTAGAGCTTTTCAAGCTTATTGCTAATTACAGCGCATCAGGCAATGTAGGCGATTATGTCTTAAATGATGAGCAGCTTGTGACTGATGCTTTGTCATTGCCTTCTGAATTATTGAGCTCCAATGTAGATTGGTCTCAATATAACTTTTACAACTTTGGAAACTGATAGCAATAAAGTATTTGTCTAGCTTGTTGAAATTCGAACGAAAAGTCTGCCTCTTTGAAGTTCAAGATTACATATCAATTACTAAATGGTTTCGCTCTACGCAAGCACATAACTGTAACAACACTGTTACTTAAATGGAAAGAATTCAGCGTCATGTAGCTTTAGGCATGAAGAGAAAAATAAATTTATTTACATTGATTTACAAAATCGTGGTATATGTATTTAGTGAAAAAAAAAGAAAGAATCATGTCATCATACGGAATTGCCTGTAGGATGACTAAAATTAAGATGAGGACCATCCAAGGACAGTTGATCTAAAATATCAGCACCAGTCATCATCCCTACTAAGCCTAATTCTACTTCAGCATCTATTTTGGAAGATGAACTAACATCTGAATAAACTGTGACTTCCTCAACACTTTGGTTGAAAGATGATTTAGATGTTGAGCGCAAGAGTTCGGATGATAAATGACCACAAGTGGGGCAATTGGAGCTTACTAGCCGTCTCGACATACAGCCAATGCTTCTTCTATGTCTATTTAACCCATCCTGCCTTTTTATGTTCAGCCCTTGGATTTTTTGCAAACGTTCTTCTTTGATTTTCTTTATGTCTTTTTCTGTACGATAGATCAACACAACCTGCTCTTTGCTGAACAAAATGAAGAGATCAACACTATAGACCGTACATACTAGAAAAAAGTTTGCTTTACCTTTTGCTTTTTAATAAACGGTACATAACCTCTATAATGGGTGTTGTTGATGAACATGTCAAGAAAGGCCTGGATACCAAGTTACCGATAGGTTGTAATTCATTTCTCTCAACCAAAGCTAACAACAGTTGCTACAGTTTTGTTTAGAATACAAAAAAAAGTGTAAACATATTCTATAACGAAAAACACTTTTACCTTTAAACTTATAACACCTGTAACATAATATTCTTTTTCGAGAAGGCTTGCGTCCTCTTTATCGTATTTGTCATAGACAACAACATGAGATTGACCTTCTTTCATGTATTCTATTACTTGATCTACATGCATCACTGTACTTGATGAAAGTAAAAGCATAGCATTGTTAAATCGGCGTATTTGGTCAATGGGATTCATCTGCAAAGATAAAATGTTCTGCAAGAGATCTGCGGTTTCATGTCTTAATGTTCCTTCCTCATGTTTTGATTCATCGTGTAACTCAACTAAGGCTCCAAACTCTATTAACAAAGATTGCTTTTTAAAAAATAATTCAAAACTAAAGAGAGAGAGAGAGAGAAAAAGAGGGAGAAAAATAGTTTATGCCTTCTTTCTTACCTGAAGGGCCATAATTAATGCCTGTATGTGTACCTAACATATGGTCCAAGAGTTTTGCGATAGGCCAAGATATGATCATCCAAACGAAGATCAGAGCTTTGACAGGCATAACAAATTTAGCGCCAATAGCTAGTCCATGTTTGGAAAAAACAGATTGAGGTATGATTTCAGCAAAAAGGACAAGAAGCGCAGTAGATACAATGACTGAGATGAATCCTAACTTATTCTTTGTTAACATGTTACATTTCAGGACGTATTGTACTGGATTGATGATGTACCTTTGCTGAAGATGTTGTCAAATAGAATTGGAATGGTCTCATTTATAACGGTGTTTGTCAGCAATAGGGTCGCTAAAAGGATATGCCCATTCTTGCGAACAGGAAGGATACGGGATGCATGCTTCTGTTGTTCTGGTGTGCCCGCTAGCTTTAAAATGGATAAGTTTGTTGTATCCAAGGCCATCTAGTGGACACACAAAAACAAAAGACATCAGTTCTTAAAGTGCCTATCTAAGCGAATACAAAAAAAAAGAAAATACTGTACCAAGCCCAGAGTTAGACCTAAAAAGGAACGTACAATAAAAGTAAGACGAACGTTATCAACCGATTTAGCAGTTATAATGTACCTGCTACAACACCGCTACAAAGTACTAAACAAATGATAGCTATTATCTGGCCCCAGAATAGCCCGGAAGTAGGATCTATCGCTTTCTCCTCTTCTGCAGATACAAGTGCTCCGAACAAAGCAATGATACAGATGAGCTTGAGTTTTTCAAATTGTTCTAATAGCATTTCAATGTCAAATTAAAAGCTAGAAAAAAAAGAGAGAGAGCCTAAAGAAAAAGAAATATGGAAAAAAGGCAGTGAGCTGCTAGAAATAACTAAGATAAAAACCTTATACGTGCGAATTTATGTATATGTATGTATATGTATACGTATGTACACACACGTAATATCGCTCGCTTTAGCTTGATCCTCCTACTGGTCAATTTCAATGACAACATTTCAACAATCCTCTAGAGAAGTATGTCTGCTATGAAAAGCAAAAATAATCACAGAGAGGTATGTATCTCACTGCATACTACTTTCTATATTCAACTCGAATTAGCAACGAGCTTTTTTAACATTTTCAGCAATATGAATTTGCTTAAGACCAAACTGATGCTGTTGAAAGAGGTATGGAAAACAACAATAGGATGCTTGTTGCTTGTGGCTTTTTAGTCTAGTTTTTGCTTTGGTAAAAAGCCAAATCATCCCCTTCTTTCTTACTTTCTCCTTAAATAGTTATAAATCAGGTCTATGCAGAACAATATTCTGCTCTATATTCGCTTAGTTTTCAAAGAAATTGAAAACGATTTTAATTTGGACTATTGACCTTGGAATTGCCGATCTAAATCCTGAAAGTGTATCAGCTGAAATGCGGTAAAAAGCTAGCTGAATCCTTATGCATCTTCAGATAATCAAGCTTTTTTCTTTCAACTTCCTGAATTAAATCGCTATCAGTATCTACAGATTGCTACAGATTGAGGCATTTCAAAACAGTTGCTCTATTCCTTTCTTCTCTCTTAAATGGTCTTTGTATGTTGGCGTAAGTCAAACGAGTTCACTTTTGACTTCAAGAGTAAGCTTAAAATTAATCTCTTTTTACATATACATATTTTAGTAGACAAGTTACGCATGTAAACAACTAAAAGACTTAGACGAATCAGTTTGCAATCACTAGAAACGTCTTCTTTTCTTGTGAAGTTGTCTCTAGTTTTATTGATTTCTAAGTTGTGCAATTGTCACAGCCACAGACTCAACAGAGATAGGCTTTTTCTCCAGCTTCTCAATTCTTCCAGAGTCTTTGGATTCAATTTCAACTCTGGTCAAAAATGATTTGTACTGCTCAATTATGCTTGTCTACATAGGAAAAAGAAAGAAAGGGTATGTTGTTATGTTAAGTTTTGATAGTGTCGTGACTCATGATTTGTAGAGATCAGCAATTTACCTCGATCGGCTTCATCAAAATTTGTTCCATTTTAGAATCATTAACGTAGCCTCTTAGCTTGTGACTAAAGAACTTGATGCGTTCTTCAACAGCCTCCATGAATTGATCAACAGCGTTATGTACATCCTCTGAGTTTGTTTGTTTAATTATCCCTGCTTTTGTATTTCATAAACCAAAAAAGGATATGACTTACTTTCGCTAAGTTTCTGAACGTGAAAATCGCTTTCGGATGCTTTGGGCAATATTTCTGCAGGTAAGATGGTAGAGAGCTAGTTGTACAGTATTGTTTGTTTATTTGTTTATTTGTTTAGCTTTCTACAGAAATGCCAATTGGTTTGCAACATACCTTGATAAGAAATGCTGTCAAAGGTTCGACTACACTGTCAACAGAATCATTGATGAACTTTTCGCATACATTCTTGATTTGTGAATCAATCTCTCTACGAGAGTCCAAGCTTACTTCAACTACTCGAGGCATGCCCCGCTGAGCTAATCCAATTAGAGCATTTGGATTAAATAGCAGGGATTTTTGTTGCTGAAATGATGATAAAGAATCTGAATCACAGGATTCAGAACTAGAAATTAATCATGCCTATCATCACCTACCTGTAACATGAGAAAAGTCGAGTGTTCTACCCGCATGTACCAGATTGACTTCAAAAGGCGCCAGTTGTTCTTTCAATACCAATAAATTCTTTATCAAAAACAGTTGACTATCAAGACGAGACTGTTTGATGTCATTACATATAGTATTCAATCGGATGTATTAGTCAAGAATTACCTTGAGTGTAAGCATTGTCTCACTTGCTTTCAGTAGTGATTCATTGCATAAAGAAACAGCTTCTTGCGCTAGATCTTCAAATACACCTGTCTATGTACTGTTAGGCTTTACTTACTCTACAATATCGTTGATTTAATTACCTGAATAGATCGGTATAATTTTGAGAGTAGCCATAACGTCTTTTGCAACGTCGGGAACCAACCACTTGAGCCATCATTGCCTTCAGATAATAACTCAATGTGGTTTGCCTTATCTGGTTGTGCATCTGAAGCGTCTTCTTCATTAACAGTAAGCGTAGCTGTGGAAGACTCCAAAGAGTTCCCGCTTAGAACTATGGATGTTTTTTGATTATTCTCTGTTCTTGGCTCAGATACTACTAACTCAAAATCTTGAGGCTTTGGCTGATATACTTGTATGTCGTTTTGTATGAACATTTGTGCACGGAATACAAGTCTGGCTTGAGCATCTTCTAATATGTTTTGTATCAAATGACCAAATTTAACTTCATTCTTATCATCTGTAATCCCAACAGCTTCAGAAAAGGAAAATTGTGTATTAGTATCCTATAGAGCTTGAGATCCAAATAAAGCCTACCAAAATCGTTCTCGTCTTGCATGACATACATCAGAAACACACTACACAATTCAGATAATACTGTAATGTCGTTTTCATGAATTATACGTGGTCGAAGGTAATCATACAAATGGCTTGTGAGTAGGTCTAAATAATTACTAGATGAATTCGATGAGTCAACTACCTTTGAAAGGCTGATGGGCTTCGACTTACTATAGATCTTGTTCACCAGGTTGAGAAAAGAAATCGTAGCATAGATTGAATTCATCAGAACACAGGCTCATCATAAATGTACAACCATTTTTAGCCTGACCAAAAACGTATAAACAAAGTCAGTATCTATTTGCTCTACCCTTCAAAAAGAAAGAACTTTGTATTGCCTTACGAAGCTTAATAAATCGTTGTCGTTAGGCCCCAATTGCTGAATCTTCTTCGAAATCAGAGGACTCAATAGTTGTTGTCTCGTCTGGAAGTAAGCATAAACTATGTCCTCATACAAAGTTTGATATTCTTTATGATCGCTTCGCTTTTCTACTTGGAGAGTAAGTGATTTGATGGTAGATGCAATAGTCTTGAATTTCACATAAAACATTGTCATCTGTTTGCTCAATGTAGCTTCTTTTAGGTTCACTTGCTTGTAAGTTTCGTAGCCCAATGTCTTCAGGGCCGACACCACATACATTTTAATTAGTGTGATACCTCTTGTCATACACTGGCGGAAACGCATATGATAAAGCTCGGCATCGCGATAGTTAGACTATGAAGTGTGTGAGGTTATAGAAGCTAGAGATGTTTTTGAAAAAAGCAAGTTTACATGTTGTTCCATATAATCCAAACATTGATCTAATTGTTCGAGCATAGGTATAAATTCAGGATTCAGACAAATATCGTCACCTGGCGAATTGAACAGCTTGGCTATAGGTTCTAGTCGATTGAAGTATTCCAATTGGCTGGCCAATCCATCTGCTAGTCGAGTCAAGCGATGTTGTTCTTCCAGTAGACTTTCACATGCTGCTTGAATAGAGCCTGTGCGACCATCTACAAATCCATAATCCTTCTCGAGCTCAGAAAATAACTTGGAGGTTGCTTCCACATCTGCAAGAAAGTCATTGCATGTTGCCATGTACATCTCTACAGTCGACAGATGGTTCCGATACACATCCTCTTGTCCTTTTCCCATTTCTGACTCAATCACAGCAAACCAATCAAAGAATTCTTGTAGTGTTTCAATAGGCTTTTCGCTCCCGATCTCATTAGCTACATGTTGTTCAGCAGCTGAATCAGCTGCAGTTGCCTCTGCTAATAGGTTGGCTGTCGAAAGTGTCTTTTTAATCAAGCCTGTACCAAGCAATCGAGATGAAAGGGCGTGTGGATTGAGTGGGTTAGCAGTTGTCTGTTCTGGGGTTAACCCTCCTGAACTAGCAGCATGACTCAAGATGGGTGATGCTATTGCCTTTTCTCCAACATACTGTTATTTCAAAAAAGTTGTACAATTAGCTGACTGAAGTTATAAGAGATAGTAGCAATCTACCCAATTGGAAGGAAGAGGAAGCTCTGTGCAAGCGTCTTGTAAGTCAAATACACTTTGTTTCTCTTTTTCAGTTAACTTTGTTTTCTCTTCCCATTCTTCAAGCGAGATGCCGCGCGTTACTTTTGTCATTTCACCTCAAGATTACTTGAAAAGGTACAGAATTTCAAATCCAAGATAACACAGCGCTTAAACTTCAGACCAAATCATGTCTTAGGCCAATTAAATTCGATCTTCAAACACAATGTTTGCTGTCATTATATGTGGATCAAATGGTAGTAGTGATTGTCTTCATCTTACTAGACCACAGAAATCTTGACAATAGGAGTGTTAGTGTCCGAATAACATATTGTATCGAAGCAAGGCAGAAATAAAATAATTATTTATTTTTAGGCCTTGACGAGCGCATGAATCAAGCCATTCATGACTTTTAATAGCTAAGCTGCCTTCAAATATGAAGTAATATTGGTTGTGAACCAGCCACTTGGTTCATGTAAGACTAACAACAGTACACATGTTGGAGTTTTTCGATCTACTTACAAACTATGTGTAAGTTATAGATATCATTTTGCTAAAGGCTGTTTATGCATATCAGACATTCACCTACATTTTGATTTTTTGATGTATTGTTGAAACTTCCTGAAGTTTTTGAATAAAAACTGCGATGCGAATGAGATAATACTAAATTACTGCAGCTAGTAAAATATTCAGCTACATATGGAATTAAATATACAAGCTCAAAATCAGACCTTTTCTCATGGTGTAATATTTAATGATTTATACGATACAAAAACAAGACATTTGTATTTAAACCAACAGAAGAAAAAGAAAGGGCAATCAATAGAATGCCAAGTTTATTTATTGAGTACTTATTTAACGCGAGTACCAAATTGGTCATAAACCATAGGTGTGGTCTTGTAAACAGTGTAAGTGGGATCGACGATCTGTCTAGCAGGTCCACCAGTAACGTACTTCTTGTAAGGGTTTTGCAAAAGCATGAATGGAGCACTTTCGTATACACAGTGAACTGGTGCGCCTACATAGTTGACCATGATACGGTAGTGGTAAAGACCAGTAACATCGTCAACTGAGAGAGGGAAGGTGATGGAACCTGAGCCAGAGGTTTGATTCAAAGTAATAGGCATGGAATGAGTATCAATCAAGGAATCGTTTTCGTAAAGGGCTTCATTGATAAATAGAAATAGTGAGCAATGAGTATATGGTTTGATAATTAGGTTTATAGCAAGCGGTTTACTTACAGACGTTTTCAGCGATGACAAATTGATTGTGTTGAGTAGAGTTCAAGATACGAATACGAGTAATGACGTTAGGAGTGTGTTCAATGCCTTCTTCAACAGTCCATTTAACTTGTTGGAGGGAGCCCATTTCGTATGCTTGACCAGGAACAGTAGGATAATCAATACGGAAACCAGTACAATGAGCGGGGTTGATACGAGGAGGGTTGTAGCCATGTTCCAGCAAGGCTTCACCAAGTTCAGCTCTGCGCTCGAGCTCAACCACACTAGCAGAAGCGTATCCTACGATGAAGATAAGAGATGCAATAAAAACCATCAATGCGTTTGACTTTGACATTTGATAATAAAAGAATTGAAAAGATGATTTTTGATTTCTTTTGTAATGAAAAAAGGAAGACGACTAGCTCAATCAAACTACTTTATATACTTGATTTTGATTGAAACTAGTGACTGAACATTAAAGCAAAGACATTCTCGATCCCTATTATGGTAAAAATCACCTTCTCTGATTTTTTGCCTAATATCGGTTTTAAGCTTTGTTTACTCCTAAAAAAGATATAAACTTTATTGTATGTTTTAATCGAGATAAAGCTAGTTACTTCTTTCGATCTCTCTCGTCCTCTCTTTGGATCTGAAGATTGTTTAGACAAAAGAATACATTTTATTAAAGGTACCTCTTTGATTTTTTTTTGTTAAAATCGAAGGCCTTTCCTTCTCTAACATTTAATTAATGGTTTGATGGTGAGTTTTGGGACTTTTGCTCTGCAGAAGATTTGTTTGTTAAAAAAAAGCTAAACATTCCATAGATTCTGGTGTGCAAACATATTGATTTGTATTATCACACAAATCTCATAAAGGTTTTTTTTAGTATATATGTATATATATCACCTCTCAACAAACCAAAAATCAAAGAAAACAAAGTGGACTTATTTCTACATACTCTCTCAACAAAAAATAAAATAGAAAATAACAAAGAAAACCGAAACAGACTTTCATTAAGAGATGCTTTTGCATCGAACAAGATTTCACATATTATTCTAAACCAAATAGCCCGACTATGATAAAAGATACATATATATACCAAACAATAAGCAAATAGTGCGCGAGGCGTGTTCATTAGTAATTACACCAGATAATCAGATGCAGCAAATAAAAGAAATTGAAAGCAGATGCTAATTGACATATGCATACTGAGGGTTCATATGGATCTAATGAGTCAACTATATCGTTTTGTTATAAGTCATGCATTTCGCTTGAATATTGATAACGTTTCTTCTAGTAGAATTTTACAAAGTACAACAAATAAGTAAAAATGAAGCATTAATACCACATAATCAACATAAAGGTTAGATATAATTAAAAGACATTGCTGATACGATGAATCGAACTAATACAGCTAATAAACACTTCTCTTTAAGCCGCAGTCTGGCTCTATGAATATTGTGTCTGTGAGAAAGTTGAGTAATTTGCGAAAAGTATGCGGCTTTTGATCGAACTGTTAGAAAATTGAGCGAAGAGAGACAATCATTATTATGTTGTCATGATAGCAGTAAACTGCTTTCTAACTGACGAAATTTTTATAGCCAAGCGCAATTAGTGGCTCTATCAAAAATAAAACTCGATAGAGTCAACTTTGGTTTCTTCTTCTTGGTATAATATGTCTTTTTTTTTAAATGAGATGCGTTTATTGCGAAAACTAGTACTGACCGAATGAAAGCCAAATGCATAACAGAAAGATACATCAGCATGCTACCAAATCAGTACTTGCATGATACGCATAAGTAAAGTACAAGAAATTTAAATAGTTAGCTTTATTGAATGATAGGACAACTTGATTGCAAGAAGAATGAATTGGGGTCTTGGGATTTTGTATCAAAATCTTTACATGAAGCACAGAATTTTGGACTGATCAGCAGATTTGCAGATAAAGAATTTTGATCTGAAGGCTTCTATGTTAAAACTTAAAAACACGTTACACAAAAACTTTAAACTAAAGTTGATGCCCATGATGTTATCTGATTAATTTTAATAGGGAAGACGTACTCCAACTGTACTCCTCCAATTCTCCTCCTCCTTTTTCGTGCATTTCACACAATCAAATGGTGCTAAGCGAATGGGAACAATGAGACAATGAGAAACGAACAAGAAGTGCCTTATCCTTTAAGGCTTTTGATAGTTAAGGTGGTTGTATGCACGGCCTTGGCATAAGTATCTCTTTATACCAAAAAAAAGAGTAGACGAATTCTTCTGATTCTGCTTCTGTAAAGTGTGCCTCCCTATAGCTTATGGGAATACAGGGATACCTTTGGTTATATGGAACTGAGGATAAAAAAAATATTTCGAAAACAGTAACAACTTTTAACTTCCTCTTGTTTCCTCTTTTTTTCTTCTACAAGAAAAAGCAATGGTATCTGAACAAGAAGATAGCCGTAATTCTAATAAACGCCTTCAGCACAGAACGTCTCTCACTACAGCTGTAAACGAAACATTGCCACCACCTGTTCACTTTGAATCACTTCGTGTTTCTGACGATCAACTAAAGACTTATCAAAACAAAAAAGTGCGAGAATTCTATCAGGTAAGAAATCATAAAAAAAAAAGATCGCTGTTGTCGAATTATGCAAAAAAAAAAAACTAAGCTCATTTACAGGATCAAAATGAAATGATTGACAGGTATGCGCAAGTAGATCGAGTGATAGACTCAATCAAACGTGGCGAAACATCTTTGTCCAAGGCTGCTTATGGTTCTATCCCAGGAGATATCGAAAACGGTTTCGGCCAAGACGAAAACGGTGACACAATGCCGCTTGACGTAACTGCTGGTCACCGCCAACCTCTTTTGTCATCTAGTCGATCTAGTACGCCCGATAACACTAACAACAAGAAATCACCTATGTGGATTATCCACTTGGCTATCAATCTCTCCTTTTTCGCTAATGTTGCTCTGTTTATCACCAAAATTGTGCTTTCTTGGTTCTCAGGTTCTATGGCTCTTTTGGCCTCTGCCTTTGAAAGCTTTCTTGATATTGTTAGCAATGCCATCATCTTCTTCACTGTTCGCATCATTCGTCAAAAGAACTATTATACCTATCCTGTAGGCAAGTCTCGTATGGAGCCATTGGGCATCGTTGTGTTTGCTGTAATTATCACAACATCATTCTCACAAGTGCTTATTAGCTCTGTTGAGAAATTGACTTCAGGCACAGCACCTGATGAGATTGATTTAAGTATGGAAGCCTTGATTATTTTAGGTATCAATGTGGCCATCAAAGCTGCTCTTTGGATCTGGTGTCGTTCTATCAAGGGCAGTTCTAGTGTAGAGGCTTTGGCTTATGATCATGAGAACGATGTTGTCTTTACCATCTCCAGTACACTCTTCCCTGTTGTTGGTAACTACATGAGCTGGAACTGGTTGGATCCTTTAGGTGCTATCTTACTTTCAATCTACATTATCTACGAATGGATGAGTGTCTTGGTTGAGAACATAAGACGGTTGACAGGCCAGGCAGCCAGTACTGACGACATAAAGCAATTGACATATATGGCTTACCGCTTCTCCAAGAAAATTCAGGCAGTTGATACAGTGAGAGCTTATTATATCGGTGATCGTCTATTGGTAGAAGTAGATATTATCCTACCACCTGATTGTCCTTTAAGAGAAGCTCATGATGTAGGAGAAGCATTACAAGACGCATTAGAACTCATGGAAAATGTAGAAAGAGCATTTGTTCATCTCGATTATAGTGCAGAGCACGAAATTGAGCATAGAAGAGTTGTAGATGATGTCGGGTTTAATCCTTAGCTTAAGTTTACCGTTTCAAATGGGAGCATACATAGAACAATAACTCAATGAAGTCTTTTATACAAATCTAACTTTTATTATGTAATGTTAAAAAAAATAGAAAAAAAATGTGTGCATATGTCTTGAAGGCTTATTTCTTGTTCTTTTGAGCATAAGCCTGACACTTTTTCTTGAGTTGTGCTGCAGTCTGTTGGTATATATTTAATTCTTTATCCCAGAACATAGCCTTATAGTCGTCACCATGTTTGCTGATCAACTTTTGTACCCAATCAGTCTCATACTCAGACTGATACTTTTCATGGTGTACGGCATTAGCAGCAAGCTCTTCCAACTGTCTCACTACATCTGTCTTTGCTTCGACCTTGGGCACTTCAGCATCCAAAATCTCGTCATGCGATTTCTTTTCACCCACAATAATACGAACAATGTTGCCCTCATCATCACGCTGAATTAAACCTTCACCGGGGTTCAATGTCTTTTTGAGTTGCTCGATCTCCTCTTCTGTCATATCCTTCAGATCTTTAGGTTCTGTCTCTGCTTCAACTTCCACGGGTGCATCAGGCTTCATCTTTTCTTTGCCACCTGTCTCTCCATTCAATGAAGTCAATAGACCGAGTTTTTCATAACTACATAAACGTAATTTTCGTTAGTATCGAGCTGATTTTAGGCTATCTGTTGCTTATCTTACTTTTGCTTTAATGTCAACTTCTTGTCCCAGTTTTTCTTGATAATAGGATTACCCTATAATAAAAGATTAGAGCGAGATCGATGACGAAGATCTAGCAACAAATACTTGCATGAATGGTCACTCTCTTCTTGTGTCTATCGGCTGTACGTCTGGTGTTCTTGTTGGTGTTTTTAGCAGCTCTCTTTTGACGAACGGTACCCATTGTATGTCGATATTATATGATAAAGAATCAAAAAAAATCGAGAAAAAATCGAGAAAAAAGGGACTTGATTCCGTGACTCGTTTGCCTTATATAGAAGTGTTCTATTATCCAATCAAAATCCATCGGCCTCTTTCTCTTCACTTCTTTCTCCTCACTTAAATTGCACTTTTGAGCACAAATATGTATTCTCCCCTTTTTCTTTTTTGCTGAAAATGATAAAGAAGCAGAACATTATAGTTTCAATAGGCATTGTCTGCCTCTTTGCTCTTTCTATATTGTTCTTATTTTATAAGCAGACAGATCCTACATTAAACAGTAAAATAGAAGAACCCATTATAAGAGACAATGTTGAAGCAGACTATAGCAAAGTAATTATGTCCTCTATGGGGAATCAGACGCAAAGGTCAGAAGGAATTTGAAGGCAGAAAAAAAAAAGAAACAAAACTCACTATATACATAGAGCAGAGTTGGGTAGAGCTACTTGGAAGGTAATTTATCTTTAAATGTTGTAATATTTCTTATAATTAACTTTAATATCAAGTTCCTTCATACAATGGTAGGACGTTTCCCAGAAAAACCATCAGAAAACGAGAGAAAATCATTGCATGATTTCATGATGTTGTTTTCCACACTTTATCCTTGTGGTGATTGGTAAGTGAAAGAAAATAGGCTGACGAATATAAATGAATTGACTTTATTTCGCTTATTTAAACCAGTGCTCGTCATTTTAACAAGCTGATCACCACTTATCCACCACAGACATCGTCTCGTTTTGCAGCCACCCAATGGCTATGTGCTATGCATAACAAAGTGAATGAGCGCTTAAATAAGCCTATATTTGACTGTGCTGAAATTGAATCTAAATATCCTTGTGGGTGTGCAGATGAAACAAAAGCATAGCGCTCAATTGGTCAATTTATTCTGCATATCTAAAAATCTAGCATTTTCTTTTTCTTTCTTCTTTGTTTTTTGTTCTTCATTACACATACAATAAATAGCATGTATTCATATCCAATCGTTCACAAAAAGAGACCTTCAACTGAAGATCAAGAAGCACCATCATTTGGCTTGACACGAAAAAAATTCATTTCAGAAGAAAGTTTTGCAAAAGATATGGCTGCTATGACACTTAACTCGATGCAGTAAGTGTTTTGAGAGATCTCCCAGAACAAGAGGAAAAGAATAAGACATACTTGTCTGACTATATAGACAACAGGTGCATGAACAACAGTATCAGGCAAACTATCAGCAGTATGGCATTATGCAGTACTCGTTCCCTTCAAACAACAAACACGTCGTCCACATTAATAATATGGACCAGTTCTTAGAGAACGATGAAGAGGATACCGAAGTAATAGATGCTAGCCAAGTTATGCATACAGGAAACGATGGAATACAAGCTATTGTTGAAAACGGACTACCGCTTGTGTGGACACCAGGTGATAAGAAGCCACGTATACCTGATTTTGTGTTGACACAGTCAGAGTAAGTCTAATCTACAAGATTTCGGAACTGTATCATTTCTTATTCATGATACGAATAGATTGAACGATCCTAGAGATAAACTGGCTTTTGAGAAATACCTTAATACAAGAGACGCAAGGAATGTAAATCGACATGTAGAGGTTAGTTCACTACATACATATACAGCTGAAGAAGCCCTTATAACTATATTAATGCTTATTACAGATTCTTAACAACCCTACAATTCATGCACTGCCATCCTCTATGGAAATTGATTAATAAAGTCAAACTAAAAAAAACAACATTACTCATTTATTATCACTTCAAAAGCATATCATTGACCGTCCTTTTATCTGAGACAGAATCATAACTCCTTGCTTCCATGTATTCTGTAAGACAGCTCATCCCATCGCTGAAGTCTATTGGGAAAGCAAATTAAGAGAGTGCATTGATTGCATTTATAATTATGCCTACCTAAGCTATTTCTAGGATCGCATGAACATCGGCGAACTAAGTTTTCCTCAGCAGGACAGTGTTGATAGATACTATGCTTGTAGCCTATATCATTAAAGAAATGAACCTCATCTTGATGAAGATAGAGCGCGGCAAATATTGAATGGACAGGTGCATCACCCCATCTATATGAGATAACAAAGATTATGAGAAACTATACACTTTTCCATATTTACCTATAAACTCACCTTTCGTAAAAGAATCCACCACTTCTATCAAGGAAGTCAAAGAATTCCTTGTAAGCGCTTGTACTCCATAAATCGAGTCGAGCAATCTCAAAATTAGTCCAGAAATGACAGCCGTTATAGCTGGAGCCATCATCCCTTGACAAGAATCTAAAGATTGTATCTGTCACCTTGAGTGGAAAGTAAATCTTGCCTTTTTCTGTTGATTCCTTGGCAAAACGCTTGACAGTCTTCCAGAGATTCGGAATAGTTCCCTGATGCTCTTTAAAAGAAATATTAAAGCCTATTGGGTATTTTTACAAAGTTAACTCATTTGAAGTCTCATTTTATCCCAAGTAAATCTACCATATTTCTTTCGGTTCTGTTTCATATAGAGAAACGGATCATAGTCTAAATCACAGAAATAACGAACATCAGGTTCAACACGCCAATAATACTCTAAATTTAAGCTTAGAACTAATGGATGTCTCCAAAAGAACCCGCTAGTCTTCCAATCAGTACATCTTTCAAACAAAAAGACATACTTGCATTTAACGTACCTTTGAAATCGACACATGTGACGATAGCTTTCGCTCGAACCATATGGCATATCTTTCATAAGTTCGCGTTGTTTAGCAGCAACTGTCTGGTCTATCCAATCCGGATATCCCCACATGGATTCACCTACTAGGCCATAGTGCGTCTTTCCAGACGATGCTTTTGTGGTGTATAAGATGAAATCTTCACTGAAAGGCTCTTCATTCAAAAACACCCAAGGATAGTTGAACTTGTTGTTGAAGCGCTGCTCTAATGAATAAATAATTATATCAGAAAACAAGTCTAAACACGCTTTCTTTTTAAGAAACATACCAATGTCTTTCATTGATTGAAGCATGCCGGCAAGCTCTGAGTTTCGAACTAACACAATAAAGGCTGCTGCCTGACGTTCTGTTGTATTAGTTGGTTTTGGTAGCTTGACTTCCATCTCATAATTCATGTTTGGTGGCCTGATTACGTATGAACTAGGTTGCTTTGCAAAATTAGGATTATATACTGGCTTATCCTTGGCTTGTAGTTGTTGCAATGTCTGAAGCATATCATTTAAGCTCGAGTCACTGTAGTTTTTGCGTTTGATAATATAAAGGAAACCAAACAAAATGTTGATACCAATGATTACTTGAATCAAAAGACATGGATATCGCCGTGCTCCTGCTACCATGGAAGCAGATCTATTTCTACAGAAAAAAAAATACGAGAGAGAGTGAAAGGAAACAGAAGCAAGATAAGCTGTCCTATTTATGTTGTATAGAAGAGTGATTTTTTTTAAAGGGGCTTGACGGATAAGTTCATATTAATGTTATGGCGGTAGTGGAGTAGCGAGAAATGCGCGACTTTATGCATTCTCTTTCAATCTTTATTTTTATCATAACAAATATCCTTTATCTTAACTTTTTTGCCCCTTTCAACATCTTTCTATTTCTCTCATTTTTTCCTTTTCCTGTTCCATTGTCTTTTTTTATTGCATTTACATCTATATCTATTTAAACACCATTTCTCTTTCTATAGAACAGAAAAGCATTCAATAGAAGAGGTCGCTTTTTAGAAATATAGATATTGATTTGATACCATGGTCTTTCTACGAGACAATCCGTTCAGCTCATCAGACACCAATTCGTCGTCCAAGTCTTCCTACAATCGACGTCGTACTTGGAAGATTTTGTTTCGCATTTCAGTAGCTACAGTTGTGTTGACCACATGCTATTTTATAGGCCGTGGCGTTCATTGGGAAAAGATTTCTGAAAGCTACAATCCAAGAGACATTGATTTCTCACAATACATCTGCAATCTACCTCAAACAACACTTTCAAAACTACTTTCGAGTTCTTCTCTAGCTGCCATTCAACAACAACAATTATCAAACGCTAATCTACTAGAGCACCAAAGGATTGAATATCTCAAATCAAAGGAGACACTTGCTCCTGATGTGACCATTCCGAAAGATGTTTGGAACGGACTACCAGTGAAAGGTGCTTATTATATGGTAGTTCGGAATGAGAAAATCATGGATGCTCGTATGGTTGCTCGAAGTATGGAAGACCATATGAAGAATGGTACGCAATATCCTTGGGTACTTTTAAACAACCAGCTATTCACGATGGAATTCAAAAAACATATCAAGAAAGTGATAACTGCCCCTGTGTTTTTTGGCAAAATTGACCTCGAAGCCTGGGACTATCCTCATTGGATAGATGTCGATCGTGCTGAGTTTCTTATGTTGGAACAGGAAACAAAAGGTGCATACAAAGGGTCTAGCTTATCTTATCACCAGCTTATGAGGTACCATTCAGGCTTTTTCTTTCATCACCCTTTGCTTAGAGATGTCGAATACACATGGCGTGTAGAGCCTGGTGCTGATTACAGTTGTCAAATGGATGATGATATGTTTCTGTACATGAAAGAGCATAACAAAAGTTTAGGTAAGAAGTGGCTTGTTGACAAACAAACACATATGCATTCCAACAATCAGAGCGGGAGAATTAGCAAGTCATATGAACACAGAGCACTGACATAACTTTCTTTTAAGGTTTTGTCATAACCATGCTTGAAGCCAGCCAAACCATTCCTACATTGTGGCAAAGAGTCAATGAGTTTACTGAACGGTTCCCTCAGCATGTTTTGCCTGAGTATGAGACAATTTATCCTTGGATCTACGACGAAGACGCAGATGATTACAACAATTGTCATTTTTGGACAAACTTTCAGCTGGCAGATCTCTCATTTTTTAGATCTGAATCATACAGAAAATACTTTGAATATTTAGATAGAACAGGTAACTTTTTCTATGAAAGGTCAGTATCAAACCACGAAAAAGAAAAAATATGGTTGTTTATTTATTTGTTTACTAAGAATGATGTTGATGTAAAAAAAAATAGATGGGGTGATGCACCTGTACAAACAATTGCTGCTGCACTATTTCTAAAGAAGGAGCAAATACATTTCTTCAATGATATTGGCTATACACACTCAGTCGCTACTCATTGTCCATATAACAATACACTTCTAAAGAAGTGTCACTGTGATGTCAACAAAAACTTTGGTAAACAACAATCTTCTTTTTTTTTTATCTTGAATGTTTAAATTAATTTAACCTATTTTTCTTCCAAAACAGATTTCCATCGAAGCAGCTGCACTAAGAAGTTGCTAAAATTATTGGATCCCAAAGCTGTTTCTAACATGAACAAATTCATCAAAGAAAAAGGAATTAAACTTTAGCGCTTATTAATGCTTTTATCTTAAAATTTGTCGCACCCGTGTTTATATCCATACAATAAAAAATTAAGTTAAACGGGTTTGTGCTTCTGTTTTGCTCAATAATCAATTGTGCACATTCCTTCTGTTGACATCCATTGCGAGCCATAGGAATGATAATAAATATTAATCGTTGCTCAATACTATTTTAATTTCTTTCTCTCTCCACAACTTCCTTCTTGCTATTTCATAACAAAATCTGTATGCAAAATGACATTGCATTCTAGACAAATGTGTCTCTCAAGAACAGCATTTCGTATCTTAATTGCTACTATCATCATTTTGGGTGCAATTCTTATCTATCGCTCTTCGACAAGTGAAAACAAATACTGCAATAATTCTACAGAATGTTATAACCTTCTTAAAGAAAAGGCCCAACTGCTAAAAGAAACTACGGCAAACAGCCTGGCTGGATTTGCCCAACAAGAGCCTTCGAATGAGCAAAAAGAAAGACAGCAAAAAGAGCAAGACAACGCTTACAAAGCTATGCTTCAAACTCCAGAAGATAAAGAGACTGATGTAAAACCAGAGGAAGAGATCAAGAACAAGGCCAAGGGACTAGAGAAAGAAGGAAGGAATGAAGAAGACATAACAAGTGCAGTCGATGATAAGAAAATTAGTTTAGAAAAAGAATATCAAACTTTGACTGATACAACTTTACCACGCGTGAAGGCTGCCTTTGTTGTGTTAGTAAGAAACCGCGAATTGTATGCTTTGAGATCATCTATGCGTTATCTGGAAGACCGATTTAACCATAAATATGAATACCCTTGGATATTTTTAAATGAAGAAGAGTTTACAGATGAATTTATTGAAATGACCCAGTCAATGACTAAAGCAAAAGTACACTATGGTCTTGTGCCCAAAGAGCACTGGAGTTACCCTGATTGGATTGATCAAGAACACGCCAAGCAATGCAGACAAGCTATGGTAGACCAAAACATTATATATGGTGGCAGTGAAAGCTATAGACATATGTGTCGCTATCAATCTGGATTCTTCATGATGCATCCTCTATTAGACGATCTCGATTATTACTGGTAAACTTTTTAAAGTTTGTGATATTATGTTTTTCTAATAATGTACATATCTTGTACCTTAACAGGCGTGTTGAGCCAGGAGTTAAATTCTCTTGCGACATTGATTATGATCCTTTCAGATTGATGCAAGAAAGAGATTTAAAGTATGGATTCACCATTGCATTAAGAGAGTACAAAGCCACTATCCCAACTCTGTGGAATGCTACTATTGATTTTGCAAAGAAATATCCTCAGTATATTTACCCTCGCACAAGACCTGACAGTTTATTGAATTTCATAAGTGATGACAATGGTTGGTCTTACAACATGTGTCACTTCTGGAGTAATTTTGAGGTAAGAAGAAGTAGCAATACAAAGGAACACTATAGATGAGAGAGAGAAGGAAGAGAAGAATCTATGTTTCTCCTTGTAACTACTAGAGGATGTGTACTTCTGTTTCTTTGTCACTAAGCTATTACACTTTGAAAATAGATTGCCTCCTTAAAATACATGAGATCTGAAGGATATCAGGCCTATTTTAGACATTTAGATGAAGCTGGCGGATTCTTTTATGAAAGGTATGTCTATAGCACTAAACAATGAAATACATCTCTGCTCAATTTTTGATTTAATGTCATTTCAGATGGGGTGATGCTCCTGTACATTCAATTGCAGTAGCAATGATGCTGAAGAAAAGTGATGTACACTGGTTCTATGATATTGGTTACAAACACGATAACTTTGAGCACTGCCCAACAGAAGAGCCATGGCTTGTCAAAAGCAAATGCTATTGTGATCCTGTAACTTCTTTTGGTAAGCACCATATACTCTGCTTGTAGACAAGGCATAGAAAGATAACTAAATCAACTTAATTAGATTCAAATACTGGCTCATGTACCAATTTGTATTTGAAGACGGTTAACAGTACAGCTTCGAGCTTCATTGTTACACGACAAGACAAAGAATAATACACATGAAAAAACTGACAAGCAATACACCATTTGCATACATATCTGAGGCATACAGACATATACACATACCACTCCATCATTTTGCGAATACATATTAATTGCCTAATCATCAACAAATAAATTTAGTAAAAGAAGAAAGAAAATATAGACTCTCAAATGAATATACTTTATGTGCGTAGGCGCTATTCCCCACTATACAATGCAAGTGCTGTCTTTTCGTCATATTTTGTCTCTGCATGTATATTGAGAAAGCAAACGCACACAAAATCATACAAACATAAAATATATATCTTACAAAAAGAAAGTACGTATTAAATATTCTAAACTCGCATAATCGCAGTTTAACGTGTATAAATAAAAGTCCAACCTATTGCTAACTGATCTTTTCAAGTGTTAAGTTTGGAGTATGCTGCCTTGAATTCATAAGAGAAAGTCGAGTTAACATATTGTTGCTAAACCATTTGTAAGACAAAAAGAAAAAAAAGCTATACATCCGATTTATTTGATTTCGTCTGGTTAGAATCGCTTCCCAAGCTTATTGTAGAGATGCCGATACAGTATACGCTAAATGAGTTCTAGCAAGAATAAAGATACAATGTTGGTAAAATGGATCGTTGTCAACGTGTAATTCGCCATAAAATATCACCAACTAACATGTAAGTGATGAGTGTGACAATATTCTGTTGTGCTATACTACAAAAATAGACTGCAGAAAACAAAACCCTAAACAAGTATCATTTGCACATCAGCTCTAGTAGAAACAAAGTCGCACGGTTGCTATGGGATGGTTCACTCTACCTACACAGATCTGACACATAATTCCGGAGTGGTACGAACCTGTTTATAGACACAAATATCTATGTATAGATAACTAATGAATGTATTAGTGTGGCAACTCCCAGCTAATGCAGCGTATCCCTCTCCTACCTCTGAAGCTTTGCAGAATTGTATAGCAAATTTAAGAATAACCACTTGCAGTGAGTCCAATTTTGTTGACAACAACACATCAGTCTCAGTTTAGTCGTCATCCAAGCTGTAGTCAAAAAGTCTATTTGTTGCAAACAAACAACTACAAAACATATTTCTTAGACCATGGAAACAACTGTTTTTGTGAATTTGCTTTGGCTTTATATTTCTGAAATCAAATGATTTTTGTTTAAAGCTATCTTTGAATTCGGAAAGAAATACAGTGACTTTTATGACAACATAGTTGTCTGTTGGCATTGTTGCTTTCAGGGTAATTTATTATCCAAAAGCATCATAACCAAACAAGAAAATAAAGCAAAGGGCACTGTTTTTCTCCTTGCAGATGTTGATGTGATGTACCTTTTATTTATATTAAATATTGTTGCGGTACTGACCGAAATAGAAGAGACTGTCTTGAAAATTTAGAATTCTTTTCAATACTTACTAAATAGAGAAAGTGAACTCAACTGCAACTGGTGAAATTTAAATTGAAACAACTTCAGACAGACAGAATAATGCTTTCTAATATACGAATAAGAAACTTGACAAAGACCCGATGCCATGTTAATCCTATAGGGAGTTTAGATATCAAGCTAAGCAACTAATTTGATTTTCAAACTTACTCGCAAAATACTTCAACGATGCGTATGTGATGCTTTGACTTTTATTGACCTCATTTGACCTTGACCTTTTACGGAGAAGTTTTTTTTTGTATCACCGCACAATAGAAATTGACATTCCATAAACATGTAGTACAGAGCTCTTTTTTTTTACTCAGTTCTTAGGCTATGTTTCTGTTTCCTTTCTTTCCTTTTGTTCGCTTTTACGGGTTTTTTTCCTGAAAAATAGAGTTGATACTATACATCCCAAAGAAAGAAAAAGTAGAGATTGAACAGAATACACAAAAGTCAGATGGAGAATTCTCAGCACCCATTGTCCCTAAGTCCACCAAGTTTAGATGCTCAGCGTGGTGAAGAACAAGAAACTTTTTCTAGACCTAGATCTGCCTCTGTGCAGACCAGAAGGTCATGGCCATTATTGCCCGCCCTTCAAGTTATTAATTCAAGCGATAGTGGTAGTGGTGTAAGACACACAGTACAAAGTCCTGCAATTGATACTGTCGATAGCCAAAATACGATCTCATCAAGCTCTGAATCTGAAGAAAACATCATTTCCGATTTTGACGAGAAGGAAAAGGGTGTCACATACAAGTTACCAAACTCCAATGAAGACGATCGATGCGCACATGAGGGATTTAACGCTAGAAGGCGTAGTACAATAGCTGCTGCTAGAAGAGACTCAGCTGGAACGCTTGTTGAAGCAGCCTTGGATCAAGCTGAAGCTCGAGACAGACATGTCAGATTTCAAGACCATATTGCTGAAGCAGGTACTCTTGTCCAACGAATGATAAGCACCCGATACCCTTCAATCAGCGGCTCTAGCGAACAGCGCCCTAGACGCAGTACTTTTGATGAATGTGCTGAGAGCACCTTCCCGGATGAGTTAGATACTGTAGAACATCAGTCTAATCACTCATCAATCAACAGTGCTCGGTATGGAGGTGGAAGTGTGTTGGCTAGCCTGATGAAACTTGAAGCACAGCGAAGACATCCTAGTGTCAAAAAAAAGAAGCAGCTCGTTAGGAAGAGAAAGGTTTGTGTTGAGAGTTTTGGCAGAATGAAGAGAAAAGGACAAAGGGCATTTTTAGGTAGACTAAAAAAGAATCTTTTTTCTTGCAGGATCCAAAAAAGACCAAAATGAAAAAGCCTGCGTCGATGTACAATTTGAATATTCAATCCAGTACTGATTCCCTTCCAAACACTGGTTTGAAGCGACCCAATATGGCGCATCGGCCTACTAGTTGGCTATCAACAATCACGACAAGCAACCATTTGGTGCCCAGTTTGCAAAAACGCAAGATGACGAGTTCAGTTAGTATGTCTCGGCGATCATCCATAGACAGTATGTTTACAACTGCGTCTCAATTCGAGCCTATCACACTGGAGGATCGCATCCGTATCACCTTTGAAATTGCAAACATTTTACAAAAACAGGAATTCTTGCGCAAATTAGTAAAATGTTTGATGCTCTATGGTGCTCCAGCACACCGACTAGAATACATCCTTCGAGAAGTATCGCGCACACTTGGTGTAGATGCAGAATACGTCTATATTCCCAATGTGATGTTTTTAACATTCTTTGATCAGACTACCCATACAACAGAAACACATTTCATTCGCAGTTCTCTGGTGTTTGACATGCACAAATTAGGTGAAGTCTACCGCCTTGAGAAGCTAGTTTCTCACGGTGAAGTCAGTGTAGATGAAGCTCTAGAATTTATTGACAAAGTAGTCAACGAACCTCAATTCTATCCTGTATGGCTCAACCCATTTGTCTATGCTCTTGCTAGTTTCTGTGGTTGCGTCATGTTTTATGGTGGTACATTCAAGGAAGGAGGGCTTTCAGCTGCATTAGCAAGTAATGTTTTTTTTTTCAAGATTTATTGATGCAATCGAAACCCTTGATCTAATCTCTGATAAACCTGTTTATTTATAGTTTTCTTTGCTACATACGAATTATATTCCGGCCGTTACCTTAGTTTTCAACCTATTTGGGAAATCACAGTTTGTATTCTTATTGGCTTCGTTTCCAGAGGTAAGATGGTCTCTTTTCCTTCTTTCAATCTTTATTTTCTTTTCTAAACACAATCATCTTTATAAAATCAATCAGCTGTTTGGCGATATGGATTTTGCTTTACTCCGGTTGCCTTTGCTTCGTTTATCGTTATTTTACCCGGTTACTCAATGGCAGTTGCACTGATCGAGCTTGTTTCACGGCAGCTTGTTAGTGGTGTTGTTCGTATGGTCTACGCTATTATGTATTCATTCTTGTTGGGTTATGGTATTGAAATGGGGTCTGAGATTTTTGGCAAGATCAACCCCGAATCCGTCTCATCACAAGGTCAAGCTAAAGTGTGTATAGACGCTACTAGTTCATCCACTTGTGTGACCGTCATACCACAAGCATACTATTTCCTAACTGTACCATTGTTTGCTCTTACGTATTGTATTTACCTTCGCGCTAGACTCCCCAGATGGCCCTACATGATCTTTGTGGCTGTTTCAGGGTTTGTTGTCAACTACATTTTATCTTGCTATGCGAACGCACCTTCGCAAGTTTTACAAGTTGTCCCTGCTTTCACTGTTGGGTTACTAGGAAATCTTCTGACAAAGTTTACTGGCAAAATGTCGCTGGACGCAGTGATTCTTGGCGTAAGTATCAACACAATCATACTGTGAAAAGTGAGAAAGAACAGGTCACTTATGATGGATCTTTGTTTTCCTCTTTTGGTTTTAGATCTTTTACATGGTGCCAGGAAGTTTAGGTAATTTCTACTTTGTGCACGTAATGATATCATCTGTTGACTCTATTGTTTATGTTCATTTAGGTTTGAAATCTGCTTTGGGCTTTTTTGGTTCAACCGATAATAGTGAATTTGCAAACCAAGGCGCAGGCTTTGCACTAAGTATGATCGAAACATCGATAGGTAAGAAAGTTATATGTACACGTTTCATATTTTACTCTTTTTCTAATGCTCACATTAGGTATTACTGTTGGTTTGTTTATCGCAACACTAGTTGTTTATCCCAAAGGCACTTCTCATACACCACTGATGAGTTTCTGATTGTTTTATATCTATTTTCTGTACAGTCTGATATTTTTTATTTATTTATTTTGCACTTATCTTTGTACATTATTTACCTTGTCATTTGTATGTCTAATTTATTTACACACTTTCTTTTTGCCATATAACGATGCGTAAAGAACACGAAAAACTAATTTGAATCATGTCACAAATACTTCTGTACTATGTATGTCATGAGCAAAATAGACATCAATTGTTTTGTCTATACAAAGTTAGGTTGTCCCTCAGTTGTATCAAACCATGCTTTATTTGATATTTTACAAACAAGTATTTACAGGAATTTTAGTATTGTACAATTTTGGCCATGAGTTCTTCTTCAGCTTCTTCTTGTTCTAGACCTTTCAAATGACTCCAATTGATGAGATCACCATAATATACAGTTAGAGCCTTTACTTTTCCACGCAAAGCATTTTGTTCAATTTCGCATGTATTTCCAGGTCCTGCTAATCGAGCAAGTTGTTGAGGGTCTGTATTTCGAGGTACAAAGTAAGCGATATTGGGAGTTATTTTTGAGGCAATCTGAAATATTTCTAGTCTGTAAATAAAGTATTATGTTAGATTCTATATCAACAACAAACACAGTTTACTTTACCCATCGCCAGGTATCATTGTCTTTAAATCATATGTATCTTCAGTCAAATAGGATGGACCTCCCCAAGGTGGAGACAGAAAGACAGTATCTGCCTTAAGAGTAGGCGCCAAATCAAAGAAGTTTCCTAGAATGAACTCAATGCGATCAGCTACTCCATAAATCTCAGCATTTCTCTTAGCACAGTGAAGTTTGACAGGATCCAAGTCAATGGCAATAACACGTTCACAGGTAAATGCAAACTGGATTGCATTGCCTCCGCAACCACAGAAAGCATCAATGATAACATCTGACTGACACCTTCGGGCTATATGTTGTGCAATCTTCTCAGGAGTAACAGAAAACCAGCCCTCTACAATAAACAAGAAGGAGAAGAAAAATGAGTGTTTTGCTAGAAGGCATCAGGACGCGTATTACCTTTGTCCATTAAAATGCCTTGATCAAACAAGGAGAAATAACTGTATCGCTGATGATAATATCTACCATAAAATTAGTCTACCACACGATAAATAGGCGAGCAAATTCATACTTTTGCATGTCTTCGGGGATAGTGTGCGTATTATAAGAAACAACAACGCCATCATGCTCCAATAAGGCCTGCTTTTGTTGCTGCTTCTTGTTCTTCTTTCTCTTTTTGTTTTTTCGATTTGACTCCGTATAGCCAGAATAAGGATCATTATCAGATAGCTTTCTTGTTCTTGTTAGAGGCAACTCTTCAGGCTTTTCGTTATCCTCCGGGCCGATTGATGTTTCAGTAGTTGCTACTCTTTCGCTAACATTAGTTTCTAGGGCTTCGTTATCCTCTACTTGTGGGGTTTCACAAACGGTCTCTTTAGTAGCTGTAGTCATAGAAACTTGTTCCTTTACTGCACTATCTTCAACTTGATTGGAATGGTTGTTTTCTGCCAGATCTTCTTTAGCCTTTAGTTCTCTAAGCTCTTTCAATCTAGCTTGGATCGCCTCTTCCACATAGCTGTCTCGATCAACTAAGCCTGTCTTGCTCTGAGTTTCTTGATCTGCCTCTGCCACTGCCTCACGATCTTGTTCTTCTTCAACAGGGTTGCCAAGATTCTCCGGAGAAACTGAATCTGTTTGGCTGGCTGCTGCAAGTGCTTCTTCATAATCGGCGTCGCGGAAACCCTCAAGCTCATCATCGAGTTCATCTAATTCATCAATTTCCTCATCAGCGTGCTTGTTATTTGATTCAAATGGCTGAAGCAAGCTATCCGAATCACTGTCTTCTTGAACTTCTTCTTTCTCCTTTTCCTTTTCCTCTTCTTCTGAATCTGAAATTATGGTTTGTTGCTTAGAAGAACTACTTGATCTAAGTAATGGGCGGTTGACTGCATTTTTCTTTTTATGCTTCAAAGCTTTAGGAGGCGCTTGAGACTCTTGATCCGAATTATCTGAGTCGTCCAACAGTATGATCGGCGAATCTGTATTGCTCTTTATGCGTCCAATCAGTCGATTAAGCATGTGCACGCTTTGTTTTTTTCGAGAAAAATGCGAAAAGAATAAAGTAAAAATACATTTCATCAGTCACGCTTTCTATTAGAGAAGTCGGTACTTTAGAAAAAAAAAAGTTGATGAACAAGGTCTTCTCATACAAGCACAATGCAACTGATAAGTGATCGATTATATGTTTGTTTCCGGATCAATTTAACTTTAAAATCTCAAACAGTGATTCTATCAAGCTGATACATAAGCAAAGTATACAAGAACAATGGCCAGATTATATCGCAGTTTTAAGCCTGGCGAATTCAGGTAAATCCCTTTTAGGAATACAATTGATTTCGAATACTATAGACAGAAGCGATCCTTCTTTCGCATTGAACAAACAAGCTGCCTTCAAGCTTTCTGATATTCTTTTCCTAAGAATACTAGGCATGAAACAATGTATAATACTTTCAAGACAAAAGGGTATTCAGGAACGAGAAAAGTTATGACGCCCATGGCGGAGTTACTAGTGTTTTTCTCTGTCTTTCTTACAAACAGAGAATAAAAAAAAAAGGGTCTGTCATAACAAAATCTACTTCATTATTCTTTTCTCTCTCTTTCTTTTGAATTTTGTCTCTTTCAATGAGTGATCTCGAGTCATCGCCTTCGTTATTGGCAGATGCCTTTTCTCAACATGTCCAAGCAAGTATTCAGCTTGTTAAGGTAGCATTAGAACTAGAATGGACAATTTTCACTCGGTTTGCAGTGGGCGTGATTGCAGCTACTTTTCTTTCGGTCATCTATCTTGTTTTGACCTTGCGTAATTCTCGCCGACCTTTGGTTGTTTGGGAAAAGCTCAACAAGCCATTGATTAAAGCATTCCGACCTACCATTTTTGCCTTCTTGTTGGGTAACATTAACCCTTACTCAAAGTCGATAGGTAAGTTCTTTGAATTGTTCCTCTCTTGTTCTTCTTTACTTATACTTGTATTTAATGATAAGATATGAGAATTTCTACTTTTTCTCGAGGATTCTGTACAGGTTTTATGCGCGTAAGGACATTGTTTGTTTATCATGATTACCATTTACTTATTCAATGTGCAGGACAGACACAGAAATCGTAATCCTTTTAGAAGGTTTGTTCTCTTACTTCAATGGATAAAAAAAAAGCATTGGAGCTTATACTGTATCATATTATAGTATTCATGCCACTGCCTTGGCTACTTTTTCTGAATCTGTAGGCGAATTGGGCTTATTGAGTATTTTGAAAGATAGCAAAGATGAAATAACACTTCTCTCCTTAGAACTAGAGGTATGCTTATTTTGTATTGTTCATCCACTATGTATCTCATTGTCTGTGTAGTTCAAGAAGAAAGCAAGAGGTTTGCTGACAGCATCTACTGACTTCAACTTGCCCGAGAATGAACAAATCGAAGTTGATGTGGACGGTCAAAGACAGGTCAAGATTGACGTTGTTGTCAAGGATCGTACCTTGGATACCGTTGCCATAGCACACTTGGTCTGGATGGTTCAAAGTAAATCACAATAACTGAAAAAGAAAACATACGCACGCATATATAGAGCAATGTTATGGTGTAAAGAAAAATAGTCTAACCTGGATATCATCAAATTAAAATTTATTTTTTCTTCTCTCTATATGACTCTATTGTACTGTTGAATGTTTACATTAAGAGTAAGGAATGATCTAGATCAGCTTCTCCCTGCAGTTCATCTGGATAATGTACGCGGTAACTTCGAACTGGACTGAAGAAATAAGGCTTAAGTAATTTGAGATCATATAAATGATCATCTCGGTCAATGCCTGCGGAGGTACTTGAGTATTGATCCCAATTGAGTTTGTTGTGCTTGCCTCTATGTGTCGTTTTGATTTTGAGTGAAAGACGAAATGTCTCTCGGGGAAGCGTGAAATCTTTCATCACAATCGATATGTGGTCCTCTGCATCCATAGTGAATTGCCCATGAAAAGATTGCTTCTTGTTGAAGCCTAGCTGAAGTTGTTTGACAACATGTGCTGGTTCCTCAGTTGTGACATGCTTAAGGATACGCCCATCAGGGAAAAACCGTAGATAACGATAATAAGTGACAAGATGAATTGGCTTGTTCCAAGCTGTATCTGATGTACCTGGTCGAATGTAATGGCAGGTAGAGATATAAAGTCCATCATATCGAATACGGGGACGATCAATAAACATACGCATCCAATGGCCATCAAATTTCTGTACGTATTCCATGCAGCGTTGGCGTGAATCGGCCAATGTCATAGATGGTTCTCGGAAGACCCGGATGCATGCATATTGCCATATAGATGGGTCACGTGTATACAAAAAGAACTTTTTGCATACTCTAGCAAAGTAAGGTATAGTAGAGACAGAGTGTAACACAAGGATTTTCAGTATGTTTAATATAATTTCACCTATTTAGACAATTAGAAAATGATCCATTTCTTTTTTGTATTTGATCTACTTACTAGGTAACTTGGATATAGCAACAGGCTTATAGTCCAGTCGAGGTATATAGGATATATCATCTTCACTTAAAAACTGTTCAATCAAATCAGCTAAGGGATCTCTTCTGGTTGCAGAAGGTGCTACATATTCTTTGCCCAATGGTACGATATGTTTGAAACCCTCACTAGGCTGTTGAGGCTGGTCTTTGGTAGCTTGAATCTTTGGCAGAATATCCTTTTGAAAATGTTTCTTATAAACAAAGTCGATGTCTGGGTCAAGTTTGAATGCACGACGATAGCTATCCAATGCTGCGGACGCTCGTTTAGTATTACAGGCCATCTATGTCTTTTTGTGTGTGTACACTGAAGTTACCTTTGCCTAACTTTCCTTGCCTCTCATTATCTACAGCAATAACATAATGATCCATGGCTGTCACTGGTTCAGAATGGTCGGTTGTCGTGAGGGATTCTGCTTGTTCAATCAAATTATCGATAACCTCTTCTCCAGGTTTATGCTTATCTTCTTTTTCTGGTACTTTTGCTGACTTGCTAGAGCCGCCTGTCTGTTTATGCACATCGTAACTATGCTTTTCTTGCACCTCTCTTTTCCATGCATTTCTGAACTCCTCCAGATCTTTTTCCTGTTGTTCAGGGTTGCCTTTTTTGCTATTATCTGAAAGGGAGTTCATTTTGTATAAGTGAAAAAAGAAAAAGCAAGAAAGGGTTTCTTAAAAAAAATGCGTCGGGTATTGAACTACATGACAAGCGGTGGGGTGTGTGTAAGTTCCATTTCGTCTATCAAGTTACACATACATAAGTTCAACAGTTCCTATTTTTTTTAATGATTACATTCTTTCTCTGTTTAAGCATAGAATGCAACAGCAGAAAAGGCCAGAGAATTTTTCTGCCCTAATATATAGATACAGAAAAGCAGCATTGCCTGAAGCACCTGGAGATGTAGACGATCTCGCAGCTACGCTTGAATTGCTTGAATCCATAGATCAAGTCAAGTCGATTTCTGATCAAGTAAACGGATACTTGATGTCAAGTCAACTTTGCTTCTAACTTCTCACTTTTCTTTTATTCAAAGCAAGCTATTGAAGTTATCGTATCAGGCACAAAATGTATAAACTATCAGCATGCACTCTCCCGACCCTTTTGTCGATTAATGTATCACCTATGCTTCAAACAAGTAAACTAGTTTGTAAAAAAAAAAGCTAAAATGCTTGACCCTAATCGGTTAATAGATCCGATCTAGCGCTAGTTTCAAAGCATCTCAATTCGATACATGTATAGAGTATTTATTGGATGAACTCAGTGCTGTAGATAGTCAAGATTATAGAGTAGAGCTGCTACGTGCTCTCGGTGCTCTTGTATTTGACAATACTCAGAATACACAACGCCACGCTAGTCGGTTAGTAGCTATATTACTGCCATTGGCTAATGCATCTTTCAAGGCATCAGAAGTGCGTCGTATGGCTATCAATTGTATTGGCAATTGCTATTCGGGCCCTATCACCTCAAATAGTCCACTTCAAGAGTATACAAAAACAATTTATATCTGTCTTTTGGGTAACCTCGGTATCGTGGATCAAAAGACAAGCTCTTGTTTGGACTTTAATGATACAGCTATACGCAAGGTTGCTAGTTCTACATTACGCGCACTTCAATTCCTGTTGACACAGGACAAGACATTGGTGTCTCACCCTTTGTGCGACATTATTGAGTTGATTTATACTTTTATTTTCATGCACGTCAATGTTCAGTCTTATTCAGCAGGTGCCAGCCATCAACAGCATACCTCCACGGTCACACGTCGTAATCGCCTCTCAAGCCAGCCATCTATTCGACTCCCATTGCAGCTCTCTTGGAGAGTTCCGCTTCAACAAAAGCCATTGTCATTAGTGACTAGTTCAGAATCTGAATTATCGGATTCGTCTATGATTACTGAACTATCACCTAGAAGACAAAGGGACAATGCAAAGATTAGAATCAATGCATTGCTATGTTTAAGTGCTATTGCAACAGTAAGTCATAGGAAAGAAGGTTTAGCTGTAGTTTCTTAATCACTCTATTTCGTGTAGACATCGCCTAAATTCCTTTATCCTCATTGGCATAAATTTATACCCGATACTTTCTCTATTTTCCTTTCCAACAACATGAACAACAACAACAACATGAACAACAACAACAACATGAACAATAGCAAAGATCAACAACTACCTGTACTACTCAAATCAGACAATCAACCGTATTCATTATTGACCGTCTTGTTATATGATCCCTTCCCAAATGTACGAGCTACTGTTTGCAACACTCTTGTGGCCATACTGAATGAATCCAAACAATACCTTAGCATTGCTTCTGAAAGGTAATTCAAGAAACAGTGTATTACTTCTAACGAACTCATTCATTTTCCCGGGGCTTCATTTACTGCAGTGACAAAAACAAATCTTCATTCACTTCACTTTCAGAAAACTTGGGTTCTATTGTTCATGATCTTCATCAGGGGCTTATATATGCTCTCAGCAAAGAACAGTCCAATCAAGTCTTGTCATTGATTTTGAACGTTATTGCTGCTCTTGTGACAAACTGTTCCTATGAAAAGCTCTCCAAACAACATATCCCTTCTCTTTTGACTGCCGTGTTAGATCACTGGGAAGATGAAAGTAAATACATCCTATTTCTTTTTTTAAAAAAAGAAAACAAACTCCAATGCAGATACTAATCACGCTTCTTCACTATAGCACTTCGTGTTTCTATCTTAAAAACTATGTCTGTTTTATTGAGCGTGCCTCAAGAGAATATGAGCCAGCTGATCAATAAGGAAGTAAGACATGTTCTATTGGAGGCTGTTAAGTCCAACGAGAAAGAAACTGCGACAGAAGGATGGTATGTCTGCACCAGCCTTACTCAGCATTACCCATCTGAAGCTCGCTCTCTTTGGGCATCGTTTGCTCCAAACAATCTCTGTCCACTACCTATATCTTCTGCTAGTCTCAAATACATGGAATCGTATGCTAATCTCATCCAAGACGAATGTAATGAATCAGATCAGCAATGGTGGAAAGAAATGATTGTTAACTATATGCAACAAGCAGCCTCTAATGAATCTTCTGTTGTCCGAGCAGCAGCCTGTGATTGCTTTGCTAGCCTAACAAAGACCGTCTTTGAAAAACTTGATGTAGGTTGTCTGTGTGTGTGTGTGTGCCTTTGTATACAATGTCAATATGGACTGATCATATATATATAGTTTGCTTGTCAAAGACTGGCCATCACCTTACTCTTCTCGCTTTCTTCTGATAGTGATGTTCATGTCAAAGCAGCAGCTTGCCGGGCCTTAGGTGTTTTTGTCTCTTTTGAATCACTTAGGGAAGATCCTCTGTTTATCTCAGATACAATTAAGGCTATTTTATCTCAGAAGGAAGACAAGAGTGTTCTTGTACGTGTTAGAACAAGTTGGTCTATTGCTAATCTGTGTGATGCCCTTGTATTAGAAAGGTAAGGACTTATACAAATGTATCTTAACCTTCGCCTAATGTTTCTCAAACAGTGCCAAAACAGAATTTAATCTTCGTGAATATATGTCAACAACAGATTGGATTGATATTCTCAATATGACGATTGCTGCTTTAGACAATGAAAAATGCAAGTCAAATGCAGTTAGAGCCATTGGAAGTTTACTGAGATTAACACCTAAAGAGTATTATGACAATATGCGTATTATGGCACTTGTTAAACATGCTGTCCTGGGAGTAATGAAACATATTGAAACAGGCTCTCTCAAAACTCGATGGAATGCATGTTATGCTGTAAGCAATATGTTACAAAATCCACACTTTCCCATTGGCTTTGTTGAGCAAGAAGGTGGTCTCTACTCATGGACTCATTCTCTTTACAATGCCCTGATACATGCACTCGTAGACTGTAAAAACTTTAAGGTCAGAATCAATGCCTGTCTTGCATTGACAGCAGCAAAGCGAGAAGCGCAATATGGAGATAAACTCCCTGTCATTGCCAAAAGCATTTTAGACGCATACGATAACTGCCAAACTAATACAGCACATAAAGAAATGAAATACAAACAACAATTAGAACAACAAGTGAGTTAGAAAGAGAAAGAGAAAAATTCACTCTAACCTGCTTGTCCATATAGATTTTAGACTCACTCACGCATATTTACAACTGGATACCAATTCATTTAAAAGACAAAGTAAATCATATGATACATTCATTTTCACATGCCAATCCGCAATAAATATGTGTGTATTTTTTTAATCTTGGTTTTTTTCTTCTTCTTTCCTCTCTTGTAATTCTATATGCCCAACGTTTATTCCAAGTTGGCCTATTTACAAGCATGGCGGCCTTATATGGCGCCTTATTTGAAGCGCTTATTTAAGAGCTATGCCAACTATAGGAAAACTATTCAAGGATCCATTTTGATCTTCTTTTTTGCAAGATCACTCTTGTCTATGCGAAGCATGATTCAAGCATTCAAGAAGAATCATAAGTTACCTATTGGATCTACAGAAAAATCATCCAACAAAAAAGTGGAGGTATATCTTTGAGAATGGCTGATAAAACATACATAACATTCTAAACACTACAAGATAACAAATAACCTTAGGTTGATATGACTTTTTTCAAGCAATTCTATAAAATATTGAAAATTGTTATGCCTGGTCTTCGCTCCAAAGAGTTTTGGTTGTTGATCGTTCATTCAGGCTTCCTTGGTAAGATAGGCATATAGTGTGTGTGCGCCATTAAAGAAGAGAGAAAACTGACTTTGGTATTTAGTGTTCAGAACAGTCTTGTCAGTTTATATTGCTTCTTTAGATGGTAGAATTGTTAGTGCTCTTGTGAGAGGACAATTTAGAGAATTTGTGCTTGGTATTGTTTGGTGGATGACAGTAGCCATTCCTGCAACCTATACTAATAGTATGGTAAAGGCACTTCTTATACATACCTACAAGACATTTACTTATTTTGGGATTTTATAGTTAAGCTACATGCAAAGTAAACTGTCTATTCAATTCCGTACTCGCCTTACAACCTATATACATCAACAATACTTGACCGACATGACTTTTTATGCTGTTGGTAACCTGGATGATCGTATCAAAAACGCCGATCAATGCATAACAGTAGACACTATGAAATTTTCAAATTCGTTAGCCGAACTTTACTCCAACTTGGCTAAACCTATCCTTGATGTATTTATCTACAACTACCAACTTACTCGCAGTGTAGGATTCGAAGCTGTATTCCTCAGTTCAGTTGTCATCAATGCTTCTTCTGTAATCATGCGCAAATACACACCTTCATTTGGTAAGATGGTGGCAGAGGAACAAAAGCTTGAGGGTGAATTTAGATTTAGACACTCTCGTCTGATTGAAAATGCTGAGGAAATTGCCTTGCTGGACGGCCATGCAATCGAAAAAGCCGAGTTGGACAAGAGTTATTATCGCTTGATCAAACATGTGAATCGTATTTTCAGGTTACGTGTGCCGCATGGGATGTTGGAAGATTTTGTGATCAAGTACTTTTGGGGCGCCTGTGGTTTGGTCTTATGTTCAGTCCCTGTGTTCATTACTGTACCTGCTTTAGGTACAGGTGTTGATGTAGGTGGGCGCACAGAAGGGTTTGTTACCAACCGACGTTTGCTCTTGAGTTCTTCTGATGCTGTTGGCCGTATCATGTATGCTTATAAGGAAGTTACAGAATTGGCTGGTTACACAAGCAGAGTAAATAGCTTTTTTTTTTCTGGCATCTTTGATATTGTTGGTTGACATAGAGTATATTAGGTACATAGTCTTTTAGAAGTATTTGAAGATGTTAAGGCAGGTCGATTCCAGAAAAATTTGGTGTCGTCCCAATCCACTGAGTCTAACGCAGAAACACTGAAAGGACGTGGTAAAATTGTTGAAAGTCAAAACATTGAATTCGACAATGTTCCCATTGTTAGTCCAAATGGTGATGTTCTAGTTCCTAAATTAACATTTCATGTTAAGCCTGGTGTAAGTTTTTTCTTTGTATTGATTTATTGCTAAATACTTACAGTTTCTGCTTTTTTGTTCTATGCATCAATCAGATGCATTTATTGATTGTAGGTCCCAATGGTTGTGGTAAATCTTCTTTGTTCCGAATCTTGGGTGGTTTATGGCCTGTTTATGGTGGTACCTTGCACCGTCCTAGTCACCGTGATATTTTCTATATTCCGCAAAGACCTTATCTTTCATTAGGCACATTAAGAGACCAGTAGAGTATAAGCAACATATCTAAAGGCTATGAATAGATTAAGCTAACAGATAATTTCAACAGAATTCTCTACCCTGACACAGTACAAGACATGAAAAAGAAGAATGTCACTGATCAAGATTTGCTGGATATCTTGAAAGTAGTTCAGATTGAGCATATTGTAAATAGAGAAGGTGGTTGGGATGCCGAAAAGGAATGGACTTTAGCTCTGTCAGGTGGTGATAAGCAGCGTGTAAGTGGTTTCTTTTTTTTTCTTTGTGAATACATGCTCATTGTCTTCAACAGATTGCTATGGCAAGATTGTTTTATCATGCTCCTCGATATGCTATTTTAGACGAATGTACTAGTGCTGTCAGTATGGATATTGAAAAGATTATGTACACCCATGCCACAGCTTTAGGCATTTCTCTTTTGACTGTATCACATCGCCCATCTTTATGGCAATATCACAACTTTATTTTACAATATGATGGTCAAGGCGGTTATGTTTTTACTAAACTAGATGCTCAAAAGCGATTGGCTCTTCAAGAAGAGAAAAATGCTGTAAGTTTCTTGTCAATTGTTTTTTTTTACATCATCTCATTTTATTCATATTGTCTAGATTGAAGCTAAATTACTCGAGATCCCTAAACTTCAAGCACGTATCCAAGAATTATCTGAACTAAAGCAATAAAATAAAACATGATAGCTTCATACCCTTTAAAAACATTAAAAATAAGTTGATAAAATACTCTTGTAGGCTATTTGATTGTTCTCTATTTGTTTATATCAAACAATAAGTTTTTCTTCTTCTTTTTTTGGCTTTTCTTCTCCATTTCCCCCCTATGACTATTATCTATACTGAAACTCACCTTACAAGCGATCCTGAAGAAACTTCAGATTCAATTGTATTTCAAATAGCCCTATCAACCATCACATTCTATTGTCAGACACATAGAGAAGAGAACATCAATTATATTAAAGCCCACAGGATTCGAGCTGGTGATGTTGTCCGAATCTACGGCATCCTTATCACTGTACCAGAACAGTACATCAAAGTGTCTTCAATTGAACTAGTGCCCTTTCCAGACATAGGGTTCAAGAAGCGCAGAATAGATGAAGCCTTTGACAATCCTCATACACAGCTGCATTATAAGAAGTATCGATCGACCGACTCGTGTGACACAGTTACAGTCTCTTCCATGTCATTGCTACCGGAGTTGGCAGATAATAGTTCACCCAAAGAAGAGCAACTACTCGATGAAAAAAAAGAAGAGGATATGTATTTTGATTTTGGAAATAATTTTTCTCACTATTTGTATTATCTCTATGGAAGGGCTCAATTCGCTTGTTCTCATGTTGCTCAGAATGCGGCAAAAGATAATCAGAAAAGAACAGATAAACTAAAATATGAAATTGAGCAATGTCAACAAGAGGCGGGCCATGATCTGAACAAGCTTTTTACCGAGATTTATCAAATAGCAACTGAGGCTACAAAGCGAGGATTTTCCAGACTTTCTGTGGTTTTGTTTGTAAGTAAAGTAACTGAATTCTTAGAAAAGCTAAAAGATCTCCTGAATACTTGCTCTTCGCCTATACCTTTTGGCCTCGAACAGGAAGATGGAATCCCTTTACCAAGTTGTATTTTCGAATATTACCGTACTCATGTTGCCCATTGAAAATAAATGCAAACAAAGCGTTGCCTCATTCTCATTGTCTAACCAATTAAGTGTGTGAAATACATGTTGCGCCAGTTGTGAGTTTCTCTGTAATAGCATTCGAATCAAATTAGTTCTTGTTGAAAAGCAGAAAGTACATGCCTATGTCTATGTCTATCAAAAAAAAACATTCTAAAAAAACATCAAACAACAGCTCAACCTATAGCCAAGTAGGGGTACTCAAGAAGAGAAAGATATGAGGCATAGTTGTAGCATAATCATGCATGTCCCTAAAGATTCATTTGTTTTGGTATTTTGACAACCTTAAATTGAACAAGCTGATTTTATAATAGTTTTGATATTGAATCTCCATTTGGGATCATTTCAATCTCCTCATTAGCACAAAAAAAAAAGCCTTCAAATACTTTAACATGACAAACCTTGTTTCTTCTTTGAAAAAACTTAGCTGAATCTTTTATCATGTCTGCTGTTCCCACACAAGCCGGCTCTTGGCGTACTTTGGAGACATCCTTGAGTGATCCTATGTAAGCCATTATTAATATGACAATGTTGATCTCGGTAGATCTGATCAATGTCTAGTTTAACTACTTTAGATACAATGGGTTTTGACACCATGACACCTGTTCAAGCAGGTGTTATTCCACTTTTCTTGAAGAACAAGGACGTTGTTGTGGAGGCAGTAACAGGATCTGGTAAGACACTCTCATTTGTGATTCCCATTATCGAAAAATTGCTTCGAAGAGAACACACCTTAAAGAACCAAGAGATCGGTGCAGTTGTCATCACACCTACTCGAGAACTTGCACAACAGATTCACTCCGTCTTTCAGCTGTTTGTCCAGGATCATGAGCGCGAAGAACAGATCAGACTTGGTTTGTTCATTGGTGGTACGAGTTCATTGGCCGAAGACATCGCTACATTCAAGCAAGATCATCCTCGCATCTTGATCGGTACACCTGGTCGTCTTGAGGAATTAGTGACCAAGACAGGACAGCTGGTCAACACAAAGGAACTTGAAATATTGGTCATGGATGAAGCTGATCGATTGTTAGATATGGGCTTTTCAAAGCAACTTTCCAACATTATTTCTCATTTACCCAAGCAGCGTCGAACAGGCTTATTTTCAGCTACTATGACAGACGCTATTTCAGAGCTTGTGAGAGCAGGTCTCAGAAACCCTGTTAGAATTGTTGTTAAAGTAGAAGACTTGAACAACAAGGGCAACGTACAGCGTACACCATCTACTTTGGATATTGATTATTTGGTGTGTGATGCCGATCAAAAATTACTTCAGATGAAGCGTATTTTGGAGTCTGAACTAGCAGACGAAGATGGCGCTCGTAAGTTTATTGTCTATTTTGCTACTTGTGCCATGGTGGATTATTTCTACAAGATCCTTGTTCGCCTGCAGTCACTCAAGTCATTCTCGTTTCACTCGTTGCATGGTCAAATGGATACAAAGCGCCGATCAGCTACCTACAAAGCCTTCACCGAGCTATCACCTGCTATTCCAGCTGTGCTGTTATGTACAGATGTTGCTTCTCGTGGTTTAGATGTATCTGATCTAGACTATGTAATTCAAGTAGACCCTCCACAAGACCCTAAGGCCTTCTCTCATCGTTGTGGCCGTGCTGGCCGTGCTGGCAAAAAGGGTCGTGCTACTGCATTGTTAGTACGTGGACGTGAAGAAGTTTATGTTGATTTCCTCAAGCTTAGAAAGATTCCATTACAAAGAAGACCTTATATTATGGCAGATTATAGTCTGTTTGATAACGAGGCTCGTAACACAACAGAAGAAAATGACAAGACAACCTCAATTCAAGTAGAAGATGGTTCATTGCCAAGCTTAATACAAGAAGTTCGATCCATTGTCAAGACAGATCGCGATTTGCATGATAGAGCTATGAAAGCTTTTGTCTCTTGGGCAAGAGCCTATAGCAAGCATGAGGCTAGTTATATCTTTCGTCTCAAAGATCTTGATCTCGGCAAGTTAGCTATGGGATTCGGCTTACTCAAGTTGCCCAAGATGCCTGAATTGAAGTCACAGCCAGAGATATCATTTGAAGAAGAAAAAGATATAGATTGGGATACATACAAATATACTGACAAAATGAGAGAAGCAAAGCGATTGAGAGAGTTGAAGGAATACCAAGAAAAGATGAAGCAACCTAAGCCTTCTCAAAATCCTAAAAAGAAGGGCACAGTTGCCTGGTCTGACAAGATAGAAGCCAAAGAGCGCAAGCAAGTGAGAAAAGAAAAGAAGCATGCCAAAAAGGAGTATCTGAAGAAACAAGCACAATTAGAAGCTGAAAGCAAGAAGCGACAATTGGAAGAGGAACAAGAAGATTTAGAAGAATTAGAGCAGGACTACAAAAAGGTGAAGAAGGGACGTTCAAGCAAAAACACAGATTTTGATGAGTTGCTTTAATGATTGTAATAAAAGAAAAAAAGTAGTTTTCACCAGACAGCATTAGCCATAATTTGATCAATAATCTTGTGAAATGTTTGTTTTTTAAGTGCCATTTCTTTTGAAGGTCTAAGTGCGATCCCTAGTAGCAGTGGTCTCTTTTCATGTGGATTCATGGCGCCGATTGCCTGTAAGATGGATGTTGAATAAAGAACATAGAGTTCGCTTTGTTCGCCTGACGATTCTCCCATCAGAAACTGACAACTAGCTGGTGCCGAGGAAGGATTACTCGCCAAATGAGGTGCAATGTCAAACGTTGTTTGGATCTAATAGATGCAGTTTTAGCAAGTCGTTCTTGTTATTCACTCTTTCTCTTTTACCAGACTGCCAATCTTTCCATATTGTGTGATGACAATAAAAATCTTGTCTGCAAAGCTTGTTAATAAAATCTCGGTATGAACACCATCGATCTCAATAGCAGTCTGTTTATTCTGAAGTGGGAAATCTTGGTTCGACATGAAAAAGAAAAAGAAGGGGACGGCAGACACGTCTCGTCAGAATACGCGTGGATGAACACAATGATTTAAATTCCACTTAATATTAAATTTGACGAAACAATGTTCATGCATACAAAAGGAAGTTCTGTCAGAGCAAGATACATAAACTCTCTTATGTTAGAAAAAAGACATATATACAGGAACATGTACAATAAGTGTTCAATCGACGAAAAGAAAAAGTAAATTTTATTTTCGAAACAAAGACAGACAGAAAACAAACAGCTTAGAAAACGAGAGCAGCACCCTTGGTCTTCTTGTCACCACCCAATTCGAAGTGCTTACATCTCTTGAGAGCGAGTTGCATCTTGTACTTACAGGCTAAATATGATGTTAGTTATCACACTCTATTGAGCATAAGCGCATTTTCAACTTACCGGTACATTCGAGACGGAGAACAACCTTCTTGGTGGTCTTAGCCTTCTTGTGGAAAACGGGCTTGGTTTGACCACCATAACCGGATTGCTTACGGTCATAACGTCTCTTACCTTGGGCGAAGAGAGAGGCCTTACCAGCCTTGTATTGGGTGACCTTGTGGGGAGTGTGCTTTCTACACTTGGAACCCTTACAGTAGGTGTTTCTGGTCTTAGGAATGTTGACCTAATAAATAGTCATTGATGATTTAGCATTTGCTTTGATTTTCTCTTTTTTGGTTATTCATCTCTCCCCATGTCTATCCATCAATCCATTGAATAGGCTTAAAGTTCCAACTTGTATCTAATCTAAATGTGTGCTGCATATTGTCATTCCTCAGACAGACAGCTGGTATCTACGAGTGGATGGATGGATGGATGGATGGATGGGGAGAGCATATGGAAGCGAACTCTTTACCATTGTTAAATTCACACAGAAAAGAAGAGGGAGCTCATTCGACATTGTGTCATTCGACCTTTCAGTTCAACCGCCCTCTGCCACGGTAATTTCAATCTCCGTATTAATATGATTGGCTAATCAAATTTTGAGTAGAGATAATGGTGTGTAAACTCACTCTTCTAACCTCCCACCCTCTCCAACTATATTGGTTTGTTTTATAAATAAGCTTGATTGCCTTATATCAAGAAAAGAAGAGAAGGAAAAAGCAAAAGAAGAAAAGGCCGAAGGGTATGAGGCAAAAATGGTTTATATACCAAAAGGTTTCTATTGCTTTTCTCTAAAAAATCTGGAAATCTTGCCCATAGCGAGGCCAAATTTATCTAGATTTTCTACATGATCTCCTATCCATTTTGGCAGTTTTTTTGAAATGCGAGAAGTAGCATAACGCTTATCAAGCAGAACAATGGTGGCATAATCACCTTTATGGCGAATAGCACGACCAATGGACTGATTCACGCCACGCATACAAAGGTTTTCATAATACTCATTTCCTGCATTTGCACCGTCCACCTATCATAAGTTGTGTTAATACGTGATTTGTTTGCTTCTCTATTTACTTACTGCATGTTGATCAGCATATTTCATCTTCTCTATTAATTCTACAGAGCCCCTGTTGGCAAAAGGCAACCCAATCATGATGATACCTCTATGTATCACCGAATTGAGTCTTACCTTCCTTTTCTCTTGACTTTACATCATAAACCTACCTTCCAAGTCTATCTGAAAAATTTATGCCTTCTGACATTTTACCATTCACGACACAAAGAAGCAATGCGCCCATGTTTTTGTCGGGCGAATCAATCTGAAGTGCATAGTCACGCAATGTCGCTTCTACTTTACTGCTTTCTCTAGGCTCCTTAAATACTTGCTTCTTCTTTAAGATGCGCTCTAATATATGTCCACTTTCAGCAGTAGTCCATCTCTGGTACACTTGTTCAAGATAGGTGAAACTAGGAAAAAAGACAACAATACCATCTGGTATAACATTGGTCAAATTGGCAATGGCCTGGCCAGCCTCATCCATCTAAAAGGACAAACTGTCAGAAAAAAAAAGATGTTCAAAGAGGTAAATACGAAACACTTACTAATTTGAGATCTTGTCTGTTTTCATAGTTAAACAAAAGAGGCTTTCCTGTTGGTCCTTGCTCTAATGTGATAGTAGATAGATTTGTAGGAGGTATGATGTGGCCACAGGAGAAATGTCTAATTTTGTCGTTAGAGACAAAAGGAAACAAATGACTCAAGAAGTCTGATATCTATAAAGTGAAAATAGCGCAATTAGCTATGATTTTGGAGCTTGCATAGAATGATACTAACAGGCTCCATGGTACCACCAGCCAAGATGACACTTTTGGCCTTTTCCACAATAGGCTTGAAGGCATCAGCTGGGTTTAGCAGCATGTATTTGACAGACGCACCTGTGTTCTCTGTATTCCCGAAACTAGTGACAATACGGCCATCTTTATCAGGGTTAGTCAATGCCATCAGAAAGGTCTCAATTTGAGTCAGTGTTAGTGTAGAAGTGTTCAGGGAAGGCGAGGGCTGAGACAAAGGTGCTTTTGGATTCTTAAGGCGTTCCTTTTGCCTCTCTTCTTCTTCTTTTTCTCTCGCCTTGTCTATAAATCCATTCAGCTTCCTGGCTAAACCGCTTATCTCTAGATAGTGTTTGATCTTGTACATGTTTATATGATCAATACCACACGCATGGACAAAATCATTTACACGCATCACATTGTCTTTCTTTTTAGCTTCGTCCTTAGGCGTTAAATGCCGAATCAATACTTTGACGATACTGAGAATTTGCTTGATGTACACTACGTTTCTGCCTAACAAGCGTGTCTTGTATTTTTGAACATACAAGTTCAGCTGATTCCAAGCAAGTTGAATTTGATACAGAGATAAAGAGACTGTATGAAGTGATGTCATAGTCTCCATCAGATTGTGTGCTTCATCAATGATAACTACACTGTTGTCTAATGATATGTTCATGGACTCTCGAGTACTGGCATGTAACAAGTGTTGATAAGGTAACACTATCAGCTATTCATTTTTTTTAAGCAAAGAAAAAGGAATCAGCAAATCAAATATGTACTCTAGGGTTCGGTTAGCTTACTCTTGCTGATTTGGCTGCATTTCTTGACCCATAGTATGGGCATGTAGACAGCTTTTCGCCTACATCAACCAAATCTTCAATATCTCTCACGCGTGCCTAATAACACAGATTTAGTGCATCTGAATGTACATAACCCTCTTATCCATTTACCAATGCATGGTCCCGAAATTCATTCCATTTAGCAGTGTTGTCCCAGGAAGGCAGATATTGGCATGTACCTTTTTTTGAACCCGACTTCTGCAAATCGAGACATGCTTCATTAATTCTATTTACATTATTGTACTGACTGATTTCTGGATGGATACAGAGATTTTTTCGAGAAGCAAGTGATACTTCATAAATGTCTTGCCTATAACTAGTTTTGTTGACTTCATGAACAAATTGAGTAAGCTGAGAGTGAGTTCGAGAAGCGTAATAGATTTTGATTTCAGCATCCATATCTTCATCATCTTCATCTTCTTGTTGATAAGACAACTTGGGCGTTTTCTTTGCTTCAAACCTGATCATGCACGTCAACATACAAGCAGCTCTCTTTTACTTGTTCCCACTTACTTGGCTAAAAGCTCGCGTACTTCTTTAGACAGATTCGAATGCTTATCGCTAGGAACTGAATTATCTACTTGCTCGTCGTCGCTTTCATATGTCACTAAGAAATCCTCTTCCTCTTCTTTATCTCTCTTGAAATAACGTCTCTTTGTCTTTTTATCAGCCAACTCAATAACAGCCTTTTCATCCTCTAACTGTCTGACATGGTCTATCCGTTGCTTCAATTCCTTTCGTCTCTTTTCGAGTTCTAGCCTCTGCTTTCTACCCGGCGGCTGCTGTTGTAAGGCTGTCACCCAATCTGGCTGGTTGGCTTAAGTTGAACACTGAAAAATTAAGTCAAAAGTTGTCATTTTATCAGTCTCTTTTCATTGTTTCTTTACCTATTGGTTTAACTGCAGGCATGGCTGGCTCAAGTTCTTTGCTGTCCTGATCCCTTAACCATTTCAGTGATCCACATATCAAACTGAGTGATTTACCCTTTTAGGTAGTTTAATAACTGATCTCTGCACTTCTCTTTGTCTCTGCTTACCGTACCAGTGGGACTTTCAAAAATACCTATCTTTTCTTCTGATAGTGTATCATAAAGCGCTTTCATGAAGTCTTTCTGAATTCCATAAGGCTCGAAAGGAAATCCAAAAGTTTCAGACGACATTGGAGAAATTGAAATAATAAGAGGGACAAGGCAAGAAGCGGCTTTTTGTTTTTTTTCTTGCGCGTTTAGCTTTTTTGGCGTTTTATTTTTATTTCTTACGCGTTTTTTTTTTCTTCTTAGCAGATTACATTTGTTATCTAACTGCTATGATTTGACTATTTTATTTTTATTTATTACAGAACAGCCATAACTGACGAAGAGAAAATGAAACAAGATAAAACTTTGACGACGCATCTAGCAAAGTACTTAGTTGATAAAAACAACAAATATCAGATAGTCAAGAGACTGTAATGATGTCTCACGTTTTATTTATCTCATTGCATGAACCTTTATCTTACTTTAAAAAGATCTTTGTTAGAAGAGAAGACTTTTGTGACCAAAGTAGTTGCTCATTGCTTCCACAACAATTTAGTGTACGGTTCAGGCACAAGTGTCAAAAAGACAGAACGTTATGCACTTTATTTAAGAGTGCTTGACGATAAAAGCTATTGAAGTAAGAGGCAATGGTCTCTATTGAGCTAAGAGATCTTCTACAAAATAGAACAATCAATGATTGAAGTGATACAAGATTCCTGATATAAGCATTCTTTTAGCAAACCTCCCTCTTTTTGATCTAAGATTGCAATAGGGTTATTTCCTCAATGAAGCCATAAACTGTGTTAGAAAAATAGTTACAGTGTCTTAAATGCTTGTTAATACTATGCAGGTCATGCGTAGAACATAACATATGTCAATTTTATGCATGTGGTGGTGAGCTCACACATGAGAAGTCATCAAAGCTTTAAATTCTGACCTCCATGCAATATAATATTAACAATAGGTTGGATGAATTGAATAGTTTTACATCATTTGATGCATGCTCCTTAGTATATCTTTGATAACATGCTCTTCTATCATACTGTATGACCTTTTTTTAAATACTTTCATTTGTAGGATATTTTCGTCCTTTTCTCTCCTTCTATCTAATATCAGATAATGAGCACCCTTCACTTTGTTCGTTCAAATATTCTACAAAGACGCTTTATAGCCAATCCTCTTCTCTTCAGATTCGGTTATAAGTATACTCGTCTCCCAGAACCCCAATTACTAGTGCGTTTCGCTTCATCGAGAAGCACAAGTGAGCAAACATTTGCCTTATTGGTTCATTATCCTTGTACCAATAGTAAATGTTGCACAATATGTAATCAACCTTTTTTACACGGATCTCCACTTTCTGAGGTATCAAATAATGGATATACATGTAACGGTTGCGCCTAGTAAGTCTTGCATAAGAAAGGGAAAGCATGAAGCTTCAAGTATGATAACAGTAAAAGCGATATTAAAATAGCTTGCTGAATCCTTATAAGAATGAACCTGAGATGCAATGTATGATTATCAGCAGATTAAGAGAGGTTAGTTTGGCAGAAAATGTTTCAAGATAAAAAAAACCAACAGACCGCTCAAGTATTGAAACGTAATATTGTTTTGAAATAGAAGCCCCTACAGTATCAAATATCTGTAGGTGAACCGGAATTTATGAAAGATCGGCGCCCCTCTTCAATAGTGAAAACAATGAAAACAAGGAAGCGACGCTTAATTCAAACAAACAGAGGCTTAGAAGTCTGGGATAGCACACCTAGTCCTGAGGAGATAATTGAGCTAGCCAGGTTGTCTAGAGGTAGATGTGCTATCAGTGGCATTTTAGGCCATTGGAGCTTGAGCGATCATTTAATACCTCCTCCCTTTTTATTGGAATTTGATCACATGGTCCCTATCTCAATGGGCGGCTCCTTTGGCAAACAAAATTTGCAGGTACTGATTCGCTGCTTAAATCAGGTCAAGGGGAATCATAGCGATGACGAATTAAGGAGATGGCTAAAAGCCTTTAGAGAGACTACTACTTCACCCATCAAGACACTGGTAAAGAGAAAATAAATTTGGGTCTATAAAACACTTAAAATTCCCTTTGACCTCAAGTTTAATCACTTGATTAGTTTTTTTTTCTTTTTTTGGGTGATAAGAGCTTATTTGGTTTTTCTGTACAATTTTCTTTTATGTGTGTATGCATAATTTAGTCAGGTATAAATTGAGACAATAAATCAGCTTTTCTTTTTATTTTTCTTTTTTCAAGTATAATACACATCCATTCCTTTACATTCTTTTCTGCCAAAGTTCATCAATTATTGGTTCTTTGTTGAAACATCTTTGACGTTATCATACCTTTCTTTGCATTTGAATTGAAGAAGCGATATCTTCTAGCGCTCTCTATAGATGGTGCCTACAGAATCATCACGGCTAATTCAACAAACAGACCAGTATCAATCAATCAATGACAATCACAATAAGCAAAAAAAGCTTTTAGAAACAGAAGGGCCATCTCCATGTAATGCAGATTGCTGCTTGGTTTGCCACCAGCAATTGACAAAAAAATATCCATTATCTTCACCTGCTAAGAATGGAGTTTGGTGTACCGGTTGTGCAAGGTGAATTAGTCTTCTTTATGTGTCTTGATATACTTTCTCTGCTCTCAAGCTAAATATTATTGTTATGTCTTTTCGTTTTATATATTGGTCTTTGCCTTTCTGTATTATTTTCAATACATCTATTTCTCTTGCACAGATTACTAGGCCCATACAAAGACAATCATAACGTTAGAAGCCAGATAATCAAAGAGTTATCAATATTGCGCAGACCAAACAGAAGACGCAGGCGAGCAAAAAAAAAGAAGAAAGAAGTGTTTGAAGAAGACATTAAGAATACCTCAGATCAATCTACGCCCGTACCTTCAATGACATCTACTATCCGAGTACCGGATATTGGACAACATATGCAAACTCAAGATATGGACAGCGACATTGAAGATCAGCTGCCTACTTCTTGTTTCTCATCATGTTTCCCACTGAATCTGATTTGCTGGATTCGAAACCACTTTAGTCACAAGAAGCAGTTCATACCAATGCAAGAAACGCCGTATCAATACAAAAGAATAGAGCAGCCGCGTTCAAATCAAGCAGATTTTGAACAGCCAGAGCATATCAAGCATCAGACGTTTCAGATAGATTTTACCCAGTCCGTTGACAACCAAAAGCAACTCAAAAAACAACCTCCAGTTATTAAAAAGGAAACTGCTCAACAACTGGTTCAACAACAAGCATGTCAGCAGAAGAAAACAAAAAAGAAGAGTAAAAGAAGAATCAAGATACCAAGACTGAGGCTCAGCAACAGCAAAAGACAAAGCAGAAGCCTAAGCAGAAGCCAAAGCCAAAAGAATCTAATACTCCGTTACCACATCTGTTAAAACAAAAGCCGATAAAGGCAGACAAAGAGCCAGATAATACTAAGGAGCGTGTCACTCTAAATTATAAGGAATTAGCATCCCGTTCGCACCGAACCATGTGCAATCGCTTGAAGAAGCTTAAGAAGTATGGTTGTCAAGAAATTGATATTCCTAGTCATGAAGAACTAGTTGAATTAATGACACAGTCTAGAGACATTTGTGCAATTAGCGGCATCAAAGGTCATTGGAGCTCTGCTAATTTCCGTTCACCTTTCAGACTTGATTTCGATCATAAGATACCTGTTTCTATGGGAGGGTCTTTTCGTGTTGAAAACCTGCAAATTACGATTAACTGTCTCAACAGCGTAAAAGGATCTGAATCGCAAGATGAACTCAAGAGGTGGTTGAAAGGGTTTCGCGAAAACAAGCCAAAATTGACTAGCTCCTTATAAGAATATGTATTTGCTTTCCCTAACTCTTTATATTAATTCTACTATTCATTCTTTTACAGCAATCTCGTATCTACTTTTCTATGAATAAGTTGTGTATATAGCCGTATAATCATTTGACTGCCTTCTTGAAATAGTAATGTTGCTATAAAATTTATGTTTATTGTACCTAGAAATGTAAATTTTTCTGTCACTAAAAAATCAATTGGAAATTGATACAAGGAAGGTGCAAGTATTGTTTGAAATGGACAAATATGTTGAGTTATGTGGCCAACAAAAGAGGAGATCTTTGCCTGGCATGAAACAACAGCTTAATTGAAGAATTGCATCAATTTGAGTACACAGGAAGTTTAAAATTAAAAGTAAAGGTCACAAAGGTACAGTATACATAGTACACTCTTCATTTATTATCCACGGCTCTTTCACCTCAATCAACTCACGAGGTGCTACTCAACATTTTCAAGAAAACAGCTAGCTACTCCAAACAGGATTAATTGATCTTGTTAAATATAATTTTGGTATTGATTGTGTTTTAGGAAAGGCTACTCAAAAACGAGAAAGAAGGTACTACTTGCTTCAAGTCATATATCAGTGCAGTTTGCTGCAAATATGAATGTCTTTACATATCAAAAAGCAATATGACATCAATCAAAATTCAAGGATGTCATTACAATAACACAGTCAAACACAAGTCGTTTCGCGTCAAAAGAAAATTCATCTTATGTCACGATTATGTTTTCAAGAATAATCCTTCCTCCTTTGAAGGTTGTGTAAATTACACTTATAAATCATATCTATGAAAGCACTTCTCAGAATAAGATAAGTACCGGTTTATCGGAAAAGAGTAAAAACTACCACATAAATTACCACATAAACTACTTCCAATACGATAACTATTAGTATCTATTCATATTTTAGTAAGACCGTTGCAGCAGTAAAAGCTGTTAATTCTGTTCTTCTTAACAAAGTTATAATCACGTTCCAGTTCAATATCGCCAGGACTGTTCTTGACCTGTATGAGAGTTTAGCAAGATACAGAAGGGTGTCAAGTTCACATCACGCGTGTCAAATAGCCTCTATGCAAAGTTTCATGATCCCTTTTTTGGAAAACAAGAATTATCTTTGTTTGTTCACTATACATGTACTTGAGATAGGAAGGGGTGTATTTTTTTTCAGGTAGTATTTGGCGGTTTGAATGTAAGCAATTTTGCACAATACTTCATTCAGATGCTCCAGCAAATGAGGCTATAGAAAATCAGTTTTTAGATATGATTACGGGCTTCTTTTCAGCATAACACTTGATTCACATTCACGCATTTAACCCTACTTCAAGAATAATGAGAATGGTAGTGGCTCGCCTGGGCTAATAAATGGAACATCAAGCTTCTTCAAAGGCTGTTACATGTATTGGATGCAGGGTGTAAAAAGAGTCGTAAGGAATAATTATGGTGCGTCTTCAGAGACAAAGCAAATATCTCTGCAACTCGTTCATTGTTTGAAGAAAATATAAATCAGTAGTAAGCGACAAGTCTAGGTATATCAAACTCTTTCATTGTTTTTGAGACCTTATAGCCTTTATTGTAAACTGATTGAAAAAAGTGTTCCTTCTCCTTGTCTGTATATCTATTTTACAAGCGTCAAATAGAAACTTGGCCAGCGAAAATTTCAGCTTCGAGAATATTCATATCCTCTGATCTTTCAGGTAGCTTCAGACTCATATGGGCATCGAAGTTAGTAATACCATCAAACGGAAATTACCGTTACCGGCGTTCAATTCAAATGGCTTGTTTCCTTATTCATTGAGTTTTTTGCCTTTTCCGTCTTCTTGGACTAACATAAAGCTCATTTTTTATGCTTTTCTAGCGGTTTTGAGTATGTGCAATCTACTTAAGAAAAGTGCATAATCTTAATTTTTTGAAGAACAACCACTTTTTTTCCAGTGCAATCTATTTCCAAAAATGGTGTAAGCTTTTGATTTTTTTAGAATGCGTTCCTCTTAGTAATGGTATTTACAAAAAGTAAACAACTATCAGCCACTTGTATTCAATGTCAATGCGTCTTATTGATTTCCAATTTCCAACGACTATTACTTGTGTTTGGCATGCTCTTTTATTGTTCTCTGCAATATCCTTAATTTTAGCATTGCCTTGCCTAAAAAATGGCATGTTCCTTTGTTTTTAACGGCAATCACATTACTATACGATAGGAGTTCGTTATTCTAAATTGTGAAGCATGTCTTACAAACAATTTCAATTATCCTCGGATCACTAGCTGCTTACTATGAGGACTTTGACCTTCCTGGTCGGCTTTCTTTTTTGCTCTTTAATACTCTAGTGTTCGTATGATTCAAAAAATGCATGTAATTCTTCTCTGTCAACACAAATCAATTTAGACTACTCAAGGACTCATATGTCTGACGGTTATTTCTCGGGGAACGATTTATTCTCCTCCTAAAATGATTTTGGATCTGATAATTCTTTTGTTGGTAACACCATCACTTATCCAGAATTTCCAGAGCAAGCTTTTTTGCGTCTATCCTATATCAGATCATCAATCATATTCAGAATGTACAACCTTGAACTTTGAGTATATAAGGGCACTTTTTTAGTTTCTTTTTAGCTTTTTTTGTCTTTGTTTTAAACATATACAAAAAATAATATTATGGGAGTTTTTAACTTTAAAGATCCCAAGGATTCTGGCACTGTTGCTGCAAATGAGCCTGTCAATCTTGACCAAGAATTTCGAGGTATTCAAAAGGTTGTCTTAATGAAGAAACTTGGCAAGAAGTGGGATAAAATTATGGTAGTCACTGGGTACGTTGGCTTATAGATTTCTATAAATCAAATGTAAACAATCAACTAACGTTAAAAGAATAGTATTATCTTGGTTGCATGGGCTAAGAACTGGGAAGGAAACGTTGTTTACGGTGCTTCCGTTGCTATTTCTAGTGCTTTCAACTCTCTCAATATCGCCGCTATTATTAGTGTTGTACTTTATATCATTGAGACTGTTCTATTACCTATGTATGCCAAACTCTCTGATATGATTGGTAGAACAGAAGCATTTGCTATTGCTATATTCTTTTATGTCATATCTGGTATCATTCAAGCTGTCGCACCCAATATGGACACACTTGTGGTAAGTGTTAATTATCGTAGCAATCTGATAGTAAATAATGCTAACATAATCCTTCCTCTCCTTTTTTTTCTTTCAACTAAATAGGGTGGTCAAGTCATCTACGGTATAGGTATCTCTGGAGTTTCTGTCTTAGGCCACGTTCTCATTGCTGGTATGTTCAAAATGTTGGCTATTGACCTACAAAAAGAGTCATGAAAACTAATGATTTGCATTTAGATATAACCTCCTCTGTCAATCGAGGCTTATTTCAAGCTTTTTACGATTTCCCTGCTATGATCAATATTTGGGTTGCTCCTGTCGTTAGTGAAGCAATCGTAACTCACAGTTCATGGAGATGGACTTATGCCATGACATCTTTGTGCGTAGGTGTCACTGCTATTCCTCTTTTGTGGGGTCTATTCCGTTTAGAGTACACGGTTAAAAAATCCGGCCAATTGCCTCGCAAGGACCATTCCAAATATAATGGTTTATCCTTCATGGGCAAGCTAAGCTTTATATGTAACGAAATTGATGCTATTGGTAGTATTCTTTTCATCGGCGCTCTCTGTATGATATTGCTTCCTTTCGTCCTTGCTACTTCCCGATGGGGCGGCTGGGATTCACCAACAACAATTGGTAACCTTGTCGGCGGCTTTGTTTGTGGTATTGTGTTTGTTGCCTACGAATGGAAGTGGGCCAAGAACCCTGTCATTCCTATTGGCAACTGGGAGTCTCCGACTCCTATTGCTGGTGTTCTCAGTTGTGCTGCCATCTCAACTATTCGTGCTACAAACTGGACTTATTTCATAACCTACTTACAAGTTTCTCGCTATTCTACTATTACCGAATCGACTTTCATTGATCGTAGTTATCATGCTATGTTTTTAATCTCTCAAATTGGTTCCGGCTATTTGATGAAGCGCTTCAAAGTATATAGACCAATTGTGCTTGCTGGTATCTTGTTCTATTTGCTTGGTACAGCATTAATGATCCCTGCAAGATTTCCTACCTCCTCTATGGTCTTTTTGGTCTTTACCCAAATCATTGCCGGTTTCGGTTCTGGTATGATCTATGTTCCTATCATGGTTGCCGTGCAAAGCTCAGTTCCTCATTCAGGTAAATCCTAAACTCATCATTGACCCATTAAAGCCCCTTGTGCAAAATCTCATATTCTTTTTCTACATAGATCTTGCTATTGTTACTGCTTTGTTCCAGATTGGTGGCACCGTTGCTAGCAGTGTTGGTTCTGCTATTGCTGGTGCTATATGGAATGGCATGTTGCCTGGTCAAATTGCCACACATGTTCCTGGTGAATACGACCCTTCTTTGATTCTAGGCGACATCAATTATATTAACTCACTCCCTACTGACCAACATGATGGCGCTGCTCTCGCCTATGGTGAAGTTCAACGAATTTTGTCCATTGTTTCTGTCTGCCTTGTTCTTATTTCATTAGGCTTTTTCTTCAGAATGAAACCTCTTGGATTGACAGAGGAAGATCAGCATACTGCTGCTGACGATAACCATGAGCAGTTTGCAGACGAAAAGCACCGTGACGAAGAAAGTTATACCAAAGCTTAAATACTATTTAATTTCTAAACTAAAACAAAACACCTACTTTTATTGCATTATTCTAACTATTCGCACCACTCAAATTTACTCTATTATGTTAATTTTTATCAATAAACTATAAAAACTCTCTCATACAATGAAGAAGCACCCCTTGTTCATATCATAGGTAAGACGCCATGCATCTAAGAAAAGTAATCTGATCATGCAATTCATATGGTAGCGAGCTGATCTGTTACTGCTATTTTGCCAAACTTCTAGACTACCTTTTCAAGGACACAAAACTGTTGCTGTTGGAGCATGTGAAGCACCATTTATATATTGATCTCTTTGTTAACTTAGAAATTGCAAACTCTGTTATTAAACCTGTTTGTATAGCGGTAAAAGAAGAAATAATTGCTAGCCAGTAATGCACCCTTGCTCGTCTGGCAAAAGTGCTGCCAGCGTGGGTACTCATAAAGGTTGATGCCATCATTGACATACAACAATACAAGCGCAACAACAGCAATCAAACAGTAATGGAAGAACCTGCACTCTAACTGATTCGAAATAGATAGGTTAGAGCACAAGTTCAACATCCAGACAAAAGACGTCTTGGCTCTTGACTTTGTAGGGAAGTGTTTGTGAACATTAAGTTACAGAAGCTAACTTCATCAAAAACATCGTATGACCAATTCTAATTTTCTTTGCCGCTTGTAACACGACAGAAACGGGAAGATGAAGAGTCAATGTGTCTATAAATTCTGCAATATTTTCTTTTTGGGAAAACAATTAAAGATTTATTACAAGTGCAAATTTCATGCTTTTAATTTAAATAAAAATATAAATACAAACTCAAATACAAGTACAAAAAATTACTGCTCGTCTTGCTCTTTTGAAGTTGCTTCTCCTTCTTCTTGTGAAGCATTTAAGATAGACCACATTGTTGTAGCGTACACATCATGAGGAATAGAGCGACCAGCAATCCAAGATCCAACAGCAACTACAGGACCAAGCATATGTGTTTGCATAACAGCCTCTTTCTATAAAATACAGATGGTGTGTTAGTTTCATGTTATCTCATCGTTCTTTTATCTCGGTTTACCTTTCCCAAAATCAGTTTAATAAGAGCAAGATCTTTACTTTTATAGGGTTCAAGCTCTTCTTGCGTAGCGCCCTCGATCATTTTTCTTATATTGGTAAGCGCAGCCAGACCTTGCATCCATGCATAATGACCAGTTTTTACATCAGTATGGTTTGCTACATCGCCAGCAGCAAAAATATTAGGGAAACGGTCATCATCAATCTGCATTGTAGGCTTGATATTAACAAATTTGGTATCTTTCTCAATTGATTTTGGTGACAGCACTTCTAGCAAGCCACTGTTAGGCTTCATACCGATACACATGATCTGATGTAAAAAAAAAGCAAAGCAAATATAAGAAACAAAATATTCTTTTGTATGCAACTTGAAGAGAAAATAAGACTTACGGCAAGATCACCATGAATGATTTTGCCACCTTTAGTATGAACCTCAATAGGCTTAACTTCAAGTGGGAAACCATTCTCAGGTAAAATAACTCGATCACCCAAGACTTGCTTAACACCGTGTTTCTTCAGGATATTGTAAGTCATCACATCCATGCTCACTTTGTATCTAGGTAAGTATCTGTTTCGAGAATGCAAGAGAGTAACATTCTTTTCTGGGAAGTGTTCTTTGATTTCGGAGGCAAGTTCTGTATGTTTTGAAAACGAGATGAGAAGTACATTAGCATCTATTTCTTCAGTTTCAGAAGTGGCCTTTTACCTAATCCTACGGCGCCAGCACCAATGATGATAGGGTTTTCAGCTTCAGCAATAAGCTTTTGATAATGCTTCAGTTTGTCCAATGCTTCGTCCTTGTCATCAGTACTAAAGCGACCAGGTTCGGGGATCTTTGTACCAGCAGCATATACAAGATAAGCAAAATCAATCTTTCTCCCAAATCCTGGCACATCTCGATCGAGTTCAACGTAGTCTTTATGAAGAGCAACCACACGAGCGTTCAGAACTTTGCCCTTTGTGTCATCCCCCTCAAATATGTTGTCGTAAGGTATAAACAGCTTCTCCTCGAAACCAGTAATAACACAGGCACGAGGAAAAGCAAAAACGTGATTATAGTGGCTCTTTGCATCGATCAGAAGCATTCTATATCCTTCGATAGGGTTTTGGCGCCATTCATATACACAGCCCATTGCTTTGGTAAAAGTAAAAAAAGGGGGGTTCAGCAACTGTCTCTTTCTGCCCTATCTTATGCTCTTCTTACCTGCAGACGATGCACCAATAAACACAATGTTCTTGACTTCTTTTACTTCTGCTGATACCATTTTGTTACTTGAAAGATTAGAACAAAAGAGAGAAAGAAGAAAGAAGCTATAAAAGACTTGCGAAATCTGATAAAAGATCAGATAAACAGTCACCTACCTTTGAGTTAAGATTTTTCTTAATCAGATTGTACAAGAAAGTTACACAGAAACGACTTTCGAACCCCTAGTTTTTTCTCTTTGTGTTCCTTTTTTGTCGCAAGGTTGAAAAAAAGAAAGAAAAATACCTTAAAGATACTCTACATTGATCGAAAACTACATGGAAAGTAGAACAAATCAGCAGAAAAAGATAAAAGGGCAAAATAGTTTGATAACATTGCAATTTTATTTCTGAAAAACAAATTACAAGTATAATTTCAGGTTAGTTATCAGATTTTAAGGAATTTAAAATTCTAAAGCCGCATTTCCCCTTTTTTAAATCCGGGGACTCTCGGGAGAACACAAGTTGATTCAGATCTGAAAACTTCACAATCTTTAGAAAGTATTCAAAAAGCTAACTTTAGCCCAAACAAGCTCAGTTGTAATCTGAAGCTGCAACCATATACGATAGTCAAGGCACAAAAGTGAGTGTTCCGCTAAAGAAATCAAGTGTTATATTTACTCAGACCTTTATCTAAACTTACAAAAAGACGTCTGTGTGAAATTTTGACATACAGAATTCAGACAATAATTATGCCTTGTAAAAAGTATCACAATACTAGCTCAATAACAAAACCTTAAATGTAAATCTACTTTGTATATTAGTATTTCTATTGTATAGTAGCTAGATAGCTCTAATCGAACAAAGTTTTCTTTAGCTTGACATATACCTTTGATCTAAGAGAACCGTTAAGAAGAAGGACTAATCTAGAAACAAAGCACAGCCAGAAGGAATATAGCCTCTTCTCTTATCTTTGTTTTGACTATCTGACTGCTGCTTGTAGACACATATACAAATTCGCATCCAGCTTTCTAACTTGTATAAAAAGATCAGTAATAAGATGGTTGGTATGCGTGCGTTTATTTGTAGAACAGGAAAAGAATGGAAGCAGTAGAGCGACTAATCACGAAACACGAGAAGATAAGCTGTCTGTTCTTATATGGATTGCACATTCCCGCTACTTGTAACTTGTTGGCAACACGGCAGATATAATGGACAAATTCCTGACGGTAATGAGTTCACACAACATCATAAATGATGCTCTACTATTTATTCATTTAGTCATCAACCCGTTACTACTTAAGTAAGGTTGCACTCTCGTTTGTCTCCCTCCATTTTTCTAAAACCAACCCTATCAAGCAGTCCTATCGCTTTCCACCAAAAACTTGACATCGAGAAGTATTGAAACTGCTCCTTCAGATTGTCTTTGAAGCTCTTTGAATCTCAATCTAACGAGCTTAAAATTTATCTCTCTACCAATAAATGGCTATCATTAGGGGGACTTAATAACACTACATCTTTTTCTAAATGAAATTCCTACATCTGGAAGTTTCAACTGCACCCAATAAAAGCCCACAATGAGTTCTTCAAGACATGTAGAAGAAAAATGTTCCATATTACTTTACATGGTTTTTCTAAATGGTGGAGACTAAAAATGCCATTGTTTTTACTTCAAAGACCGACAATCAACATTTCTAGAATATCATTCTAAAGAGTGCTTAGTGAACTAGAACCATTCACATACGAGCGCATAGTCATACTATTGTTAGATTCGATAAGAAGCTGTAAAAAAAAAAGCGAAGAAAAAAGCCTTCAGAGCCAGAAATGTTTAATTTAAAAAGTAAATGTGGTTATTAGGGTCACTCAATCGCTAAAAAGCTACATGGGCTTTCATTGGATGCAGTTGAAACTTCCAGATGTAGGAATTTCATGTAGAAAAAGATATAGTGTTATTAAGTCCCCCTAATGTATGAGTATTGCTGCATAATGTAAGGAATTGTAACACTATCTCATATATCAAATACCGCTTGTTTTGTTCATATATCTAACCTCTTTTAGCATTACATATTGACAGGTACAAATGACCGTATAACTGCTCTCGTCAGGTTTGATGTTTAATATGAAAAGGTGAGTCTGCTGTAGTGATGAGTCCTACTGAGGCAAATAAGAAGGTATAGAGGCAGATGGCTGCGCTTGTGTAGGTGAAGACTTGTTGTTCCGTGAATTGAAGAGTAAATGACCTAGATTAAAAGAGTAAACATCTACAGAACGTATATACTTTTCTGTTATATGGTTCAATGATACGCACATAAATGCTCTTAGGTTGTTGTCTTTGACCGGTTCAAAAAGAAAAAAAAGCTCTCTCACGTTCAAATTGAATGGCCTTGCCTATCAAGTCTTCTGTTAGTTTTAGAAAAAGAAGGAAGACAAAAGCCAGTAAATTAGATCATTTTTAGACACTGTATTTATTCTAAGAAGAGTGTATACCAATGCATATCTACCTAGCTCCCAAAAGCACTCTCTTTTCTCTCAAAATGCAAATAATAACATGTCTACAGCGACTAAAGTCTAACAAACCGCTCTATTTAAGCTTATTCGGTCACCTACTTTTGAAATTCTTGAAGTCGTTGTAGATAGTCAATATGATAGAAGAAATTACTTTATTTTAATGTAGTTGTATAGAACCATCAGTTGACACCATCTTGTTCGGATGCATCTATCATGACGAAGCAAGCTTGGTCAGCCTTAACGGGAGAAGCCCTTTTTGTACTTTCTTGAAAACTTCAAGTTGAAGTCCCTTTGTTTCCCTGTTACTAAACTACTTCGAGTTTGGCTTTGAATACTCATACAATCTGTCTAGAGACACGGATATGGTTTTCATCAAGTTCGAAAAGCGGTTGGCGCATATGCCTTCCCTTCGCAACAAAATCAAGCAATTAACAACTAAGAAAAGAAAAGCAAAAGGAAGAGTGATTGATTAGATACCTCTTAGTACATGCTATCTGTATTTAGTACCTTGTGAGAATAGCATCAGAAAGACTAATTGTGATGAAATGTCAAAGAGCTCGCTTCATTCTACCCCATTGTCCCATTCAAAGTGCCAAAATTACAAAAATGGCTTTTATCAGTTACCTGTATCATTGTGAAACAAAGAACGTGGCACTCAACAAAGAAGCATAAAAGGCGATGAGTTACATACAAAAGATACTAAATTGATCACCTTACAAAACAAACACATTGTAATGACGGATTTAGTCTGGGGAAAGGTATGCAAGGAATAAGAAAACGAGATGCAAAGAATTTGAGCTTGGTAGGCTTTTCATACTACAGAGAGGACAACAATTAGCAAGATGTTGTCTAAAGAAAATTAGGACAGAAATTTATGCGTTATATGATTGGTTTGAGTTTTCTTTTTATACCCTCTTCTTTAAATCTTTTTTTATTTTGTACACAAACATGTATTCAAGTTCTGAAGAAGAAGATGACTATGACTGTCCTCTTTGTATGGAAGAGTTGGACATAGCCGATAGAAATTTCAAGCCTTGCCCTTGTGGTTATAAAGTAAAACGAAACAAAAAAAAGCAATCCCATAACAGAATGACCTAACAAGCTGATAGATCTGTCGTTTCTGTTGGCATCACATTCGTGAAAACCTCAACGGTCGATGCCCTGCTTGGTAAGAACCAACTCAAGAATACTGTTATTTTCTTGCTACTTAACCTGCTCTTTCTATTTAGTCGAAGAGAATATTCTGATCAACATGCTGAATTCGAGCCTATTAGTGCTGATGAGTAAGACAACTGAATACACATAAATCAGAAAGAAACCAATTACTTATCGACTCTATAGAATTGCCCGTATCAAGAGGGAGAAAAAAGAAAAAGAAAGACAGCAAAAGGAAATGGACATGGCCAATCGACGCCATTTAGCCAGTATGCGAGTTGTTCAAAAGAATTTAGTCTATATCATCGGTTTACACCCTAAATTAGCCACAGAAGAAGTAAAAGAGTTTTTGATCTTAGATCAAATATATGATAAAACTGACCTGTAGTTTCTCATTAGACAATTCGATCCATGGATTATTTTGGTCAATTTGGTAAAGTATCTAAGGTGGTCATCAATAAAAGACAAATTGCACCTACTTCTCATGCCAATGGAGCCACTTCCATGCAGGCGAGTGCTGCTGTCTATGTGACCTATTACCGTAAAGAAGATGCCACGAAGGCCATTCATGCTGTCGATGGTAGCGTGATGGCTGGTCGTATCTTGAGAGCATCGTACGGTACAACTAAATACTGTACCTACTACCTTCGTAACATGAGCTGTCCTAACCCTAACTGTCTTTATCTACACGAGCCTGGCGAAGATGCTGATACAATATCAAAGGAAGAATTGGCCACAGGGTAAAGATCGAATTTGAATGCTAGTTCATTACTTGCAACTGACTCTTTTATATAAGAAAACATCATATGCGGGATCAAATGTCTCAAGATGATGATCATGATCTGCCTTCTTCCTCTGTTACATCCCCTTCAAGACAGCATAGTTCACCTTCACTCTCTCACACTGATTTCCCTTCAGTATCTCATAAAGATGAACGTTCTGCTTTACCTGCTGCTGCCTCATGGGGTAAATCAAGCATACCCGGTACACCTGTCGCAAAGCACAGTGTTCTTCAAGAGGATATCACTCCACTTACATCTGACGCTTTTGGACCTACTCTAGCCATGGCAGTAGCTCAACAACAGCAACAACAACAGCAACAAAAGCATCAGCTATCGCCTACTGTATTGAAACGTAAATTAGAAAAGAAGAAACGTAAAGAACTGGCTAAACAGAGAAAGGAAGAGGAAGAGGAAGAAGAGCAACAGCAAGAAGGAGAAGTGGCTCCTCCACCTACTGAATCATTATGGAGCCAAGGTTTAGTTGATTTTGTACTCGGAAGAGCTTTTAGCCAAGTGTTGCCTGTTAACACATTAGAAGAGGAGCAGGAAGAGACACTGCCTATATCATCACTCTATCAAGATAGAAACGATTCAGCTGGACCTGAAGAAAATTGCCCATCTATAGAAGATAAGCTGGATCAACTTCAATTGGTATCTCCACTAGAATATTTGATTCAGTCCATACCTACACCTACCTATATGGGCACATTTAATCCATTTGCACATCAGCAATCACCTTCTTTATCCAATGCACCATTACCTCATTTACTGGATAATAACCTATTTGATTCGCCTATTCGAAAGACATCTCGATTTGGGTTTGCTCAATTCTAAAATAAATTATGTTTGATCGTATCAAAGGTTTCTTTTTGTCATATCATAAAAGATGAGCTATTACCTTGGCAGAATTATCAGGCTTATTCACAGTCACTTAATTTGTTGTTTTTCCTTTCAGTAGACAGTTTAGTGACTATTTGGCTGGAGCAGTAGGTTGTTGTTGATGGTCTTGTCTGTTCTTTAGAAAAGATCTCAGACACCTAGTGTTATGAACGACTTGACGGTTTTGACAAAAAAAAAAGATGCTTGTAAAAAAAACAACGTGTTACCTACCTAAAAGAAAATAGCGTCGATTTGATTGACAGGGAAACACTTAAAAGCGATTATCGAGATGACTAAATTATTTGAACTGCAAAATCGGTTTTTATGCTTTGTAATACTGACAGCTGGGTTTTTTTTTGTACTTATTTTTGTATCAAAGGGATTTACTATAATAATAGTTCGATGTTTTTTGCTTCTCTTTTACAACAAGGAGGAGAATACTTTATCCAAAGAGAAAAGCTACCTTTAGAGGTAGGTCCCTTGATTCATGCAGGTCAACAGATTAAAAGTCAGATTAAGATGTGTATTTAGCAGAGAGAAGAAGAGCACATTGATCGCATAGACCTTGTAACAAAAACTGAAAGAAGTAGGGCTCCTTGTTTAAGAATCTTGTGTTGATATGTGTTTTTAGCTTCAAATCATAACAGGTTGAAATGATCTCTTAGCTAGTTAAGATACTATCCTTGTTCTCTTTTGGTAGAAATCAAAGAGGCTGATAGTCAGTTTCATACTTTGAGTATCAAAATACATTCACCACTAACAAAAAGAAAGAGAGAGAAAATCCAAAGCAAGCAATTGACATAACCCTCGACTTCCTACTCGAAAACAATAAAACGACTTTTTTCTTAGATAGTCAGGCGTCACCTGTCGCTCGTCCCTTTACTTCTTTTCTGGCCTTGAACTTGATCAATTGCACTGCATTCTTTCGGGTTATACCAGTTTTGTATCTTATATTTTTGGTCGAAAGAGAGTCAGACTATTAAGGAGCTATTCTCTTTATGTCAAGAAAAATGCGTTGCTTCTTCGTACAATACACATGTTAAGCTTTCGCATGATGACGGACTGAGAGACAAGTATGGAAATAAAGTTTCTGTGATTCATTAATATGCGTTTAATATAAGAAAACATTTGACAATAAACCCTGTGTTATCAGTCTTATTTGCACTCTTACAAAAGAGACGCTGATTTTCTGACAAACCAACTGCAGAGCCATATCTACACACAACGGATACGTTCTTTTTAGGTTAAATTTAATAACATAAATGCTTTGGCAACATTCATCTTGATTGATCAGTATAGATGCACTTAATCAATTTGTTCTAAAATAAACTTTTACAATAGAAGAGACAACTCTTATTCTTTATTTAGTAAGTTTGGGCTAGTTTTGTTGAATGGAAGGCAAAGAAGACAATGGCTTTATTACAGACAGGTTGCACATCAGAGCTATATTTACACAAAAGTTTTGAGGACCATGGAAACAAAAAGAAGAAAGCGCAAATTACCATAATTGTCAACACCTCTAGAGTGAGGATTGACATCAAAGAGATGTCTTTGGAGTACAAACATGATTTGAGGTAATACTAATAATAGTAATATAGGTTTTACTATTCTTTGCGTAACTTCAAGGGATGCTGCAGTGTTTGTTTACAGTTTTCATTTGTAATACTCTATTATTTCTCAACGAAGGGGTTGTAGCCTCTATAAAGTCAGTTTAAACAAGAAGCTTCTATAAAGGGCAACAGTGTCATCTATTCAGAAAAAAAAAGCCTCTTTCTAGTTGTATGGCTATTTTGGGTAATTATTGGCTTTGTTCATAAGCAGATAGATATGTACTCAATTAGGTGTGACGACTATAGCATGTTGAATCAAGCCTCAAAAGGGGGAGTATGCCTATAGAAAAAAAATTGACATGTCAGACAACCTCCCATTTTAAAACAAGTAAAAAAAAAAAGGGGGGAGATGAGCTATTTTATTTCTTTTTTAAATGTTGGTATTAAGTTGGTTTTAATTTTCAAATAAAAAATGAAGGGTATCGTTTCTCTCAAGATGAATTTAAAATCGAAGAGAAGCACTATTAGAAGTCAATTGCTTACTTGCAGTAGGTGCTAATGGTGAGATAATCATTTCTGTATCAGGATTTACATTGCCTAGGTAATCCCGAGGGGTATTGCAGTGGAAATCGCTGCTGTCTGCATCATTTGACTGATCATCAGGCGTAATCAATGGTGAATTCAGTTGATTGGGGAACATATGTCTTTCTTCTACAGGTGTCAATATGGCTGTATTGCTGTGTCCATGTGTACTATTGTTGGCTAGGCTCTCAGCCAGTAAGGCCTCATTCACATTTAATAGTGATTGTAGATATTCAGGTGATGGACCTGTTGTCTGTGAAAGAATGTTGGTAAACAGAGGCTGATGAGTTAAGGATAGCACATCTGTTCTTGGTGCAATACATTTTTCTAATAAAGGGGATTTATTCGTATCCAGCAGTTCGTCTGTCAGTTCGCTTAGAGGTGTTTCTGTAATGGTATTGGGTGATGTTGCTGTTGTTGAGGGAGATAGATCTGATTCTACTGTAGGTACATCGAGAGAGCCAAGCCAGCCTATGCCAGCACCACTTTAACTTTATGTTAATCACTTAAAAGTTGTCTTGTTTCTCTATCGTGTCTCATTTTACCTCTCTTCCCATTCTTGTCCCATCTTCTGCATTACTATCTCAAGTTGTTCACGTTGACGTTCCAATTCTTGTAAATTCTTATCATAATCAATCAATGTCTTTTCCATAGCCTTTTTGTTTTTAAAAAAAATAAAGAAGAAGAGAGAGAGGGGGAATTTTAAAATCATTACAAAAAGAAAAAAATTTATAACAAATATATATAAGCGGCTGTTTAATATGGATTGTATTATAATCGTTACCATCAAACACAAGCAATAAAAGATGGATTGATTGCACACACTCTCCTTTACTTCAAATTTGCTGAGGATAAAAATAACAGAAACTCCTACTTTTTCCTTATACATACCTGTCCATTAAAGTCATTGGTTCCGAAAAAAAAAATGTTTGTTACGAGAAAGAAAAAAAGAGAAGATAATTACCTTTCTTGGAAGATTTAAGACTCAATTTAACACACTGTACACTATTTCCCGAAATTATTGTACCTACCACAATAGTCATTGCCTCCGCTTCGATTCCCAGATGTGCTTATTAGCCTTCCGAGACAAGCATTTACCCATTTAAGGTTTTTTTGTTGTATTGATATGCAAGAGTCGAAACAAATAAAGTATCGTAGTTTAACTAGACAAGCAACAACAAAATGACAGCCTAACACTCTCTTGTCTCTCTTTTTTTTTATTGTGTGTGTACAACTATCTCTGATTCAGTATCAAAATAAAATACAACTCAATCGATTGACCACATATCATTTTCAGATAGATCAGGTTGTTATTTATGAAGAGAAATAAGCAATGCACATGCCTATTTTATAAAGTGACTAATGAGAAAGGTTCATTGATTTGTTGTTAAATCAGCTTTTCATCCCCCCCATTATTAGCTTAGACCATTTACTCTGAAATGCATGTCTTATCATCAGTATGAAATTTAGGAAGAGAGATCCGCTGTTCTATTTGAAACAAGCTTTGTTTGAACAAAAAGATAGAAAGACATCTGTTTTATTTTGTATAGAAATAAGGTACATCAAAGTGTCAACCTACAAGATATACTTAATCCGGTTAAACTACTCCCGAAAACAGGACATTTTATGTGCCGACTTTGAAAAGTTGTTGTATCGGGATCTGAATTTACCTAACGACTTATAAAATTCTCGCTTATTATCTTTCTTGACTATAATTCCACCTTTCTAACGACAAAGGGGAGATTATCTTTTTTTATTTCAAAAATGGGGAAAAAAGGCACTTTTATTTAAATATACGAAAACTTAAATTTATAACAGTGGTAGGATGTAACTTGTGTTTCGCTACACCATTCAATTTGGGAGATGTGTTCAGAGGGTACAAGTGGTGTCCAAATGGGTAATGCCTGTATGGCTTACAGACACCCCATTTGGCTTACCACATTGAAATCCCCCATCATCACAACATCCCCTATTACTTCAGATCTTGCTTTCTGGAGTAATACTTAAGGTTAGCAGATAACCTTGGACGCGCTTTATACAACTTCATCTGGTTGGCATGATAGGCAATGGGTATTTTTAGCTCACCATCCTTTACCCTATATACATCATGGCCTACTATAGATTCTACACGGAATGGTCCAACCCATTTGTTGACCAAGGCGGCGCTCTTCAGTTGGTGTGCATGTTCTAGCACCATTACCAGATCGTTGATGTTGTATGTCTGTGTCTTAGTTGTCCTATTGTATCTCTCTATCATCTTCATTTTGTACTTGACGATATTCGATTTAGCCAAAGGTATGACTGTCCTGTTCAGTTCAACAATTTGTTGTACTCTTTGCATTATGGTCTGCGTAATCTCTGTTTCATCAGTTTGCCACTCCTCAGCGTCTTCTTCAATCTGTCGTGGCTGTCTTCCATAGGCTAGATAGAAGGATGAATATCCATGATCTTGGCGAGGACTAGTACGGATCACATATAGAATGGCTGGCAACCACATATCCCATTCTTCTACGTAAGTCATAGCATACTTTTTCATTATGGCCTTGATTGCACCGTTCATTCTTTCAACCTTGCCTTGTCCTTGTGGGTGGTAAGGTACTCCAAAATGGATGTCAATTCCATATGAGCTGATCATCAACACTTTGACTTCTGCGGCGTTAAAATGGCTGCCATTGTCGCACTCGATCTGATTCATCTTGCCAAATCTACATATCCACTCGAAAAGTGCTATACAAGTGCATCCTGCATTTTGAGTTGGCGTAGGTACACATTCTACCCAACCAGTAAATTTGTCTACCATCACTAGCGCAGAGTTATTTCCTCTTGCTGTCAGTGGTAAATAGATGTAATCAATAACCACATTGGAAAAGGGACCTTCTGAGTTAAGTTTTGGATTGATTGTCAAGGGAGTAGGAGGATTTCTAGGACCAAAGTTTTGGCAAAGATTACATGATGATACATATCTTCTCACAGTATCAAAATACCCTGGCCAGTAATACTTGTCTTTGATGGCGTTAAAAGTTCTAGTTACTCCTTGATGGCCAGCTAAGAGATGATCATGATGTGCTTTCAACACTAGCAACACGTCAACATCTTTCACAACTTTCCTTCTTGGAGACTTCTTATTGGGCTTCGTGTACAATCTTCCTTCACTGACTTCATACTTTAGTGCCATTCCTTTTATCGCTTTTCTCTCTTGATCTGATGCGCCTTCAGGAAGTTGCCAGAGGGACAAATACTGGATAATGTTATAGTATAACTTGGTGGACATTCCATCCGATTCACCATATCTTTGGTCTTGAACATCTTTGTATTTCTTGACATTTAGATCCGCTTCGTCTTCATGAGCTCTCTTTACCATATTGAGTGGGAGGTAGTAATCCTCAATGATTTCTTCAAGGTCTGGACCTTGTGAGTAAACGGGATCCAATCTTGATAGTGCGTCGGCGTTCGCATTCAGTTTTCCTGGTCGATAAACGATATCAAAATCGTAGGCCAACAACGATGCTTGCCACCGGACTACTTTAGCTGACGCTTCTTCATTGAACTTAATGAGGTATTGTAAACTCTTCTGGTCCGTATAGACAACGAATTTATGGCCAATTAGATATACTTTAAAGAAGTGAATAAAATAGACAATGGCCAGAAACTCTCGTTCATAGATACTAGTTCTCCTTTCTGCATCAGTCAATGATTTACTTCCATAGTACACTGGTCGGATAAAACCTTCTTCACTGTCATCTTGTTGAGAGAGTACCGCTCCTATACCAATATTGGATGCGTCCGTAAACAATATGAAAGGTTTGGTAAAATCTGGATGTTTGAGAACATGGTTGCTCATTAACAGACTTTTGCATTCTTGAAATGCCTCTTCTTGAGCTGTGTCCCAGATAAAGGCAACGTTCTTCTTTTTCAATTGGTTTAGAGGTGCCAGAATTGTAGATAAACCACGTAAATATCTACGGTAGTATTGGATCATTCCCACAAATTGATTCACATCGGTGACGTTCTGTGGTCTAGGCCAATTAACAATTCTTTCTACCTTAGAGGGATCCATCTTGAAACCATCTTGCCCTACGATGTGTCCCAATAGCTTGACCTCTTGGTAACCAAAACGACACTTGGTGACGGACAAAGATAAATTAGCTGCTTTTGCTTTTCCAAGAATAACGTCCAATTGTTCGAGGTGCTCTTCAAACGTCTGCGAAAAGACTAATCCGTCATCAATATATATTAGAAAGAACTTGTATAGTTCATCAATAAAAATTGAATCAACACTGGACTGCCACGCTTGTGGGCTTACTTTCAGTCCCATGGGTAATCTTTTCCAACGGTATTGTCCAAAAGTAGTTGTGAACCCAGTATAGTCTCTGCTTTCCTCGTCAAGTTCCATTTGCCAAAAACCCTTTAGACAGTCAAAGACTGAGTAGTATTGAGCACCAGCAAGTAGAGTGAAAAGAAAATTGATATTCGGTATTGGATATCCTGTGTCGAGTACTGCTAAGTTAATTGGTCGGTAGTTAAGACATAATCGATAGGGATCTTTCTTTCCCGCAAGTTGAGGAGGTTCTACTACAACAAGATCTTTGGGTACCCCGTAGTTGTATTGTATCGTTTCTAGAGTACTGAATTCTGGCTCTGCTTCTTCTTTTCCTTGTCCTATCATCAAAACGGACCAAACAGATTGTGGTTTCTTATCTGTAGGCGATGTTTTGATTCTAGGCACCTTCTTCAGTCTCCTATATCGTCTTCTC
>JAIWNI010000121.1:0-81808 GCA_025331435.1 Choanephora cucurbitarum | reverse complement strand
ATTTGTTCAAGTACAAACAAAAGATACAACAATAACAAGTCAGTATTGAAATTTCAAAAATGACAAGAGGAGTTATTGCTCGCGGCCGTCAATAGAGGGTTTGTTTATTTATAGACTCATAGATAAAGTTATATTACAAATCAGTAAAAGAAAGAAAAAAATACATGAAACAGCTTTTTAGATTTGTGTTTAAAGGACATTCCTTTTAAATCTGGCAATTGGGAACACAAGAAATGAAACACCAAGATGTGATTTGTCTTTTCTTCAAAGATTTGTTTGTATCTGTGGCATATACTTCTCTCTGTGCACAACCTTTTTGTTTACTTTGTGTTCATACACTTTTGTTACAATATTGATGTCATGCAATTTGTTTCGTATGATACTCTATCACAAAAGTAATAAATAGGATGCGTTTTGGTCTTATTTAAGTGTCAGAACTTGTTTCTTGAAACAAGAGAGAAAGAGAAGGTTGTATATATCAGATCTGTACCATCTTAATTGTTTCTGTGAGCGAAACATAGTTTGGTTATAAGTCGAGCTAGAATTGTTTTAGCATTGCAGGTAAACCTTGGCAGAAACGACTGGACTAAAAGCATCCTCATCATCTTTAGCTTATACTCATACTAAAATACACTATGAGATAAGCTCATGGCCCAAGGAAATTCTCTATATCTTCCAAAGAACAGTGCCTTAGGAACGGACTGAAGGCGAAGATCTTGTTATTTGCATTTTTAGGAAGAGTGCATAAGCCTATTCTAAGAGAAGAGAGAAGGTCTATGTTTACAACTTTTGTGTGACTATTGCTACCTAGAATAATTACTAAAAAAAAAGACTTGAGTAAAGAAGTTTCTACAAAATCAGGAACTTTGTGTTGATGACCAAGGTGTTTAGATCCAGTGCTATGGTATTTGCGAAGTTTTTTTTTTCGGAACAGTGTAATCTGTGAGGCGTAAAATTTAGTTTATGCAAAAAGGTTCAAGTCATTTGGCGGCAAACTTCATGCATTACAATGACACCATCTGAAAGGCGAAGAAGATTCAACTAGCGCGACATAAAGCAGACGCTTTTAGAATGATGGGAAACTTAAACGGTTGCTAACTTTACCAAACAATTTGGAAAAGCGCCTCAAAAGCTAACTTTTCGATATCATAAAAAAAGCGAGGCACAACAAAAGATGCCAATTGTATTAAGCTAAATTTAAACTATAGAGTTCGATGTCTAATGTTTTTTTTTATTAAACCTTATGAAATAAATACAATGTGGGAATATGCGTCAAAATGGATCAAGGGTTTACAAGAAATGATACCAATCTTAAGCTCTGGAAGCTTGCAGCTTTTCTTTATACAAATTCTCAGCGCCAACCCAGACAGGGCTGTTGGAGCGATCCTTCAATGCCAACATAGTAGGTAAGAGATCATGGGAGAACATATCAGAGCTTTCTCTGGGGAGAAGAGTAGGCAAATGGTCAATAGAACAGACTTCAAGAGGGTAAGGATTAGTAGTTTCCACAGGAACTGTAGGCTTGTCGAAAGTGGTGTTGATAGAGTAAACGGGAATGGGGTTGTTGGGATTGGTGGTGTCACAAGAAACGTCACAGATTATAGAAAGCTTACGATCGCCATTAATCATCTCTTGAGTGATGAAGGGAGGAATCTTTTGGTTGAGGTAGATACAGTTGACAAAGATATCAGATTGAAGAATTTCAGGGAAAGGACCACCCTTCTTGGTTTCGTTGATGTCCCACTTGATGATGTTTTCTTCAGGAATTCCAACCTTACGAGCAAAGTCGCAAGCACCTGTACCACAACGACCTAAAGCACCCATTACCATGACCTTAGGGTACTCGTTGTTGTTCAAAGCAACTAAACACACTTAATGAGTTACCGGAATAAAATGAATGTAGTATCAACTTACCAGCTTTAGCAAGACGGTCCTTAGTGTAAGAAATCAAAGCTTCTTCATTGGGGTAAGGAGTCAAAGCACCATACTTTTCGTTTGTGCCAAACTTCTGGTGACACCATACATCAACGCCAACAGCAGAGCCAGCAAAACCAGCCATATAGCCAAAAGCGGCAACACGACGACCTATAAACAAAGTATCGTCAATAAGATGTTTTTCACACGCTTATGGTCAAAACGTTTCGGCTAAAGCTTACCATTGGCATCATTCAAAAACTCAAGATCAAGGATGGTACCGTTACCAGCATCGAATCGATGGAGCAATTCCTTCCAGCCACCTTGGTTCTTGAAACAGTGAGCAAAGAAAATGTGTGTATGATGTAAAGGAGAATCATCGTTTTCAGGAAGTTCTTTCAAACCGACAATATAAGCATCAGCAGGAGCATCGGTTTTCCAGCTTAACTTTTCAACAAGAGGACATCCAACCCTATAATAAGTACAAGCATTGTCAACATCCAATCTCCAGTAAACTTGAGAGAAAAAAGAAAACTTACTTTGCATATTCTTCGTCATCAAAAATTCTCTGTTCAGAACGTTCAACAGTAATTCTAAAACCAGCATCTAACAATGTCTTTGCTGTAGCAGGAGTCAATGCAGCTCTGTGTTCCATGGGCTTGGTTTCGGCACGAAGCCAAAGATGAGGACCGTTGCCAGTAGTAGTAGTAGTAGTAGTAGCCATTGTAATTTATATGTATTTTTGGAATTCAAAAAGATAAAATGTAAAACAAATGCAAACATACATAGTATTTATAGGCTATCATAAGTCAAAAACTAGATGGATAAGGAAGATGTGACTTTATTATGCTTTACCATAAGGTTGATTTAATTCAATCTCAGCGTAATTTACTTTTTAGGCAAAGTTGGTTGATGGAAGAAACTTATTCAAGAGTGTTAGAGATCAGGAAAGAGAAACCCAAGTATACATCAAAACTTACATTGAATTGAATCGTATCCTTTTGGCTTAGTGGTGCTTCTACTTCGAACTGAAGTTGAGTGTAAGCAGAAGAATAAGTTAAACAAGTTCTATGTGGTTGTGAGTTATGCTTTAACTTACATAAAGGATAAGCGCACCAGAGTCAAACATTTCAATTGACACTTGATGGGATATGTCTAATGCTTTCTTACATTGTACTATGTGGGAATAAAGATAACTATAGATCATCAATCATGAAAACTCAGTCACTGTCTTAGAAAAAAAAAGATTATCAGCATTTAAGTTACACAGACCTAAATGAAACTTGCTTGGTACAAGTAAAGCTTATAAACGGGTCTGAATCTTCAGGATAATCTGATTCTGTCAACAAATCAGATCCTTCTGCTATTACTTGAAATGCTGTGTTGTGTGGTGACATTGTCAAAGTGATTTTGTCATAACGATTATCCAAGTCGTTCATTAACTCGCTGAACCAATAAGACTAGCATTGTAAGTTTTTTTTGGCCTTTTTTTTTTGAATGAAAAAGTACTTACTTTGATTATCATTTTTTGTGGGACTTCCTCTGTAGAATCTCCTATTTGCAGCTCTGGATTTTCTTCATCTGGTTCATAAGGCGTTAGATTGCACAAAATAGTCTGGGGCATGTTTGCTCTACTATTGATGTGCCGTCTAGAAGAGGCATGAGAGTTTTAGTATATCACAAAATAGGAAGCATATGCTTACCTTAATGTCAAGTATGATCCTGTACCATCATATTTGATCTCACAGTAATCGTCATTTGCTTTTACAGCAAACTCGCTGTCTGAGCGTTGTGGCACAGTCGCTTGGAGGCAATTGGTAAAAGAGTCAATAGGTAAAGCAAAAGGAGCTATATCCGTTCCGTTCAATCTAAACTCATGGAACAGATGGATCCTGAGATAAGCTAAAACCTTGACAGATCGAGAGTCTTCTACAGTTAGCATAACACCTTCTCCATGGATAAAACACACCACAGTCTATAATTGATTTTGTCATCAATGTCAAAAGCACACAATTTTTTATCTGTGAAAGCTTTATAAACATTACGTTTTTGATATTGATAGCCTTCATTAGTCTCACAATATGTCTAGCATTTTTGATAACGCCATAAAATTGGACTGAATTGTCTATTGTATAATCCATAACAGAGTCCAAAAAATACGAAGTTTGCATTTCATGCTGTTTACGCAAATAATGAAGCATTGTTTGGGACTGTGTTATTGTGACTTGTATAAGCGTTTACAGCTGTCATTGTGGCATTTTTTAACTTTTTTTTAGGAACTGTTTTTTCCTTCTCTATATTTCGAGATCTTGTAACATGTCTGATCCCGTTGTTGAACAACCAAAGCCTGAAGAACAATCAACAAGCCCTTCTAAGACCGGCTCTTCCAAGTTGAAGTGTCTTGTTATAGATACCAATGCTCTTATCAATGGTATGTCCTTGCGGGATATGGCCGAGGAATTCTACACTTGTCCAGAAGTTTTCTACGAACTTCGTAGTGTTCACTCAAGAGAGTTTTTGTCTCGCTTACCTTTTGAGCTCAAAGTGATTAATCCTACCGAGGAATCCATTAAGTTCGGTACGTCAAGCAGATACAAATCGTACTACAGCATGTTAATGGCTTTTTTTTATATTAGTTACTGAATTTTCCAAGAAGACTGGTGATTATGGTGTTCTTTCCCAACCTGATTTAAGAGTGCTTGCCCTTACTCACACACTTGAAAAGAAAGAAAACGGCGACGTTAACATCCGCAAAGAGCCTTTGACTGTGAGTACATTATGGGATAGAAACAGTAAGATCTGTTTTAACAAGTGCAAATTAGACAAGACCTTCTGGATCACTTCCCAGCGCACCTCCACCAGCACCCTACAAAAAGCCTGTTGTAGAAAAGCAAGTAGACGAAGACGGCTGGGAGATTGCCACCAACACTAAAAAGTCAGCCAAGAAGTTTACACCCAAGAAGAACACAACTCAGCCATCTACCAAGCATGAAACACCTGTCAAACAAGAAGTACCTGACAATGCTGATGCTGAGCAAAAAGAAGACAAAGACAATGTTGAGCAGGCTGCTGAATCCATCGAGAAATTAAACATTCAACCTACTACAACTGCTCCTTTGGTAGAGGAAGAGGAAGACGACTCATCAGATGAAGAAGGAGGAGACTGGATCACACCTGATAATGTAGACGAATATAAGGCCGCAGAGATCGGTGTTACAGCTGATGATCTTCGCAACAAAGCAGTAATGGCTGTTGGCTGTATGACTGCTGATTTTGCCATGCAAAACGTCTTGTTGCAAATGAACTTGAATTTAGTATCTGCTGGCGGTTATCGTGTCAAGAAGATCAGAAATTCGGTTATGAGATGTCATGCTTGTTTCACGTAAGTCATTCTCGTTTCTGGATATTACACCAATAGACTAAGTTTGTTAATTGCATTGATTTGATATAGAGTGACAAACGATTTAGAAAAGAAGTTTTGTCCCAAGTGTGGTAATGCTACCCTCCAACGTGTTACCTGTAGTACCAACAGCAAAGGCGAAATTTCATATCATTTAAAGAGAAACTTTCAATATAGATTACGTGGTACCAAGTATGACATTCCTCCTCCAAAGGGCGGTCGTAAAGTCAACAACATTGTATTGAGAGAAGACCAAAAGGAATATATTAAGGCCACACAAAGAAAGCAAAAGAAGAATGTAGTCGACATGTTTGATCCCGACTTTATTCCTTTGTATGGTAAGACAGATACCAAAGAAATTACCAACAACATGTTTGGTACAGATGTTATTGGTTATGGCCGTAAGAACCCCAATGCTTCCAAGAAGAGAATCGGTAAGAAGAAGAAAACACCCATTTTTTAAACAAGGCATCGATTGCATTCTATAAATATACATAAAGCTGTAAATTGTAACTAGTTAATCAAAATAAAAAAAAGCGGTATAATAGAGTTGAAGTTTCCTTCAGTTTTGAGTTTTTGTTTTGTAAATACAATATCTATAATCCGGCTTTGTTCATCTCAATATGTTCTGTTTATTCTCATATCGTAGTTCTCCTTCTGATAGCTGCTAGCCATAGCATCGTGACAATTTATTTCTTGCTTTTACTCAAACATGTTTAGATGCATGGTAAAAAAAAAAGGTTTAACACCTTTAGATATCTATAGAGAATGTCAGATACTTTGGGTACGCTCACTTTGCTCTTCTGTTTTTTTTAAATCTTTACGAAACAAATTATATGATAGCCTTTAGCTACAGTCCTTGGTCTTGTTGACCTCTTGTTAATGCAGCTGACCTTCATTCAGGAACATATCTCAAACGGATGTATTCCACCAGGATGCTTCTGATGTTAGCAGCGGCATTTGTATTTCTATTTCAGAATCGTAATAAGCTAAAAAGAAGTCTGAGCATGACTTGCCAAACCAGCATTGACTTGTTCTGTATATCAGACGCCATTGTCTGTCCGGAAGGTCAGGCAATGAAGAAGCGACTTGCAACTGGCGCGAAGACATAGCTGATCTAGGCCATCCATGGCAGCTTGAAAACACCATACTCTTTCGCATTTCAGGCACATATGTCATGGACCAACAAAAGGAATTCTTGATACTAAAAAAAGGCTTTTGCAATTGATAAAACAAGTGTTGCGCTTGATATCATTATCACAAGCCAAAGTAAAATTAACCTTTATGGAATAGACTGTTGATTACAAATCACCTTTAAGGTACCTTTATGCCTTTCTTTCTCCAAGAAAAAAAAACTAAAAGACTGAAGCCATTGCAACAAGTAGCATCAAGATATGCAATGGCATTCTTTTACAATGTTTTTGTTAATTGACCCTTCTTTCTGAAGCCCATCCAATGTCAATATCACATTCGTTTAAATCATTGCGTTTCTTCTCCTATAACTCAGCGATATAGCTATTTGAATGCACGCCGTCAGGGTATTGCACTCCAAAGCAGCTAGTGCTGAGATTGCTGTTTTCAAGTGACAACTAACAACAATAAGAAAAGAGGATGACACAGCTCAAAGGTGTCAAAACTCCTGGACACTCAAAATAGCTGGCCTATTCCGTTTAGGGCTGTGACGACTTTCCCAATTTCTAGAGAATACTACAAAAATCCCATTTTAGACGGAGCATGTATTTGCATTTTTCTTTCTTACTTTGTCTTCCTTTTCTGTGTGCGTATTTAAGGAACAATAATAAAGGAATATCCTTTTTGCTTTATATTGAGGGATGGCTGATAATGAAAACCTCCTCTCTATATCTCACAAACTATTGAAGAAGATATCGAACATAAATACAAGTGACACTAATTCGGACATCAGTGACAACATGGACTCATCTCCTGAGATGACTAGAAGTAACTACATTCGAGCATAGATAAAAAAAAAAAGTCTGGCAGACTAACGTTTGCTTTTTTTTTCTCTTTTCTGCAGATCAGCTTTATATTGAACAAGGTAAATCCTGTTCTGAATAGACAGCTATATAATGACATGGAACTGACAGAAGCAAGTGAATTTTTAGCATATCAAAATGATCCAAGATTTAGAAAGTATGTTCAGCTTGTCGAAAAAAACCTTCAATCTTTTGATGCCGTCAATGAATGGGCCGATATTATATCCTTTCTCGGCCGTCTACTCAAAGTGAGATGAAATCGAGTCTATTAAGCAGCCGATTCTAAGCAATACTTTTGTTCTCTAGTCATTTCAAGCTTATCCTCAATTTTCAATTATACCGCGTAAGCAACTTGTTGCCAAGAGATTAGCTCAATGTTTAAATCCAGGTTTCCCCGCTGGTGTTCATCAAAAGACACTTGATGTATATGCTTTCATTTTGAAGACAATTGGGGTATATAGTTCTTTGATCATCCCTTTCACTCTACTGAACATTTTTTTTTATTTTAGTCAGATCAATTAGCTATTGACCTGGCTTTGTGGTCAACGGGTTTGTTTCCCTTTGTTCAGTATGCGGCTACACATGTTAAGGTACTATTGGTCTTATTGTGTCACTGAGTTTATTAATCCGTGTTTCTACAGCCTCAACTACTGAATATATTCGAGACATATTATCTCCCGCTGCATAGTAAGCTTCGACCTGCTATGCGAGGTTTTGTTATTGCTTTATTACCAGCATTAGAAGAAGAAGGAAGTGAATTTTTCGACAAGGTGAGGCCTCTTCTTTACTTCCTTTGCCATCAGACTATTCAAAATTATATAGGTTGTCATTTTGATTGAAAAATTATCTGAAACAGTAGAATTACCTTTTTTCTATTCTTGTATGTGGCTAATCATGATAAGCAACCCAGCCCTTCGTCCTCCTGCTTTGAATTACCTTTTGAGAAAGCTACCCAAGATTGTAGATAGAGAAGGTAAGCATTTACGTACTTTGTCTTCCCTTTTTTTTGTTGGACTCACCATTTTTTTTCCTATTTGGATGTTCTTACTTAGCGGTTGCTGTTGTATTGGGCGGTAAAGAGAATATCAGTTTGATGATTAGAGCATTTGCTGCAACACTGCATGATCATCAACTGCTTGTTCAAAGAGGGTTGCTCGAATTATTGGTTCAGAATTTCGTTCTCAAACATTGCATGATCCCGCATGAAGATCTAGTGATCCTGATGAGAGCAGCATTGGGTATTGTATTACGAAAAGATATGTCGCTCAACCGCCGTCTCTATGCATGGCTTTTGGGTAGTGATGGAAAAACGCAGACACAGATCTCCTACTTCAATCAATACGCAGAAAAAGCAGCTACACATGCTGTCCGAGGCATGCTTCAGCAACATCCTCATAATCAGAAACTGGATGTAGAGCAACAGCAACGCCCATATAAGATTTTGATTTCCCTCATGGACAAATGGGAACTAGGCCAGCCTATTGTTCATCATGTATTTATGGATGCTATCATCAGTATCAAGAGCCAAAAGCAAGATCAGGTCGAATTATTAAAGACAGCGAATATGTGGATGGACATGGTAGAACCTTATTTGATTTGTTACAAGCTGTTTGAGACGGTCGACAATGCTTTTTCAAATACACGAAAATCTATACCTGAACGTCTGGAGAGTTTACGGCTGATTGAATTCACACTCGATTCGTTTAAATTAGCCGATGACGAAGTTCAGCAGATCCATTTTCCGTTTATGGTGGCTGCATTGACACGCCAGTTGAAAGATTCCCTCAGCAACCCAACATTCATTGAAAATCTGCCTGTTATTAATCAGGCAATTGTTCTTGTTTTGCTGTTGCTTGCTCGATTACCAGAATCTGTCTATTTGGAAAAAGTGAGCGAATACCGTGAAAAAGACGAGAAGAAGCGATTCGAATACGACATGAACATCTTGGATTATGTGCGCGAATTCTACAACTTGAATCATTCGACACATCATGATACGGAGACGTCAAATAATGAGAAAGGAGAAAATGAAGAAATAGGCGATCTATCCAATACAAAGAAAACGCCTCAGCCACAACCTATACAGTTTCAGCCTCGTTCTGGATACAGTTCGCTTCATGGACAAGTGTTTGTAAAGGAGATCACGGAAAACCTGACGAGTTTCTTGATCGAGTTCGTCAACAGCTATATAGTGTTACCTCAGGATTTATTGAGAGGCGTTGATGTTGGAGCAGAGGGAATCCATCTTAAGGATATCGAGCATGAGCTTGAGCGTGTCTATTTAGGTATCTGCTCTGCCATCACCTCAGTTGCAAAATATGCGGACGATCAGTTCGATCTCACAGGCAGTGATGCATTGACAAGTGCACTTTTGAAATGCTGTCAAGAGACAAGTTTGTTTGGCATAGTTGATACGGGTATCACCACTATGACCTACCTGGCTCGAACCAAGCGATTCATAAAACCTTCCATCTTACAACAGACAAAACATATCAAAGCTATCATGGATAGACTGTGGGGATTTTTGACGCCATCTATGGAATTACTCCATATGCGTACAGTAGAGTTACTTTGGTTATTGACTGACGTATCACAACCATCCCAGATTGAGACTATCATTTCCAACTACCTTATTCAGAAGGGAAACGATCAAGATCCACATGTCAACCTAAATCGATTTGGTGTTGTTTGGGAACTCTCTGAAAATATACCTGAAGCCAGCACGGTCTTTACAAGGCCCATCTTTTTGATTTTGGATCTATTGCGTGAGGGTACTTGCTCTCTCGATCGAAGTGCAGGCGAGGCATGGGTGAAGACTTATCTGAAGAATTACGCGCGCTTGTTAAGACCATTTTTGACAACAATGCTAGACAAACACATCTTACGTAGGACAGCTAAATTAGATGTGGATTGGAAAAATCAATTACTCAAAAAGAAGCCATCTAGTGAGAAAATCACAGAGATTGTATATTCAGTGTATACGCGTTCCTTTGACACTGATATCCTCGATTACATGCTGACCACATTGATTACCCTTGTCAATTTTGGAGGCTCTAAGGTTTTGAAAGCATGTAAACAGCATCTTGTAGATATGGAAGGATCCGTCGGCACAGCAGCACAGCAGATACTTGATATAGATACCACTAAACCAGTTTCGTTTTTGGATCTCCTAATGTTAATCTCACTCAAGTAAAGTAATAGGATAGTGTTCAAGAGAATGAGATGGTGACTTAACCTTGTTTTTTTTAGGTTCCTTGAAACAGAACCCAATGCAGTTACAATGGATAAACCTGTCCGATCTATTCAACTTCATGCAGCTGATCTACTTTATTTAATTATATCCAGGCTTGACTTTGTCAATATGACGCTTGTGCAACAAATCCAGACTCACGTTCTCCAAAAGTTGTTATTTTGTATCACTACCGGTCACCTAAAACTACAGTCAAAACTGCTTCATTTACTACATGCCTCATTAGCTATCACAAGTGCCACTACGCAACAAGGCACAAAGGAGATTGTACAACATCAAAGAAGGCCTTCCTCAGACAGCACTCATTCCAATGCAGCGACTATTATCAATCATGGGGAAGCTGTTACATTGATGCAGAACCAATCTGAGCTATTTGTCAAGTGTGTCACAGATGCACTTACGCTTTCAAGCAATCGAGCACTGCTCTCTTCCTATATCGACTTTATCCTGGCCACTCTGCCTTATATCAAATACGGGTTTAGATGCATGCTGGTACCTACCCTCATGTGTATCTGTCACCAGATTAGTGTGAGATGCGATACCATTGAAATAACCATTCACGAAAAACCAACTTCTTGTGCATTTACCGAAAAGGATATTATGATACTGTTGACAGGGCTGGAAAAGATACTGATGTTCTGTTTGACAGAACGTGTCATTAATGATGATTGGCTTAAGAGCACAGGCGATCTGCCTATGCCACGTATCCCTGAACAATCTGTGTTGATTGGCCTTGCACAAGTGATGCATGACTCAGAGGCCTATGCTCATTATAAACCGAGGGATGTGATTGTATACCATTTGCCAATCGTACTTGAGATTCTCGTCAATACCTGGCGCGTCTTTAGAAGACCTCAATGGGATGAAGCAACAACACAAGCGATGGGTGAAGCTAAAGTGGAAGCCATGCTGCATAGCTTCTCTTATGCTGCAGATCAAGCAAAAGGACGGCTGGAGACAACATTTGAAAAGCTGTTCAAGTATTCAATTGCCGATTTTATTGAGGGTTTGATTGAAATTTTCTATATAGAAAACCCTACTGCATTAGAATTAGACCAGACGCAAGACCATCATATGACTACAGTAGATGTCTTGAGCTGCACACCTACCAGTACCCCTCAACATATCATTACTACATTGTTAGACAGCATTCGACAGAGAACACCTGGCGCTTATCAACAACGTCGTCGCAAAATCATTCGTCAAGGCAAACTGTAAGTATCCAAACAAATCTGCTTGCCCCCTTTTTTGAGCTCCTTTTCACCTCCTTTCATTCTAGTTCGGATACTTCTATTTTGAGATTTGCTGAGATCTACTGTGGTCACATCAAGAATCCAGAATCTATTGTTTTGTTATGGCCCATGATTCATTCATTCTCAAAAGACTATCTATCTCAGGCTAGTGCATTCAAGTTATTCTTGCCTGGACTAATGCGATTCTTGACAGTCTCGCTTGAAGAACTGACAAAGGCAAATGATTATGACCACGAAAGACGCGTTCGAAAAGACGCGCAGGAATTATATCAACGTTGTGTTGATTATTGTATTTTGATTGCTGGTAAATCATTTGATCAAAGTCTTTGGATTCGAGGTCGATCTGCTACCCTGTACGATGATCCTTCTATTCTGGACGATACCTCTTCTACACACACAAATGATTCCAACGAAAGTCATGCAGTATCCAACCAAAACAGCATTCCAAGCCATAACAACAGCGGTATCATTTCTTCTGCCGATAACACTACACGCAATGTATCTATCAGTAATGTGCTAGATATGGAAAAGAAAGCAAGCTGGAAAGTGAGAGAGGATGTGATGATCAGTCAAGTGAATCAATACCTTGCCAACCAAGTCATTCCTCGCCTTCGGTTACTTGTAGGCGATAATGATAAAATCAATTCACTGTTGAACAACCTTGTGTATTATGTGATTGGACCATTGCTGAAATCCAAGGTGAAGAGTCCAATTGTGCTTGATCAACTGTGTGAGATGGCACGTATGCCATTTACATACAAGACATGGCGTAAAGAAGTATGGGAAGTGTTTATTGATTCTCGCTTCTTCTATATGAACAGTACAGCCGCAAGGAAATGGATGACGATTATCCATACAGCCTTTTCTATCGAGAAAGAGCGTATGACAGAATTGATGGCTCGTATTACCACTACACCTTCTACAGCCTTCTTCTCCAATAAGGATGTAGAGACCTTGAATCGGTCATTGAATCTGAGACGATTATCATTTGTCCTGTTTTCAGGCACCATGGATCAATATGTACCTCAGTTACCTATGATCCAAGAAAAGATAGTAGAATTGTTGAAGTTAGATCATAGCGAAATGGTGCATACAGAAATCTATCTCTGCCTCCGTGTTATCCTTATGCGATTCTCACAGAAGCACTTGAGCAATTTCTGGCCTGTCTTGATTACTGAATTGGTAAGAAATTGACAGACAAGCTTTACTGTATGTATCTTGCTTATCTCCCCCTCTTTGTAGATGCGACTTTACAATTCATTCTTGCATCATGATTTCCAAGATCGACCTGAAGAGGCACAGATTGCATTGGCTGGCTGCAAATATTTGGATCTTTTATGTACATTAGAATTAGATGCCTTCCAGATTTACCAGTGGATCTTTATACGTGACACAGTCGAGACACTGATCAAGCCTCAGACAGAAGAACCTATACCCATGATGGAATCATTGACTCAAAAGATATCAAATCAATCCAACGTAAGTCTATTTTCTATGATTTCTGCCTTGTCTACTTAACCACCAAGATTAGGATGCTTTTGATTTTTCATTCTCAGAGACACATATGCAGCCATCTTTAGGCTCTTTAAAGCGACCTATGTTGACTATGCGCCATATCTCTTCTATACGCCAACTTTCATTCTTTGTTGAGCATGTTGGCCTTTACGTGTATCAATCGTCATTTACTCTTTCCAAGCCTGATTTACCGTTTATAGAGAGTCTGTTGCTGGGTGATCTATTAGAAGAGGAAGGAGAATAAGTGAGACAATCGTGACATCATACTGAGTGTTTCATTGAAGCCCTTTTTTTTCAATTTTTTTTTTATTCCATTTGACACACGTCTCTTTTACTTACCTCTTCCTCCTTTCTTAACTCCCCCTATTTTACATCTCCCCTGTCGTTATTTTTGACAACAAGAGAATAATAATAATAATAAAAAAATAAAATTAAATGTCAGCTGTTGTTGGTGTAGCTTGGACAGTCTATGGTATTATAGCCATTGTAAGTAACCATTTTTTTTTTTGAAAAATACTATTTATCAACATATGCTATCCTTAAGGCTTTAGGACTCTTTAGTGTAGGCTTTACACAGTATTATCAGAGTAAACGCGAATCAGAGCGTTCGGCTACTTTGGTCACCACCTTATTAATCGCTGTTTCTCTCTGGACTGTTGCATTATTGCCGATTGATATATTCTTGGTTTCATCTACAGTGGATTCTGAGACTGGCTTAAAAAAGAAATGGGCAGATGGGGATACGATCTATTGGATGACGTTGACTGTTCAGACAGTCTATTACATACTCTATGGACTTATCCTTGCCTTCCTGTTCTTTTTGGTACCTTATGCTTATTTCTATCATCAGGCAGAAGGAGAGAGAAAGAAGATGCATGCAACCAAATACACTACTTTCTTCTTACTTGTCCTAGGATTCTTGTTCTTTTTTGGTCTGTTTCTAAAACCGAATGTGTTGCCTCCCCATATTGATCTGGAATGGTTCCGATACCTCTTGACGGAAAGTCGTAAATGTTACCATATCTCTAAAAAAAGAAAAATTGGATATTGATTGTTTTCTATAGACGGAGCCAAAGCTGTATGGTTTGTGATAGCTTGTTTATGGATTCCGAGTATGTTTGTTTTCATTATCTATACAGTAAGTTAAATGCATAAGAAACATTGAATGGATAACAACAACAAACGATAGGCTCCTGGATTATCCCTTTTACCTTTCTACCTAATTAAACACAAGCGAACTATTGATACGGAGGATGAAGATGTCCATCGCCGCTTAGAAATCGTTCGTCGACAACAACAAGAAATTGAACAGAAATATGCTGGGTCTGATGTCGCCTTGAGTACACATGATTATCGTACATTGGAGAATTTAAATGATGAAGAAAGGTATGCACCAATCATGTCGTTTGTTATTCAGTAGACTAAAATGCTGATTTAAGAATATTGACACGTCGCTTAAATGGTATTGAAGAAGACAAGGCCAGTTTCTTTCAACGCGTACTGAAGTGTCTAAGGCCATTTGAGGTAAGGGAAATGAGCCAATTTCTTTGTTGTTTTAATGTAACACTTGACCTGTATTTAAGGTTTTCATCGGTTTGATTTTGATTGTATTTATTTTATTGATGTCTTTCTCGATGGTGATGACAATGTAAGCCAAATTCATGCGTAAGAAAATAAGCTAAAATAACTGGTTAAATTTAGATTTGATAAAATCTTCTTTTCTGTCTGTGGTCGCCGATGTGGATTTATTATCAGTCAAACTACCTTATTTAATCCAATTAATTTCATGATGGTACACCTTCAAAAGGTAAAAAAAGAAAAAACGACTAAGGAAAAGAACAAAGAAAATAACCCCAATAAACAAGGTATTCCCATTGGACGCAATCATCATGATCAGTATGGTGCTCTATTTCCTCTTGGCTACCATGACAGGTATGATTCAAACAGGTGTTCGTTGCCTTTGGGTCACTCTCTACCGTATCAAAAAGAGATCCACCAAGCCACAAGCATTGTTGTTTTCAAGTCTTGTGCTCACTTTTGGCTTGTTTGCAATTAATTACTCAATGACCTCTATTGTGACACCTGGTTATGCGCACTTTGGTAGTCAAGTCTATGTAAAGTAGAGTGCTAAAAATGAAAGAACCATATTAACCATATTTTTAGTGTAACCATACTGAAGGTGGAAGAAGAGACTGTAGTCTTGAGATCGATAAGATTGTTCCCTGTGATATCTATGCTCCACTAGGTAAAGATAGAACAAGCCTTGGGAGATGTCAACTAACCACTTTTTTTTTTATCAGAAATATGCACACCTACTGTCTCTTCCATGTTGATCGACCGTATGACAATCAATACACCTTTGTTTGGATTGATTCTTTATTACTCTCAATGGGCTTTTCTAGCCTCTTTTCTGATTGGCTTTGTGATTGCTTTATTTAAATCTTCTGATGCTTATTCTGAACATCATCACGATGAAGAAGAAGAAGAGGAAGCAGGTTTACTTGAAGAACATCATCACAGTACTTATGTTTAAATAAACAAGCAATCGACTTGAAAAAATCGAAAAGATAACTATATAAAGTAATGTCTGAAGGACTCGTGCTCTCTTTTGGTAATGTATGAAGCACACGAGGGTGGCCTGTGATTATTTTAATGGTAACGATGAAAGTTGGAATTATCCAAATTAGGCAAGTGGCCCTTAAGAGGTAGATCTAAGCTATACGGAACCCTTGTCCGCTTCTACTAAAATAAATGAAAATTTGAAGCATGAAAAATAAAGGAAATAAGGAGTTTATTATCTTTTGCATAACTAAATATAGCTTCTTTCTCTTTTTAGTATAAATAGCAAGATTTTCAATTCTCTTCTCTTTCTTTCTTCTTTTCTTTATCTCTCTCTCTCTCACACATACCTTTGACAATCCCTACACTCACTTCTCTTTCTTTTTTTCTTTATTCTTTCGTTTAATATCATGTACCAAACACTTCTTCAAGACAGTTACCACTACACTCATCAACAACAGATGCGTAGAATGAGCCATGAAGACTGTGCTTATCTCTCAAGTGACGCATCATTCTCTTCTCAAGAGAATTCGCCTTTAAATGGAAACTTGGACTATTATCCCTCTATGATCAATTATGGTCACATGTCCTTCCCTCAACCTACAGAGAAGATGTATCCTGTCATGTATCTTGCATCTCAGTCCAGTAACATCTGGGCCCCATCTATGTATCAAAATTACATGGTTGACCCTTTGCCTGTTGTATCTTCGCAACGAATGACACCTTCTCTCTCTTCCACCTCTTCAAACATCTCGCTTGATCAACAGACAGACAAGAAGAAGACAATCAAAAAGATGCGCAAACGCCCTGAGGTGACTCACTCGCATGCAGAAGGCACAAAGCAGTTTTCTTGTGATTATGAGAACTGTGGTAAAGTCTTTAGACGCTCTGAACATTTGAAGCGTCATATCAAATCCATTCATACCAGAGAAAAACGTAAGTTCCCCCTAAAAGACAATTTTCTTGACAAGCTTTTACTTATACACACTTTATTAGCCTACGAATGTCCCTATGGTAGCTGTGGTAAACGTTTTTCAAGAACAGATAACCTAAGCCAACATATTCGTATCCACCGTCCCAAAAAGACACATCAGCCATCTCTCTCAAGAAAGCGAACAAATCACATTTAATTCTCTCTCTTTTATAATATTCTATGTATATAACAACATACATATATATATATATACCAATTAATGTTGATCATTTTATACATAACAACTGCATGTACCTAAAAGGTTTAATGCATTTATATACACTCACACACACTAGTCAACTTGTAAATCCCTACATACACTCACACACAATTTGCATGCAAATTCCCTAAAATAAATAATTCTCATTGAACAAAGTGATACAATGGATCAAGTTTATTTTGTTTGTTTTCAATCTATAGGTTCACACAAAGGCTGAGACCGAAATCTGACAAGAAGAACTTGAAGGCTCGTGCACCCTAAAGCTATCTGCTGTGCAACCTTCTTGTTTATAGTCTAGAATGATTTCAAACGAACAAGGATGACGTTCCGTAAACAACTTGACAAAAATAGAGAAAGCACGGTTGATAGAGTAAAGAAGAAACTCCCCTTTATTTTAATCTTAAATTATGACAAGTCGTGTAACTGGCTGTCTCGACAGACTCATTTACATCATTTTCGTTGACTTGTCATCTTGATAAACAAAAAAAAAAAAAACTACAAAAAGCCTACTTTTTTTTTCTTCTCTTTCTTTCTTTTTTTCTTAAAAAAAATCATCGTTTCTTTCTTTCATGAGTGCAACCCATTATTACCCTTCCACTGACAATCAACAAGGATCAGTTCAACCTGGTTCATTTCACCCTTCCCCACCCTTACCACAAGCTGAGTTGGAACGTATTCTTCAAGTACAACAACAGGCTGTTCTTCAACAACAAAGAGCTTTCCTTCATCAACAAAGTAAGCCAAAGATAATCTGTTGTCATCTTGAATACTCATGATCTTTTGTTAGTGATGTTATATCAACAACAACAACAACAGCAGCAGGCTTATTATCCACTTCAAGATTTGGAATTCAATGGAGTAGTTGAAGACTCCTTTGATTTGATGACAGCGGCAGATCAGATCTATTCTTCTGTCATATCTTCACCTACAAAGTAAATCATGAACTTCTTTCAAAGATAATGTTGACTCATTCCCTTCTTCTTTAGTTCGCATGGTAATGAAGCAACCACCAACAACTCAAAAGCTCAAAGAAGAGCTGAGCATAATGCTATTGAGCGCGCAAGACGTGAATGCTTGAACACCAAGTTCCAGCAATTAGCCCACTCTTTACCTAATTTGCAAAACGACCGCCGCCCTTCTAAAGGAACTATCATTGAACGTACCTTGCAATACGGTAAATAGTTGTTGTTGCTTGTATTCAACTTGTGTTGTAACCTATTTGTTTAGTCAAAGAAACAGTTCAAAAGGAAGAACGTTTCAAGAATGAAATTGACCAACTTCGTCAGGCAAACGAAAGTCTGATTTTTCAAATGACCAGTGATAGCGACTTGCTGGAAAGCGTCCAAGAATACGAAGAAGGTGCAACAACCCCTGGGTGCGACGATAATCTCAGTAGCAGATCCTCTGTCACTTCCGCTTCCTCTCAACAGCTTTATTCCTTCCATGACCCATCCTTTGAAAGACAACAAGGTAAGATGAAAACTATGATGATTGAAAGAAGAAAAACTCATACTTTTAAGGGAAAATGAAGCCTATTTCTTAAACCAAGAGGCTGCCTATCCTTGTCATTAAATCACCCCCCTATACAATCCCTTCCCTCTATCACCTAGTCCATTCCTTTTCTTCATGTATTGTCACTCTTTATTCTATGTATATACTCATAAGATATGACACATCTTATTTATGTAAATAGCGTTGATCCTACTCTGCATCAACTTATGTAATTCTCTATACCCTCATTTATTTGAATTCACTGTATCCTTTTTCCATTCCCTTCTAACCTATGGTTTCATGGTGCATCAATAAATATAACATATACATATTACCTATGATTATTTTAAAAAAGAAATCATAAAAGCAAGTTGTACAATGTACATGAGGAAATGGCATGTCATCTATTTAGGTCTTACAAAAATTCGGGGTTTTCCGTCTTGATGTCGTTACACACTGAGTTAACAGATAAAACAGTTACCTTATCATCTACTAGAAAGAAAGAAAAACAGGGTCTGTGTAAAGGACACTCGATCAGGTATATCACCACAAGAGATTTTTTCTGTGAAACAAAGGCAGTTTTTGTGTAGCATGCAGTTAAGATTCCTTTTTTGGACAGTCCTTGAATTTTCTCCAAAAATGGGTGGGGGGTATTCCTCATATAGGAATTGGGGGCCATTTCTCAAATAATATTGGGGGTGCTCTCAAATAATATTGGGGGTACTTTTCAAATAAGAATGGGGGGATGCAGAAGAGTATTTTTGCTTCATTTTATTGGTAGAAAAAACTGTACTAATGCTGCTAGGCTTTAACACTCATTTGCGTCACTTACCTTATGGTTGAAACCAGAACAGCTAAGGCATTCTAGCAGAACGCTTTGGTTTGGATTGACAGTAGAAAACACCTTAGAAGCTCAAGTAGTTTAGGCGCCTTTGCACTTGGTGCATCTATTTGTTGTTAAAGAATATGCAAGCCATCTATAGAAAGAAGATGATGTTAAAACTCTTATCTCATCTGTAGTGCCTTAAAAACTAACCTACAGTTTGGGTCTCTTCTGTACTTTTCAAAGCAAACACACTAGATACTGTTGCATCTTGAGCGCGTTGGGAACAAAGAGCTACTCTGCCATTAGAAGCGTGTTAGTTGCCATCCAAAGCAAAGAAATACCTAAAACTCACCTTAGAAGATAAAGGAAAGAGAAAATTTTTTCTAAGTATTAGGGATTAGTTACTAGTTTATAGCAGTCACCCCTTCAATCTCAAAAGTACTTAGAAAAAAAATGAAGAAAAAACTCGACAAGCACCCAAACCAACACCGGCGTTCACAATTTTACGTTTCTGGTGGAATTGTCACACCTATTCTCCCAAAGCGTTTTGTTTGCCTTACTAGACTACCATTTTTATTAACACAGTCTTACAAAAATCCAAATGTAGAACTCAAATGGGGGGATTACACAGTTTTTATCCAATGAAATGTAGCCTGCTAGTTAAGTTTCCTTTTTTGATACCCAATTTCTCTTGTGGTGATGAATATGGGATTGAGTTTTAGTAAGAAAAATAAAGAAATTTGAATGAACGGATAGAAGGCAATTCACTCGAAAAAGAAGGTAGTAAATAACTAAACAACTTCCTCTTTCTCTTATTTTTTTTTTACACAGCCTTTATCTTGTGTATCAAATTCTGCTGAATAGGCAACAGTGCTATTCTTTCATACTCTCATGAACTCAGATTCAGCAAATACTGACTATAATAGAATCAACTTCAGCTGTCATACATCCATTTGGAAGGGAAGGATAGCTAAGCTAACCGGAAGTATTCCCGATTCTTCTTGTTTTAATTACCCTTTTTAAGATTACGAATCCTAAAAGAGTGTTTAAAATAGAAATGATAACCTGTAGAATGCACTTGTTTCTAAAAGGGTTAAAACTATCATTGAATTGAGAGAGAAGAGGGGGAGTAACACCGAAAAATAATAAAATAGGCTTTCGGAACTTTTCCATTGCTAGATAGCTTGTGTCCCGGGTATCGTTCGAATACTACTCTTCATAATTGCATGCAGCACTTCTTTGCTTTCAATTGCACTACGTTGAAACCATACTAGGCCCTCTTGATTTTCTTTTGAGTGAGTGAGGGGAAAAAATGTCTGTGCTCTTCTTCATTAAGACACAGTATAACCAGTTAAATAATTCATGATGGCTGAGAGTCAATCACGGCTCGAATGAATCTACCATTTGATGCTTTGCATTGAATTCAGAACTTTGTTTTCCTTAAATCAGCATTCCCTGACGGAAATACTAATTTCTTATGAGATGATCTCTGTATCTTTTCTTTTAGTCAAAATCGACAATTTGCAAGTTATTTTATGCATGCATTCATTCTCTAGTCAGGTGTGATCCTCACTCAATTGGTAGATGTATCTAGAAAAAAAAAAGAGGAGTGTGAAGATTGAACAAATCATATGCTGCTACACAAACAAAAAGAGAGTTTTGTAACAAACTCTAGATAGGCTATGATCTTCTTGTGACGACTATCTTCTCAAGGAATCACAATGAACACAAAATAATAAACATCAAAAAAGAGAGAGAGAGCAATGTATTCTTTATCCAGTACATGTTATAGAGAGGAACCTTCATTGAAACGATACATGCCTTCATATAGGTTTGCTTTTGTCTAAATGATATGCGAGCATATGTTGTAAGCCAAACAATTACATAAGACATATGATACAGCAAAACTATACGCGTCATGATAGACCAAATTTCTTTTTTTCCAATACAGCGATTACTTTATTTTGATAATGTTCCTTTTCCTGAGAAATGTTACTCTTTTACTAAGCATATATACAAATCAAATGGTGTCGTAGCGATTTTCATGTTACTTTCAAATTGAGCGACTAACTATACACGGCTTTGACAGCTCTGTTAAATAGACCTAAAAATCATTTGGCGCAAGCTAATAGTGTATCACAACCACCACCACCCCTATTCTACACAGAAAGTCTTGAGTTCCTTGTTTAAACTTACATGCTGCCCAAAAAAGAATGTTGGTAGAGAACATAGTGTTTTCCTTGCTTAGCTTACACGTTGATTCCCCATAAAAATCGCTACAGAATGCGGGAAATACTTTAAATGGAAAACGATTTCCCTTCTTCCTTCCTTCATAAGCGATAGTTTTCCTGCATAAATCCCTTAGTAAGGGGTATAAGCAAGTTGGACAAAAGCAATAAACAAATATTGACTAGTGAATTTCAAGAAAAGTGCCTTTCAACCTTAAATAGCCACTGCATGATTGGGTTTAGATAAAAAGGGGACTTCTTTTTTTTTTTTTGCTAAAAGCTCTTGACAAGGCTATGAATGTTCAACCATTTTTCTTCCCCTTCTCTAATTTAAGCCTTACTTTATGATACATTTCCAGTGCTTAAAACGGGCTTGTTGACATATAAAGAAAAAAAAAGGGCATTCACGTTTCTCGTGAGGTCTTTGTTTCTATATATTATCTTTTCTGGAGTAAAAGCCTACGGATAATAATTTATCCAATGGGAATAATTGGATCATGCAAAGTAACTTTTCGATATAACAATGGATGATGCTATTTTCAAACCCTTTTTTTTTAACGCAGCAATTAAACAGTAAGTGGGCAAACTAAGATGGATTGAAAAATATACTGTGTTTTTGGTTTATTTTATTATTTTAGTAAATAACGAAAAGTGGCATATAAAAAAAAGGGTGTCTAAGAATATACAAATTTTCTTGAGCATAAATCTTTCTTTCTTTAAATATAAGCATATGTGGCAAAAAAAAGGAGATGGGGAATATGAGAGCATAAAAAGTAGGAAATTAAGCTAAAAGAATTAAGTTTGCATGGATGATTTATTAAACCGTGGGCTTCTTCTTTTTGAGCCATAGTGAGCACTTTGAATGGATAAACTGTCTTCTGAACGATGAAGACCAGGCATCTTGTTCTTGGGCTCAATCTCATCATCTGCTTCGTCTTCTTCATCCATGTCCACGTCATGACTGGAAGGCGTATCTTTTGAATAGGCGGGTGGCTGAGATGATGGAGTAGGAACTGTATGATGAATAAACTCAACAGGTAACATGCCCCGCATGATTTGATTTGAGCGATAGTTCCATTGATGTGGTGGTTTGTCGTTTGTATTTGAGTTATAGTAGTTTTGTGAGGTATAGCCAGAATCGGAAGAAGGTGGATTTTGTCTATGATGTGAGCGATGGTGATGGAAGTGACGTGGATGAGATGTCTGTCGCAAGAATAGGGGATTTGCGTTGTCAGTAGTGTAATTTGGGTCATTGTTTTCATCTGTTTCAAATGAAGATTTGGAGGCTTTCTCAGACAGAGGGTGCTGCGGTAAGACTTCGTCAGCATCTTCATTGGAGAGTCGTTGGTTCTGTCTTTGAATGACACTTTCTTTATCGCCGTAGGCATCAGCAGATCCACTGCCAGAGCTTCCATTACCATTGGAGTTACCATTGGAACTGAAGTCAGCAATACTGCCACTGCCAGGAGAGGTAGGCTTAGCTCGCTTTCTGGCTCTTCCTATCAATCTGTTGGCATTGTCTTGTTTTGCCTTAAATTCAGATAGATATTCTTGATATTGTTGGTACTGTGGTGTCTGTCGGTACTGCTCCAGTGAGGCAAGATATTCATCTTTGGCACGCATAGCCATGCGTTCATAGGATTGCTTGTCCATATGACTGAGGTTCTTCCATCGGTCACCTACAATCTTGGCAAGTTCAGCAAATGACAGGTTCTTGTTCTTGAGTTCAGCACGAGCATCATTGGAGAACATGATATAGGCAGAAGGTGGCTTGATAGGTGCATTGCGATCAGGTTTGGGGTGTCGTCTGTATTTGCGCTTGGTGGTAGGAGCTGAACCATTGGTGTCAATGGAATCATTATCATCATTGGATGAAATGCTGTTGCTTCTTATGTCAGAAAGGGACAATGTATGGTTGTTGTTAGCATTGTCATGCAGCTTATTAATAGCGCTGTTGTTGGCATGATCTGTTGTCTTACTGTTTTTAGTAGGAGGAGTGTCAGTAGTGTTGGTTATGTCTGGACTTGTCTTGCTGATGGTACTGTCACGACTGCTGTCAGTCATACTACTGGTACCTGAGCTGACAATACTGGCTCGTTCGGTTGGTTGAAATCGAGTACGTAAATTAGTAGTTGGGCCTGAACTAGAGCTATTTCCACTGCTTCCGCTGGTTGTACTACCAACGCCACTGTTCATGCTTTGAGGGCTTGGGAGACCAGTGAGATGGGTTTCATAGCCTGAGAGATGATGGCTAGGATTTGGGTTGCTACTGGTGTAGCCATTTGTATTACTTGTGTTATTGGTAGCGAAACCATTACTGGATCTTCTTGTTTCTTCTATCTTGTTGGGTATCGATTCTGGTCCGTATTCTATGAAATAAAATGTAAGTAAATCAGAGTCCTGTTATAGGAAAGAACATTGACCAATGTTCCTTACTTGCACCCATCATGTTTGTTACCAATGGTTGATTTCGGGGAATGCCTTTCATTGTAGCGATTTCTCTTTGAATTAACTAAAGTATATCAATTAATAAAAAACATTCCTAGAGGCTATTTTGATTTTTCTTACATACTCTTCTGTGACCACGTTTTACATTCATGAATATCATGTCGTCTTCAGTGATTTCTAGAAGCTTATAAACAGAACAAATAAGAACAATGAGAAAATTTAAATCATTCAAAACTTACAGAAGTGACTGAATCAAAGCCTTCTTGTAGGAATACATTCAAATATTGAGAGAGGTGACAGTCTTTAAGGAAGTCACTGACACTCTGTTCATGGCTGTTTAAGAAATATTGCTGGGGTTCTTGTGGCTGTAGAGTTTGCATTTTGTAGTGATTTGGTATAATTAAAGTAATTTTTGCTGTAAGAAAAATAATAGAAGAAAAGGGAAGAAGAAGAAAAAATTTCCTTTAAGATAACTTGGGCAAATTTTCTTTTAAAATAAAAAAAGTCGGATTGTCCTTTTTTTTTCTTTTTTCTTTTTTTTCCTTTGATCTCTTTTGAGAAATCTTAAAAAATGGAAAACGTTATATTGACGAAATAAAGAGGAAAGAGAAAAAAGGGGAAATAAAAGGTAAAATAGCAAGATTTTTTTTAAAAAAAAAGCAAGGAAAAAAAAATTAAGGACTTTTCTTTAAAGGTTTATCAAGGTATTATATATGTCATATTAACAAAGTACTTCTAAAAAAGGAAATTTTCGATGTTCTATTTTTTTCTTTATAATTTTCTGATGATCAAGAAACATCATATAATGTTTCGATCTCGATATAAAAAAAAATTATTTTTCAGACATAATTCCATTTAGCGTATTATCATAAAAAGCAAATCAGTGACTTTTTTGTTTATGGAGAGACAGAAAGACGAGTTCTGGGGATGAAATCATCATAGAGTATTCTTTTTATGGTTGTTTCTTAAAAATCAGGTTTTCTGAGTATCGCGCTTATGGCTGGTATCGCTCGATCTTCATTATTTTTGACTCTCTAATTTAAAGCATGAAAATAAGGCCTCTTTTCCTTTTATGTTTAACTAGGTTTATTCACACTTTTTTATATAAAAGGATAATTGCTATTATCTATGTTTTATATCGTTTTTATTTTAAAGCCTGAATCGATGATGATCAAAAAAAAACGTAGAGATAGCTTATTTTATCTCGACACAAAAATATCAATAAGGATACATAAAGTGGTGCAAAGGGATTAAAAATCAGGTGAGGATGGGCGCTGCAAGATTTATTTGCGGATATGTCCATTTTAGTTATGATGGTGATAGCCACATAATTACGCATCCTACAGTATGGGTAAAGTAGTTCATCCTTTTTGTTCTACTTGCTTCTCTGCAATCTTCTAGATGCTCAAAGAAGAAAATTTCAAACAGCGATGGAAAAGAAGATTTCAAGTGACAAATATTGAGAAACTATAACACCGCCTTCTTCTCTTTCTTTGCCTTTTTGGGACGTAATGGCAAAAAGAAAAAGACCATAAACCTGGTTTTGGCTTGAATGAAAATGCTATAAAACACCTAACAAATACCTGGATTTATCTAAAATGGCTATCTGATGCTGATTCATCCAAAATGGCTTCATGATGACTCTATTGAGACAATAGAAGATGACTGTAGATCACATCACCCCCATAAATCAACACACGTTACATAAAAATAGGAGATCATCACATCCTTACTGTTGAGGCCTGCTTACTTTCTTGATTGTCTTGGTCAGTCACTGGTGGCATATCTGAGGCCATTTTGAAAATGCCAAGTCCTTAGCTCTTTTTTTTTTCTCTTTTATTCTTTGTTATTCCTTTTTTGGTCATTTGCAAACAACAAACCTATTTTCGTTTGAGTTTATTTAACAACATTTCGAGCTGGTAGACTGATAGTTCGATGTGAAAGTAAGGTCTATCTCTTCGGGTTTCAAAGCCCGCATGAAACCGTCTAATTAGGGCTGACCAATTGTGTTTACTCAACACCATTTTCACAGCTTGTTTCAGACAAGCAGCATGGAGCTTGAAACACTTTGAATCAAGCCATACATGCAGAAAAAGTTTTTTTTTCTTGGGAATAAAGGTAGAAGCTATTCCAGTTCCTCATCACTAAACAGATTTAATCATTGTTGTCAACAGATATATGACCATCATTTTCCAATTGATGCAGTATATCAGCATACAGTACCTGCAGTAGTTCACATCATCTTGCCATTTTCGCGTGAACTTTAATCTGCTTGTGCTGGTCTCTTGTATTGGAATTTTATGTCAGGAGTACAGTATGGTCTTGCTCTTGTATAATCATCTAATGCCTTAGCACTTATTTCTTCTTACTCTCTTCAACGACACGTCCTATTTGGTTACAAGTTTTCTCTGATCTGTTTATATATCAAGTAGAAGTGGAGCCATTTTTTGTGTATATTAATATGTGCTGATCATTAAAAATTATTACAGTTATTATGCAGGTTACACTTGTAGGTTGTAATAGTCTTTTTTTGTTTATGTGTTAGTTTATCATTGTAGTCGGAAATCTTCCAGGGCTATTACCTCGAACAATCAGACTCAATAAGACTTGCACAAAGAACTCGCTCAGTTTAGGGCAGTCTCTGATTCTCGTAAGAATATATGCTTTTCGGAAGAAAAAACGCGCTTATGAATGGTGTGGTGGTTACGCCCATTAGCTCGTACAAAGTTTGTGTACAGTTTGACTCCGGAATAAGCTTGACAGTGTTATAGAATGAGATTGCAACCTCCTACACCTAGCCATGCCTTATACAACTCTGAAATTAATACAAGTTGACAACTAAGTGCCAAACATCCACTTACAGATAGTTGGATTTATTAGTATAGCGGCCCCTGTGAACTGTAGAAAGCCTTGTTTGACTTTGAATGCAAATAAAGCTATACAACAAGTCTCAAAAAGCACTTTCGTCAATAAAGTATACACTTTCTACAAAAAAAAAAGCACTTTCGTAGTTTTGTTTCGGCTAATCTCACAACAGACAATCATCATAAGTTTTCTTTTTTTGTTGTGCCAATAGAGTATTGATCGGCAAAGATGATGCTTTGACAATCATAACTGGTATCAATTAACACCTCCCTTCCCCCTTTTCTTCTTCTTTTTTTTTTTTGAAACAAAGGTAAAGTATTCGACTCAACTAAGAAGTTACTCAAAGCAATAATGGCAAAAAGTTATGTTGGTTTGATTTGATCTATTTACTACAAAAAAGTCTACATGTTTTTTTTCTAAACGAGTTTTGTCACTTATTTCTTCTTTTGGTTCTTCTTCTTTCCCTTTCGAGAGCCTGATTCGCCATTAATGTATTGCAAGACTTGGTCAATAGGAAGCTCGCCATGAGGAATTTCAGGGGCTGATGCCTTCTTGTTAACGTTGGGTGCAGCGGCAGGTTTACTGTTAGCTCTAGCTTGTTCTTCTCGTGCACGTTGAGCAATGAGCACTGCATTTGATGTCAATTCCTTCAGCCATAAGTCACTGTCTTTTGTACGAGGATCTTCAGGGCCAAGCTGAAATTTCTATAGGTAAGCAAAAGATGTACAAACAATATGAAAAAGAGACTTTTACCTTCTTTTCAAACACGTCATATGCAATTCTTTCAGCAGCTAAAGCTTTGGGGAAGTTGCCTTCAAGTGTATAAGCCTTGGCAAGAACATGGTATCCAGTAGCTGTAAGAACATGATCCTTGCCTAGAACATTTTCTTGAGTAGTACAAGCTCTTTCGAAAAATTTAGTACTTGTAGGGTAATCGCGAAGAGATTGGAGCATAACACCTGCGTTGTTCTATTGATAAAAATAATTAGTACGATCATGGACCGGCTAGTATTTTTTTTTTGAAAAAAAGACAAAGGACATACATCAGCAGTAGCAGAATCGGGATGACCGGCACCAACAAGAAGATCCCAATAATACATAGCATGACGGATGTAACGAAGAGCAAGCTTGGTACGACCAGCAGCATGCTCGAATAAACCAAGGTTTAACTAAAAGAAATGAGTAAGATGGATAGTGTTTCAAAAAATATGAACTACGTTACGTAATGATGGATTGTTTCAGGATGATCCACACCACAGGTTCTTTCTGCAGCAATGACAGCCTTACGCTGAAGATCCAATGCAGCTTCGCGTTCTTCGCTATGGTGGTAAATCATTGCCAGGGTAGCATAGCACTTACTTGTCTCAGGGTGCAAGAAACCATAAGTTTGCTCATGCAAAGCTAAAGATTCGAGCAACAATTCGAGACCTAATTGCTTATGGCCTTGGGTGATACTCATCTTGCCTGCCTCAAAAGTTTCTTCAGCAAAGACACTTCTTGAAGAAGCCTGCTTGACAGTAGGCATCAAATTGAGAATATCTTCGGGAATAAAGGTAGTAGTACGACGAAGAGGCTTCTTGGGTATCTCTTGATGCTTCTTGGACTTCTTACCACGACTGCTATGAGATTGTTCTTGCTTCTTACGGTCAATAGCAGCTTGAAGAGCAGCATCTTCAGCAGCAAAGACAGCACGCTCTTCTTCGGTATAAGCTTCGACACGATAATCTCTGGCATGAATTTGAATGCCGACGCGAATACAGACCTCACGAAGTGTAGCGATGAACTTGAGTTGTTCAATGGCATTTTCATCAAGCTTGTAGCGGAAACGAAGCAGAACTTGTTGAGTGATGAGTGTCTTTAAGCTAGAAGGAGTAAGCTGAGCCCATTCAAAGTCGTTTCGGTTAGAACCTTCAGGTAAAACAGGAGAAGGCTTGGCGTTGAATGAACTGCCAAGCAAACAGTTGAGGAAGTGAGCAATACACAAACTGGTTTCTTCAGCAGTACACTTGGTAAGGTACTTGCGAAGGAGGCGTTTAGAGGCACGAACAATCATTTCTTGAATAGCAAGCTGACGAACGTGTTCAATGCGTTGATCCTTGCTTAAGGAGATCAATTCAGCAAGCTTACCCAAATAACGCATGTTGATACCACGTCGGTGCATAGCTCTAGTAAGAGCATCACCATCTAAAGGTGAAATAGCATATGAAGCAAAGTCGAGAACAAGACTGGGGATAACTTCGTTTGTCAAGAATTCAGAGGCTTCACGGATTGTAGCTTCTTCTTGCTTGGTTTGTTCATTTTGAGGGAGCTTAGCAGAAGTGAAGACGTCAGGGTTGAAATTGAGCTTAAATTCATTAATGTCAATCTTAATATCTTCTTCTTCCTCCTTCTTTTCTTCTTGTCCTTCGCTCTTGACATTTTCTTCTCCTTCTTTCTTTTCTTCTTGTGCATCACTCTTGGCATTTTCTTTAGGAGGATTAGCATCAGCCTTTTCCTTCTTGATTTGTTCTGTCTTTGCCTTAACCCATTCTCTAAATTTATGTTCCCAGAACAAACTCATCAATTCAGGTCTCAACAATGTCATCTTGTGAGGGTAAGCAGGCTTTTCATCTTTTTCAGCGCATTCAGCTTCTTGAAAGCCAATATCAACAGGGTTAAGTCTATAAAGATCCAACATGTAGCGACGGCCATCAGCACCGAGCAAGCCCTTGGTTTCTTGAGAAGTGTGAAGCTTAAATTCAGCACTCTTTTCGTCAAGAACAGTGTGTTCAGACAAGTGAAGTGATTTGGCAATAGTCTCGCCGATAGAGTTGTGGAAAGATTCGTCAGCAGAGACCTTAACACCATTGTCAACAGAACCATAGACAATTGAGTTTTCATCTTGACGACGGAAAATACCAGGAACAATACTTTGTGCAACTATACGAACACCCTTATAATCAACTACAACACTGGCAAGTGTGTAAAGACCATCAGCATCAATGCTGTTCAAAAGCTTGACACCTTCAAGGTCTTTGCCGGTAGCGACATGAGCAGCCTCGTTGGCACCGAGCTCTTCAAAGATACCACGACCATCATTTCCTTTACTGAAAAAGATGTTGTTGTAAACATACATGTGTGATTCTTCTTCTTCAAGAGGGTTCAAAGGAATAACAGAGCCATTAACAACAGCCATAGCTCCGCGGACAGCAGCTTCAGTGAATTCAGCTTGAACCTTGGTAATCAAACGTTCGCGCAAAACACGTTCCTGAAGCACTGCCTTGGGAAGCTCACGATGAGATTGAATCTCATCGTTCCAATCACGCAAGGATTCAACCGCATCAGATCCTGAGGCCAAAAAGGCTTCACAAGGTCTTGAGGGATCGTAAGCGTGTTCTGGAATATCAGCAGCCCAAGGGTGATTGGGGTAGTAAGTGTTGACGGGAAGTACTTCAAGCATATGGTGGCGAGTGATGAAGTCCTGAAGCTTGGCGAACTGAGTAGCGAACAAAGGAGAGACCTTTTGCAAAAGAGTGATAAGCGAGTGTGCGGAAGCACGCTTAACATAGTTATAAGAAGGATCAAACTTGACATTGGAGGAGTTGTTGACAAAGAAGCCCTTTGTAGAGGATGTGATATGAACTGTCTCACCTTCCAAAGTAGTGACGGCCAAATATAGAAGATCTCCCTTCAACTTTTGTCTGTGAGGTACAGGGTTCCAGCCAGAAAGTGTCAAACCTTTGATACATTCAGGAGCAACACGTTTGAAGTTGTCTGGAGTAATCTTAGAAAGCTTGGATCGCTCATTCAAATCGACGTTAGTAAAAGCGTGTTCAGGAACAGGTTCGTCTGAGAATAATTCATCCATCTTTTTATCAGCCTCAGGGTTGATTTCTTCATCTATACAGATACAAATCGTCAGCCAACATCATCCTTACATGCCTTGCGGCTCTTTATCCTTTCCTTACCAATTACGTCTGTTACAGCTGTCAGGAAAGAAATAGCGGGATCAATACCTACAGCGGAAGGGTTAGATCTGTAGGGACCGGCCAATAAATCACGAAGACGAGTGATATGAAGTCTGGCATCGCGCTCGCTATAGTTATCTATGGTTGAAGCGGTTGTTATTTCAGGCACAAAGATAAAACAATAGCCTAGTAATTTCTACCTTCTACCAATTCAAGTTGACTTTCAGCTGAAATGCCTTCGATTTCGCCCAATTCCATAAAATCGTTGATTCGCTTTCCTTTGTGAGTCAAGTAGAAACATGAATGAGCGCATGTGTCCGGCGATTCCATAATGGACTGCTTGATGTCCTGAATAGCTTCACGAGGGCTAGTCTATACAACAGCGCATCTTCTATTAGCGTTCTCTCTCTCTCTTAATCAACTAAAGTCTACTCACGATGATTTTGATCTCACCAGCAGTACCAGGCAATTTGACAGTCAACTCATATGCCTCCTCAACAACTAAAATATCGGTTGCCGATTACTATTTGATGTACAAAAGGAATGGAACCATATAAAGCCCTCTTGCTTAAGTCACTCTTTCTCTTACCTTCTTCGGGAACTTGAGATTCGACAGCGTCGATTGGTTGATCTTTCTCTTGAATATCGCTCATCGCTAGAAAAAACAAAGAAGACAATCAGTAGCTGTAGCTTCACTTTTCAAAATAAGTATATAATTTTTTGTGAAAGAAACAGAGAGCTGTTTGTACGAACCCGTTACTTCTTTTTGTTACGAAAGGAGAGAAAGCAAGTACAGGAAAGAAAAAGTGTCAATTTTTTCAAGTCGCTAAACTACTAGGGGCCGAGTTGCCTTTCACACAAGTCAGTTGGTGAAACGCTTCGCTGGTTTAAAAAAAAAGTTAGTTTGACTGACTTCCTTTTTAAGCTATATCGCTTACTTTTTTCAAGGAATATCCTTTCATCAATGCTTGTCTGTTATAGCTATCAAACCTTCTTTTTTCTGAACATAACGGCAAACACTTTTGCCATTTAAGGCAGCAATAACTGTTGAAAATTTATTAGGTTGTGAGTTATTGACAAACTTATCCAAAGTCCAAAATCTTTTGAGAAATTTGAGACGCGTCTTTTCCAACAAGATCGTGATATTCAAACAGGACAGACAATAAGCACATCACAAAATACCATATGTAATATAACGAATCCCTATTTTATTGTTGTTAATATACCAAGTTTTATCAAAATCCTGAGGAACAATGAGCTTTATATATATTGCTTGTAGTTAGGATGTTTTTTGTATAATAAGGTCTTCAAGGCCAAGTAATTTTTAAAAGCCCAAGTAGGCAGTGCATACAGTTCTACCTCAATTTAGCAATAGTACTAAGAGGTTTTACTTTGAAATAACAATGTATTTCTACCTTTTAGCCACCATGTTACATGGTGTCTATAGAAAAAAAAAGGTTTCATATGGCAAAATGTAATGCTATCTTAATTTGATGATACAGTTTTTTTTTGCGCTTGGTGTTATTGAATCAAAACCTAACTAACATTCCATATATCTTTTCTTTTGCAATCACATGAGACTCTCTGTATTTCAAATACTCCTTCCAACACGACTATCATAATGTAGCTGTGCTTCTTACAGTCGTAAACTATGATGAAATTGAAGCAAGTCGATATTTTTTTTTGCATTTGAACCCAAAAGCAGTGTATTAATAAACTGGGCTGTATAGCGCCATTGATGTCTATTCATTTATATAATTTATGTGTGTGTGTATGTGTGTATGTGTATGTATGTATGCTTGTAAGCTAAAGAGACCAGAGCTTGATAACCTTATCGCTTCCACCACTTGCAAGAACATCGTTGTGAAATCGAATGGAGTTTACGCGACCTTTGTGATCTGAAAGTGTGGTATGCTGGAATGAAGTGCGATTATATACCTGTGGATTAAATCAAAAAGAAGAGTTGTGGTTAGAACTTTTCAATAAAAGCGCATATGACCTACATCAATAGAATGGCTTGTGCCTGAACTAATAATTTTGTTAGAGTCAAATTGCAAACTAGATACAGGTGCTGAATAAGATAGGGTATCAAATACAGATCCTGTACGCAGATCCCATATCTTGATTGTTTTATCTAAGCTACCACTAACAAGGTGAACCTCATCAAACTGTAGGCAAGTAATAGGCGCGCTATGGCCAGGTAGAGTACGGTGTGCCTGCCCTGTACGCAAATCCCACATTCTGATTTTACCATCTGAAGTACCACTTGCTAAAGCAAAATCCCAAAATTGCAGAGCGCCAACAAAATCATGAGCTGCATAACCATAGTTCAAGGCTGTGTCTAGCCATGACTCTATAATATTGGATGATTTGCTGGCCCACATAACGTCCAATGTCAAAACGCACTGTCCTGTCTCTAGATCCCATTGTCGAATAGTCTTATCATTGGAGCCAGATACAGCTGTATATAAGTTGGTGTCTAGTGCTGTGATCTCGCTTGTATGTCCTTCTAATGTAGACGTCTCTGATACAATGCTTTTTTTCATTGTATCAGTTGCTGTCAGATTGGGTGAACTAGGAGCAGAAGAGAACATCGAGTTGTCAGATGAAGAAGGAGGTGGAATCAGTGATAGATCCCATTGCTTAATTGTGCCATCGTCTGCACCTGTCAACAATCGTGCTTCTTTGAGCTGGAGACATCTGACATTACCATGGTGGCCTTCTAAGTTGCCGAGGTGATGGTTACGATGCAAATCCCATGCTCTCACTGTACCATCTAAAGAAGAGGATACAAGGATACCTCTTGGATGATTAAAGTCGACGCATAAAATATCATCTGTATGACCCTCCAAGGTCTTGAAACATGTTCCCACTTCATACTCTTCGTCATCAGAAAAGTCTCGTTCTCTTTCTGACTGTAGCTGCCTTTCATTGGAAATGCTGCTTCTACCTTCCTCAATATCAAAAACAGCCTCGTTAAGATCCTCAACTACAAACAGAATCCTTAGTCTGACTGGCTTCTTTCAAGCTATGCTTTGTCTTACTTATCAACTGTAGCTGAAGATCTCTCTGTTCAAGCTTCTCCCATTTCTGCTCTAATAACTGTTTCTTTTCAAGCAATTTGTTGATTTGCAGGTTGATTTGATCTATCTCATTAGCTGTAGAAGACTGAAAAAGCAATGAGATTCTTCTGTATTAAGCATATCCTCTCTTTCTCTCATCAAACTTACTTTTTGCATGCTGATTTTGTCGCATTCTCGCACTCGTTTTTCTCTTTCTGAAATAATCTGAGTCAAGGATTTTGGAGTGTCTATTGAAAGAAAGAGGATGAGTCACGAGTGTAGAATGTGCAAGTAGATCAAAATACCTTTAGACGAATCTGCTGTGACTGATGCTGCTGTTGATGATTGTCTTTTCTTTTTATGGCGATTGCGTCTAGGCGATCTTGAGGATTTTGCAAGTGAAGGGTAGGCTGTAGCAAATCCTTGGAAAAGAGAGACAGGGTTGTCTGTCTCGGGTATATCAGCTTCTAAGAGAGCTGTGCTACTGGGCCAGGCATAAGTGTTGCCATGGAGAATCAGATCACGTCGTGGCAGGATGAGAGCATTTGACGAGCCTGCTGCTGCTTGTCTTTGTTGTTGTTGCTGCATTAGTTGAATTGCTTTAACCATTGATTCAGAGCGATAGACAGGATGAGCAGCAAGTGGACTAAACATAACAGTTGTCAAAGACTCGAGTTGGTTGAATGAGGGAACCCACTGACCAGAAGGCGTTAACCAGGTCCGAGCAGAATGGACCATGTCACTAGCCTTTTCTCTAGCAGCTGCAATAGTTGCTTGAGCAGTATGGCCATAGTTATTTTTGGCAACAACTGCAGTATGTGTAGTTGCCTCGGTCCTTTTTTTGTTTAGAGGGGGCTTAGTATCTGTTGGCATGATCTTTCACTCTCTATTCTTCGCGTACGATTTGGCCCCTATAAAACACGAAAAAAGAAGAAAAAAGGAAAGGAAGCTGCGTCATTTTAACAAGGAAGGGGGTACCACGATATGGGAAAATTGCAGCTTGCCTTCTTTTTTTTTGTGTCTCCGAAGTCAAAGTGGAACCCGAGAATGGAACTTGTGTTCTGTTATGACACATCAAAAGCGGGATGTAATGAACTTTTTTGTTATCAAGCATAATTTGTGAAGCAAATCTTGTATAGTGTTTTATTACGCTACAAGTGCTGTGAAAAGATATAGAGAGACAGATAGAGAGAGAAAACAATAGGTACAGGTGAACAGGACTATTTATTGCCAACAAAATTAAGGCAGGGAGAGAGAGAGAGGTTGGATTATGGACATAGTGTATATAGATATATAGTATACGTAGATAGGTTTATATGTATAATAAAAGAAAAAAACTCATGTTCTTTCTTTTCGGTTAGAGAGATTATCCCTTAATGTCTCTTCATGTTCTATTTCCTCTCCTGACTCTCCTTTCTCCTCTATTTGTTGTCGTTGTGCATTCAACTCCATTTCTTCATTCCACTCGGGTTTTCTCATAAACTGTCTAAAGGTATCTGCAATCATAAGAGCATCTGTAGAAGACAATATACTGCTTGAATGATGTGCTTCATGATGTGTACCAAGGGGTGGCTTCTCAGAAACAGTAACAAAGGAAGATGCCTCATCATGATGGCGTGGTGAGACTGATCGTGGACTAACGAGATGATGTGTTGACGAATGCATGGATGCATTTGCTGCCAGAAGACCAGCACCAACAGCAGTAGCAGTGTGATTAGCATTAGAATTAGCAGGAGCCATAACATTGGAGATAGCTACATTAGATTCATTTTTACTAGGCGTCAGTACAGGTACTTTTTCATCGTCTCCTTCTCTTTCTTTTTGACTGCGATGAGCAAGTCCAACGGCAACCATACTTTTGCGATTCTTCCTTTGTTTGTATCGTCTGTATGCCCAAATAAGGGCTGCTACTGCTGCAATGAACAGTAATGCTGCGATGCAGATCACTGCAATAGCCCAACCAGGCAATTTATTGGTTGATGAATTGGATGACGATTCTGCAGTCGATGTGTTTGTAGGCGAATCGGTTGCTTTACTGCTTGTTACTGTAGTGGATATTGATGGTGTTTCGCTCGACGACTCTACGAAACAAATTCGAGTAACGAAATTAATATTCAATTTGCCAAGCATTTATATAGATATATTAAACTAAAGAATAACCAAAGCTTACGAATAAGGGTAAATGGTCGAGGTACTGGGAAGTAGTTATGGCTTGATGGAATCAGATCAAGGTCTGACTGGTAATCATAGTCAGATCCAGTAAGATACAATTGCATAGTCCATGTTACATTGGAGGTATTGCTGGCTAACGGTGCAGGATACCAGCTATCGTTCACATGTGTTACAAGCACACCTTTTGATTTATCCAAGCCAGACCATTTCAACACTGGTTGCCATTCACTATCGTTTGGATGGTATAATAGATACAAGTCGAGTTTGTCCTATTTTTTTTTTTTTGCAGAGAAATGAATTGAGTAATGATAGAAGGTAAAAAGAGATCAAAACGTACGTACAAAAGCATTAAAAACCGGATTGCTAGTGTTTTCAATAGAAATAAATACAAAGGTGATAAGTCATTGTGTCTATTTAATTCTATCTTATTTTTTTCAGACTGTACTTGTATTTCCATGTTATTTCTTGATCTGTATCGTTTGTCCATACTGAATCTGAATTAGGTGAACAAATAGCCACTGTGTTGTCTTGACCTCCACATACTCTAGAAGCAATGGCTAAGGCACAATAAATGCTTGATCAGTATAAACAAAATCAAAGAAATACACAAAACAAAATCTCGAAATGCGGCAATTCTTTTTTTTTGGGCTTTCTTTCATTGTTGCTCATAAGTTGTAGTGTAGGTACCTTGTCTTTTATGTAACGAGCTGTGTAGGTCTCTATTGTTCTCCATATCTATATCATAATGCAAAGCAGCAGATACAGTGCATATTAGAAATAGGGATATATGAGTGTAAAACAGTAGAATCATTTATAGGATTGAAAGATAGACAAAAGAAAGGAAAAAGAGGAAAAAGGAAACAGACTCATTTGTGATAAAAATATACAGCTCGAGTTACACATAAATTTTTTTTTGTTTGTGCAGTACCTTACATTTCAAACCCAGGACGAAATTCATTTCGAACATGAAGAACAAATGTCAAATCTAATTAGTTGATTTGTCTAGAGCAAATTACGCTCAAGTGCACTAAGAGTTGTTGTTTCTCTTATACTCATATGCCTATAACTCAAGTAAATTTTATTAAATTTGTCTATTGCCTTTTGCGGTATCATTTGATCACACCTGTCGCGAAGTTCCCTTTTTTTAAAAAAATAAAAAATAAAAATAGAAGTAAAATCATTTGATTGGATAAAAACCTTTTGTTTATAGTAACCTGAAGTTTTCAGTCTGAACAGAAAAGCGAGCTAAATCGGTGTAGAAAAGACTATCTGGAATTTCTTTTCTCAAGAAAGTCTTTTAGACACTATTTTGTTGCTTATACGCTTTACTTTGAGACTCGGATTGTTATAGGCTTCATTACCTTTACATGCTCCGAGAAGGAATATATCTATGTTGATTTTCAACAGAAGTCTCTTGATCAGTATGCTACTGTAAGTTACAAACTGTTGCAAATATAACATCGCTTTTTGCGCAATTGGAGTGAACTGTCCTGTTAAGAAGTAAAAGAGATATCTTTTTTTTTAAACTAGCTATTTCCCGGTTAGTCAATGTTTTCTATTTAAGCGAGTGATGTCAATGTGAATCCTCGTATGACATATGGCTTCATACTACAGCAAGCTATACAATCGTTTTAAAAGCCCAAGCCAAATGATTCAAATCAAATAGTAAGCAAGGCGAGCCCATATAGGTAAGTTCATACTCCATTACTGTAATGAATGATGTTGCTAAGAGCTTTGAGCTACACGTATTTTATCATAACACAGACCGCATAGGGCTGAAACTTTGCTGTAGTTCTAGCTGAATGATATGACTTTTGGTTTTCAAAGATACAAGAGGTTTTACCAGTAACCACTTGCATAGTTACCTAACTACCAAGCCAACATGCTTGGCAGCTAATGCATGCAAAAAAAACAGCAGGACAAGAACTCAAAAGCATTGAAACTACATTCCAAAATAATCCATGTGAGCTAACCATATATCTGGAGCTTATTTTTTCATTTTCTTTTTTCTTCTGAGGTCATATGATGAAATTTGACAAGCCATGTTGAGAAACAGATAGGTAGACACAAAAAAAAGTGAAAGCTTGGGCTTGAAATAATGCACTGCCAGTTATCTGCGCAAATAAGCTCATTGCTGAGAAGAATTCATATAAGAATAGCAGCTACATCGAGGACTGGCCGTGGAGCCGAGCAAGACACACCTTTTCGACAGCATAAAATCATTTGAGCTGACATAAGCAGTTCTAACATTTTCCATATCGCAACCTTCATTTATGGGTACGATCTCGTCGCTTAAGAAGAAAGTAAAAAGCAACTTGCTTAATAGTAATGGCTTGCAATGACCTTGACTTTTGAGAATTAACCAAGAGTGATAACTTTCTTATATGGGAATGCTATGGTGTTACATGTTTAAAAGCAAGACGGTCATGCTGTAAGCTTTTTGATACATGTTATACAAACACAGCAAATTTATCTGACTTCTTTGTCAGCTGTTTGATGTATCACAGGGTTTAGTAGTTGGCTTGTAAATGCTGAGTGGTTTGTTTTGTATGAATGGCTGAAGTGTCACCATCTAACGGCATCCAACCCTTTTTAATAACTATGGTGTTACATCCGATGTGTTCTCTTGCCTTGTTTTTTGTGAAACAGTTGGAAGGAACTAGAATTATGCTGATCATGTTGAAATGTCATTAATGAAAACATTAGATGTATTAGATTAATTAACTCTTTTTGTGAATCCCTTGATATGATAATTGAACTCGAAATGCTGATTTTTTACAGTTCATTAGGAACAGCAAAACTCACTCTGAAATAGTAAAAGATATAACGAGTATATGCCTTTTCTTTCTCAAATAAACAGTATTGTCAATTTTGAAGTATCCCCTCTTTGCTTTTCTATCTTCTACACTATATTAGTCTTTACCAGGATCTCAAAGAGATGTTGTGTTTTTCTTTGAAAGTTATTGTAATAAGGTACACTTGAACCTAAAGCGCCAAGCTCTTGAAAGCCTTCGAACTCCAACAAATCGATCACTTTTGAAACATGAGGAACAACTGACCCTTCCAAATATTGTCCAAAATTGAAATAGCTTCTTTTCCTTCAAGATCTGTTTGATTTGAAGCTCTTCAAGGTCAGCCATTTTTAAAACCTAAACATAAAGTCTCAAGCATTGTTCACCTACCTTATTTGAATTCAATCTGTTACTTTTCTATCTAAACACCGAATACTTGCTTCAATCTATAATAAAGAATTTTTCTTTTTTGTTGACTTTAGAATACTTCAATTAATAAATTGTAGTCAAAGTGTCATGGCTCTGCTTCTGTTTATGTAACAATAACAAGTTTTTTCTTGAACGGATAAACATTGATTGGCAGACAATTGCATCATGAAAAGACTAACATTGACTTTCTGCCTTTCTTTTTGCTTATGGTAGGAAAAAAAGAACGAAACAAGAGATTAGGTCAAAGCGATAGGGCCAGCATAAAACTGTTGTACTAATTACATTGAAGGGGGAAGTTGATGCTATAACAAAATGTGATTATGAGTGAAGAAAGCCTTTTCTTTTTCCTTTTTACAGGGCCTAAAAAAACCGAGTGGGATTTTTGCATAAAAGGAATTATGTTGTCTTTTTCTTCTCAAGCAAGCTACTTAATACATGTTGCTTATTGGCTTAGCTACGATTTCTCGAACGCTGTGCTTAATTATGACTTATTTCATAGATAGACTCAAGCAAATCCATGATGTTGTGCAAGATATCTGCCTGTTTAGAAGAAGCTATAAACTACAAGTCCATCGACAGGCAATAAATTCCCTTTTATTGTGTACCTGCATGATAAATTTGACCATATTTACAATAACCTATCTTTTTTTTCGGGCACCCTTTTTGGTTACAATGGACATTTTCTTTCCCACATACATCTAAACTCATTGGTTTCAATTTCAATCTCCATTTTCAACTATTCTTTCTTATCAAAGAAGATACCCGAGAAATGGAGGCATACTTAGCACACCACCATATAGCACTGAGGGACTCTGGAGACTCTTTGAAAGGTCGATCTGTAGTATCGACAAAGCTGATCGAAAGAGGAGCAACCATTATCACTTCACAGCCACTCGGAACAGTTGCTTTACCTCAGACCCAAAACGAGTATTGCAACTATTGCTTTAAGAAGCAATCTTCCCCTCCTTTACAACGTTGCTCTCGATGTAAAAAAGTTTACTTTTGCGACATGGCCTGCTTTAAAAATGCTTGGCTGAGTTATCATCAATATGTGTGTGTACCTCAGGCCAAAGAATCTACTGATGCAGAAGACGGTATGGATCTAGAGATGCTGGAGCGTGTTGCCTTGAACATTGCTCGATACAGAAATCGTGCCAAGAATTTGAATGAAGAGTCGGATGCAGAAGAAAGCGTGGAGGCGACCATGGAAGCATTTTTTAGCTTGATGGGACATGACACTTTACAGCGCCGTCACACGATTGACAGGAATGATGCTTTGGCTAGACAAGCTTTAGAAAAACCATTCATTCAGACGACTGGATTAACCTTAAGCGAGCTTGTTCATTGCCTGAACGTCTTTACTTCCAACAATTTCTCTATCAACGATGTAGACATGTTTGCTGTGGGAGAAGGCACCTATCCTATTGCTTCCTTATTCAATCATTCCTGCCGACCAAACGCCGTGGTAATGTTTGATGGTGCCTTGTCCATCATTCGTGCTATTGAGAACATTGATTCCGGAACAGAAATCACTTTATCTTATGTGGACACTGCACATTCTCGATCTCATCGCCAAAAGACATTGCGCGAGAAATACTTTTTCAATTGTCAGTGCGAACGATGCGTCCGTGGTCCGAGAGAATACTTGAGTTTGATTGATGCCTTGCTGGGACAAGAAGAAAACGACTGGGATAGAGTTCAAGAACTGATAGAATCTCAACACAACAAAGATGGACTAGATAAGCGGGGACAAATCATGCAAATGATTGAACAGTGGGATTTATTAGAAATGTGCCGAACGTACGATCGAAAGAGTAATGGCTCTCCTCCAGATTCCTCAATGCCGCTCAGTTTGGGGCACTATACACATTACTTTATTCAGCAGTTCGCACCTTATCTGATTACTTGGGATCGGCACGAACTACATCAACATCAGTCTAGTAACTCTGTAAAGACCTCCTTAGTTTACTTTGACGATCCTCTACCAGCACAAGCAAAACCAATGGTGCCACCTACATACGATGATATCATGGAGAAAGCTATCAAAAAGATGTTGTCCTATCCAACCGATAACAATACGGTCGTTCCCTATCGACTCACTACACTCTCTGTCTGCAGCAGGCTCTTTTATGACGAGATGACAGAAGGTCGATGGCGAAATGCAGTCAAACTAGGCATGTACATCTTGATTGAGTACTGCCTGATCTATCCTCCTTATCATCCCATGTTGGCACAACATTACTTGATGCTTGCTAAGGCCTGTTGGAATTCAATCATCCAATCAGAACTAATCAATGACAATCTCCGTTTAGACAGAGTATATGAAAGAGGCGTTCAAAGATGGATCGTGTCCGCAAAGGAAACAGTGGCTGTTGCATTTGGAAAACAAAGTCAGTTATGGAGAGAGACACTTGAGCTTGAGTGGATTTTTCTCAGAGAACAGAATCTGAAATAGACGTTTTATTTCTTTTTACGAAAATGAAAAACTAAACTGATACACGTATGAGAACACCAAACAGCAAGAAGCATGTAATAAAATATCATCAAATGGTCCAAGGAATTAGTGACCCCAAACGATTGGGTTGCTGTAGCTTCCATATGGTTATCAATAGCTTTTGTCATCTTTTCTTCAAACAGAGAGGTATCTGCCTTTGAGCTATTTATTCTTCCTAGATGAACAAAGGTAACATCTGCCTATAGAGAGACGATGTTTATGTTAGCTTATCCTATGTATCATTACATGATCAGTGACTTACGATCCATGTTAATCCAGCTTCGATATTTTCAATCTTCTCAACCACTAGACATTGAGCTAATTGTTTGGCTGATGTCTCAAGAACGGTACCACCAAGTATGTTGCTGATGAGTTCCCCAATCTGATGTACTACATGATTTAATGTTCCATTTAGAGCCCCAGCTGATCCTTGAATCACACTAAGCATGTTGTTATTCAAGTGGTATTCTGTCTGATTGATCCATTCATTGATTTCGTTTATCTGATTGTTTGCATTGATAGACCATTCAGAAGTCATGCCCAAAGCCCATTGATGAGCTTGATCGTTGAAAGCAGTAAATGCTTCTTCGCTTCTTGCTACAAGTAACCAACACAAAAGGTGGACCATCAGTATTCCGCTAATTGCTACAAACAGACAACAGAGTGAGCCAGGATGCATCAGCACAGACAGAATGCGGTAGACAGGTTTGTTATACGTTTCCCATGAAACAAAAGGAGACAAATAGCTGGTGTTCCATGTGTATTCATCTAACAGAGAGACAAGGCTATGACCTTTCTCAGGGAGCTCAGTAGCAAGTTTTAGGAATGTTGTGCGCGCCTGCATTACTTGTCTATGCCGTAATCGAACCACTGTCAGATTGGCAATACCGCACACAAGTAGTAAACCAAACAGAACTCCAACGAGTATGTAAATATGCTTGGCCAAGTTATGATAAGCATAATCTAGAGAATGAACCAGCTCATCAGTGTTACATGGTTGCTTTAATAAAAACTGGGCAGATACGTTTCGCTCGATCTGATTCAAGTGAAAAGGTGGAGGGTTCCAACTACCAATAGTACTGTTTATCTGGGATTGCAACAAGCTGAAAGGTTTATGGACCACTTGTTCTAAGAGGCCATTGTCTTTCTGAAACCATTGGTCAATTTTTCCTTGCACATCATTTAAAGCTTGAAACCACTGAAGATTATCGGTAGACGCGCCTTCAACATGAAAAAAGGAAGCAATCCCGGATGCAACTGTTTGAACAGGTCCTATCACTTGCTTTACTAGCTCCAGTACAGTGTGTATAGCCACGCCTAATAAGCATCGATACATTGATTTGTAAAAACTACTAAGCCAGACAATGCATTTTTCCACAGAGCTAGTGATGACGATCAGTGTCTGATGTATATTCTCTTTAGTTGTATAGATCGATTGAATTGCAGACTCCAACTGAAGTTGAGGCATGTTATAAAGTTGAATAGCTGTTGCATCCACTATATCACATGCTGATTCGGCTTTCAATTTGACACTTTCAATACTGCTTCCTATCTGCTTCACCATATAGAATAAGCTTCCGATAATGGTTCCTATGACAATCGCGCTAACTTGAATCCAAGCATAACTATAGCTCATATGGATTGAGCGCATGGCATCTGACATACTCTTGATATAATTTGTCTACAATGGTTAGAGAAGACCAACAAACTAAAGCAAAAGAAGAGTCTAGTTTTATATGTTTAAAGCGTACTTTTAAAGAAATTCTTTGTGTAATTGACTTACAATGATCAAGATACAAACAGGTTTCAAATTAGGGTGAAGGGCCGCAAGAAAGAAAGAGTAGTGTAGACACAATGAAACATTTTGATAAAAATAGAGTGGCGCCTATACATGCATATTGCTATAAATCGCATTATTCCTATGTGAATACTTCGAGTAAAATGAACCCATTGCATGCAGACACATTGGTCATTGCAATGCTATAGAGTAGTTTAAGATTCTATAAGCATTCTGTTACTGTCATTGATGCCTTCATCTTCATCAAAACAAACTTTGTTAATCCTTACTTTTGTACACGATTCTCAACATGCATGCACCCTTTCTCTCTTTTTTTTTTATGATGACAACACACGCATCACAGCTTTAGTTATTAGAGAAATCATATTAGGTAATGCAGGTGTAAACAAATCCATATTAGCTATTATGCTTGGATTCCTCTGTTGTTGTAAAATAAACATAGAGTCTGATTCACAGGCGCTATGAAGCTCTAATTTATCGTGAGAATACATATATCTTTTTCAAAGGCTATGATCTTCATGTGCCAAAAAGCTAAATGGATGATATATACAAACAAACAAGAAACGAGTCATTGAAGTAAAAGCAAGATGGGTAGAATATAAAGAGCCTCTTTTATAAATTTCCAAAAGTCATTAAAACTACACTATGCATGTTGCACTTTATCTCATATTCAAGTGTTTCTCTCTTGACTAATCCAATTAACTTGGAAATACAATAGTCGCTTTATTTAAGAGTGTGTATATTCTTGAGAAATACATTCTTATATTAAGCATACTCTTAAATCGAGCGACTACTGTACACATTCGTTTTTGTTTTTTAAAATCGCTTTGGAAAGAGTTTATTTCCTAGTGCTAATGTCCAAAACAAAGAAATCATAGAATAGTTACAGATTGTCTGTCTAATTTACATGTATAGAAAGAAAAAGTAACGGTAGATGAGACTGCAAACCATCACATTTTCTTTTGGCTGATGCAGCTGAGCTCCTTCTTTACCATTACTGAATCATTCTCAAAAAAAAAGACATTACCTATGCTTTTAGAAAAAGAATATGTATGAGCATTCTAATATGATTTGTCAAAGCCAAAGTCATTTAAGAAAAGATGGCTAAATGAAAGGAAGTGTGGAGGAGAGCGACCTTGATGATGCAGTTGGTTAATTAGGAGCACACCAAAGAAAGAGAAAGTGGTTGCATAGGCTACAATGGTGACTACCTAAGGAGCTTGTTTAGCTTGAGAGACAGAAACAAAAAGGAAACCCTGGATACAGTGAAGCCTTATTGATTGTCAATGAAAAGCTGCAGTAATAGAACAAGCATCTTGTTCTATATAGAGTGTTATAAGATTGATTTGAATAAGACCTTTACAATGAGCAATCCGAGTCATTTAAGCCATGTTTCTTCAAAGGCTCAACTAAAGTACTTGAGAGAGAAAAGGGAGGAAAGAGGTACAATCTAAGGAGTGTTCTCGGTGTTTTCATATCCTTTTCCGAACTTTAATTCTCAGAGCATACAGTCATCCAAATTTGAAGTAATTGACAAAAAAAAAATTCGACATAATTTTTTTTTTAACCCTATGCGTGCGTATCCTTTCATCTCTCTCTCTCTCTCCTTTTTTTTTTTTCTTTTTCTTTGTTCCATATGTTTGATACAACAGATACTTCAAAAAAGAAATTTCTTGAGAATACCAGAATAGAACGAGAAAGACGAGAAACCGAACGTATTCAAACACAACTCACTCAGAACCAGACAACAGCTGCCCTCAAGATACAAAGTTGGTGGCGACGAAAAAAGACAAAGGGGCAATCGCAGTGTTGGACATGGTGGGACACTGCCATGGCGTCTGACTTGACCCTGCTCGACTTTTACCAACTGCTGGGTCTCTATTGTTTGTTGACCAGAAACCGTCCGACCGACTCGACTCGCCTAAAGACCATTGTCAAATACCTGACCCAGAACAAACTGTCGCAGACTCAATTACCTTATTATGTGCTTTTGATCGACATGCGTTACATGATGCAAGCACGGCGTTATCTAGAGGAAGTGATCATGAAATGCATTATACAGTGCACCGACATCCACTCCGACCATACCAGCTTCGGTCCCGAATTGACCTTGTTGCTTCAGTACCTGAACCCAAAGACCTATCAGACCAAGCGCGTCCTGGATCGATCGTATGTGATTGACATTCCTGATAAAGTGCTTCAGAGTGTAGCCCAGTCGATCCTGAGAGCGACCATCTGCCAATGCAATTTCCTGCGGGAATCGTTCATTGTCTGTGTTCAAAAAATCATTCAACTCCAGGACCGAAAGACGCCTGAGACAGCCAAGATCCAGGCCATGAAACTCTGGCTCACGACCATGACCCGACTCACCTTATACCCCATTGAACATGCTGAACTCTCAAGCGATGCACTCGATATGGAAACGGCCTCTCGGTTCTTATGGACCAATACCCTGTCGGTTCCCTACATCACCTCGCTCATCAATGACATGATGGTCGATCGATTAAGGAAATGGGCCTTGGGTGCCATCACACCTTACTTTCTTGTGTCTGGCTATCAGGATGAACATTATCAATCTCTCGGCGGCAATGGCTGTCTCTTTCTGCTGGCGAACCTGATCGATCTCTGGAACAATCCAAACAACACATTACGCTCTGAACAAGAGATGCGACTGGTTGAGATTGTCAAGTCGTTCCTGGCCTTCATTATGCCTTGTTTCTCTGATAGACAGTCCCCTCAATACCCTCATTATCACCCTCTCTTTAGATGGTCGCAATGTAACTGGGGCAACAACTTACCGTTGAATGTGTATGACAAGGTGATAAAGCAGATTGAGTATATCTGGTCTCGTCCATTTATGGATCAGGTATTTGCCAACATCATTCGGTTTGACAGCAGTCAATATGTTCTCGAGCACAATCAACGACGTCGGCTGTCATTTAACAATACACATTACATCAGAAGAAAAAGCCTTCAGCAGCAGAACAACAACATCACCATCTTCTCCATCGAGACAGAATCCATCTTCTCCATGTATACCCAACTGACCTGTATGTTCAAGACCCATCGAAAAGTCATCTTTTATCGTATCGCCTTCACTGCTCAACTGATGCCTCAGCTATGGAAGGTGATGAACCATTTTGGACCTGAGGGCAATATGACAATCTATCTGAGTGCAGCTAAACGAAGTGATATCGATCAAGAACCACTGGTACAAGTCCTCAAGGTCTTTTGTGAAGCATGTTCTATTGTATTTCTGTAAGTCATTGAATTAGGACTTTTTCATGTCAATCGCTTATTAAAAACAAAAGAAACCATCCTTCTCTTTCAGCACCTTAGATGACGTCGATATCTTTACGCATAAGAAGCCGTTCTCGCCTAATGATCTGATTGACATCAGCAGTTTTCTGAATTCATTCTATTTCTTACTTATTCAACAACACACCTCTGTGCCTACTGAACTTCCACCTGCTGCTGAATCCTTTCGATCCGCACGTCGACTTCTCCTTCAGATCTACGACCTGGATCTACACCATCCCTTCTGTCCTCCCAACCATTGGCTTCTGGTCTCTTCCATGACCACAGGCATGCGATCCTTTTTCAACTCACTTATCAGCAGTCTAAACACCAACCATCACAATACCACCACCACTACCACTACCACCACCACCACTGGATTTCATGAAGCGACCCATACCTCCGTTGCAAACAACAAGCGTCTATCCAATTCATCTGCATCCTTGTTTCTAAGCAACCTACGTCAAGGTGATCCTGTCCCTTTACGTATCTTACAGCTCATGCCACATACTGTATCCTTTGAGCTGAGACTCAAGATCTTTCGGGACTGGGTTGCCCTGGATCGGACCTTGACACCCAAGACAGTCAGTCGATATATTGCTGTACGACGAGATCATGTACTAGAGGATGGATTCGAGGCGCTTTCGTGTTTGCCTGTGTCTGCCTGGAAGAGTACGATTCGAGTGACGTTTGTGAATGAATTGGGCATGGAGGAGATTGGTATTGATCAAGGGGGTCCCTTTAAAGGTTAGGAACGACTAGGGGAGAACGAGACCAGTAGGACTGATGATGATTTTAAGCATAGATTTCCTTACCATGATGATTTCAGAAGCATTTGAACCTAATGTTGGATTGTTTTCAGCAACAAAACAAAACAGTTTCTATCCAAGTGCTACTTCAAGTATACATGGCAAGAATCATATTCAACTGTTTGAATTTATTGGCAAGGTAATTTAAAAAAACAAGAAGCATGAGAGGACATGCTTAGTTTATTTTCATTTAGGTGATTGGCAAAGCATTGTATGAAGGCATCCTGTTGGATGTTCAATTCACTCGTTTTCTTTTGGCCAGATTGTTAGGCCGTAATGTGTTTTTAGAGGAACTGAAGGAACTGGATGAAGAAGTCTGGAGGAATTTGACGTTCATTAAACGATATGAAGGTAACTCAAGATTCTATCAAGCTCAAAGTATGTTCTAACTGATTCCATTTTTCATTAGGTGATGTTGAGGATTTATGCCTATCATTTGAAGCAGATGAAGAGATCTTTGGCAAGATTGAATCTCATGAATTGAAATTTGTAAGCAAAAATAGAGATTGAATTGGGTCGTGTTAAAGACAGAGTTTTGTTTGAATAGAATGGAAGAAATACACCTGTGACCAATTTTAACAAAGTGGAATATATCTACCTTATGGCAGATTACAAACTAAATCAAAGGGCAAAAGAACAAACAAAGGCCTTTATTCATGGCTTTCGTACTGTGATTTCTGAAAGTTGGATTCGTATCTTTTCTCCACCCGAACTTCAGAGGTAAAAAAAAAATTAAATTAAACAGTCTACATTCCTCTCATGCTTGTGTTAGAGTATTATCAGGTGAAGATACAGATTTTGGTATGTAAGCCCCTATTTGATTAAAATGAGTTAGATGACTGACATGCTATTCCAGATATATATGATTTACGTAAACATACACAGTATGAAAATGGCTATTTTGATCATCATCCAGTCATACGATTACTTTGGCAGATAGTATCTGAACTGTCTTCTGCAGAGAAAAGAGCCTTTCTCAAGTTCATTACAGGATGTCCTAAACCACCTCTGGGTGGATTTGCCTATCTACAGCCTGCCTTTACTATCCGTATGGTCTCTACAGATGCCACTACTCCAGATGTAGATGGTGTCAAACTCGTCAAATCCTTTTTTAAACTGAACATCAACAAGGGTGGTCGATTGCCTTCCAGTTCAACATGGTAAGCATCTTTTTTTTTTTTTTGGGAATGGATGTTGATTTCATGACTTAGTTTCAACTTGCTCAAATTGCCTGCTTATACCAAGAAATCACTTTTAAAAGATAAACTCTGTTATGGTAAGTTTGCCTTTATCTCTTTGCTTGATTCTCTCGTCTTACACACAATACACATACACACATTTTTTATTATTAAGCTATCAATGCCAATTCAGGCTTTGAACTTAGTTAAATAAAGAGTTATTCTCTTCTTAGATTATCCAATCTTGCTTGTAAGGCAGCATCATCTACAGACAGACCACCTTCTGGTTGAGCAATTCGTTCAGAAGGAACTGAACTCTCAGGCATTTTAAGGCCTGAAGGTGTCTCACCAAGCTATTATCATCATCAATCTCTTTTTTATTTTATTTATTGATCTCACTTACCTCTTGATGAAAGCTGATGCCAATCTCATCCAACACTTTATTGACAATCTCATCACTTTCTTCTTCGTCTTCGTCTTCCTCAAAGGCATCGTCAATAGCATCTCCCATCATATCATCTTTCATGTCCATCATTTCACTTTCTCGTTCAAAGTCCATCATGATCTTTTGAATCTGAGGCAAGTTCATCTGTCTGTTCATGGACCCCATGGCTTTGGTGGCACCCTTCATGGCCTCTGCCATCTGTTGACTTGAGCGCAATGTCTGAATACGGAGACCTACAGCCTGTAACTGTGTCTTCATCTGATAGAACTTTTGTACGTGACGACGTGTTCTGACCAGGTCCTTTGCCATCACCTTACAGGCACCCATCTGGTTGGCTTTGGCTGATTTCTTGATATCAGCAATCAACTTCTTTTCTTGTCTCTCAAGCTTTTCTCTTTCTCTGTCTAGTTCACGTTGAGCTTTTGTGATTGCCCGTTGGTGTTGACGTAACAGTTCAGCAGGTGTTTTGCGTTTACCAAATAAGAATTCCTTTTTTATTTTGGTTTATTTTATAGGTAAAATTCTTTATTCTCTCTAAAATGGGGGGGGGGGGTGTCATATTACCATGTTTCATCAAAGAGTAAGGTAAGGGCTTCTATTCAATACACAGTGACAAATAAAAATTAAAAAATAAAAAAAAAAGTGTAACACAAACAAGGTTTAGCAGACAAACTGAAGGTCAACATCAATAGGATGAGAAGCACTCATCTGAGGACGTTGACTGTAATGATCAGCCAGGATTTCACGAATACTATTTAATAAGGCTCTATACGATTGATTTGGGTTTTCTCGTAAGGTGCCTAAAAAAAATTTTGAGTTTTCTTTACTATAAAACAAACGAAATGACTTTACTGATGAATGCATGGCTCATAGCACCTGTTGCTTTACCATCTTCTTTAGCATCAGCTGAGGTTTGATTATCTTTACATCTATACAAAAGTATGTCAGATAGACACACAATGATAACCTTTTTTTTTCTTTTACCCTGAAAACATGATGACATCAGCAGGAGAAAAGTTACGTTCACGCAACCTAGCTTCTACATCTTGAGCATTCATCAATTCTCGACCAAGATCCATCAGAGACTGAATAGCATGATCATGATCCCCAGAGATATACTGAAGACCAACAGAGAGCAAGCCTCTTCCAGCATCCTTAAAGAGATTCTGATCCTTGATTTCACCCTTGGTTGAATAGACAAAGGGTAAATCCAATGCTGTGCCTGAATGACAGCTGTCAAAGATACAGGTCAATCGACATCCTTCACAGAGAGGTCTGACCATGATATCATGCATAAGATCATCGGGGATTTGACCTGATTCACCTTCAAACTCCTCAAAGTCAACTGGATAGATCGTTTCATCAAACCCATCTTCTTCATCACCATCCAGATCTTTAATACGACCACCATGACCACTGAAATGGAAAAAGAAGCTAATCATAGATTATTTAGTTATTGCATCATGATTTGCTTAGGTAGTCCTTACGAATCATTGGGCTGAGCATCTGCTACAAGCCAGTGCATGGCAGCCAGGATATTTTCTCGTGTAGGATAGAATTTGGTATTGCGATCTTGATCATCTGTCAAGATGACCATGTCTTCTTCAGAGAATCCATAGAGAGATTGAATGAATTCCTTGATATTGGCTACATCATTGATACAGCCACTCAATTCATGCTTCGTACCAAAGTAATTGATGCCAATCAACAAGGCCCTTTTTTTTCCTTTACCTATAATACTGTATGAGTCATATAGAAAGTATAGAGTGTGGGATGACCTTACAGTTGGATAGTTTAAAGGGTGCTGCACCCAGTTTTTTGACTTTTGGATCAATATGCAGAAATAATGAACTTTTTTCAAATTCGGGATTTTCACCATAAGGTACTATTAAAAAATAAATTTTAAGTTTTCCTTTTAACCGAGACTGAAATGTTTACCTGGTGTAGATGGTTGATGTTCTGATAAAAAGGGAGGTTGAGGATAGGTGGGATTAGGGTCTTGAAGGTCATCCTGAGTAAAGACAGGATCATATTCATCACCACCACTTTCTTGTTCTTCAGGGTATCTAGACTATGCTGGTTTAAGGAAAATGTTACATGTTGAATAACCGCTCTTGCTTACATGATGAGACATGGTATGAAATGTAATTAAGAAAAAAGAAAAAAGAGAGAGAGAGAAAAAGATTACATACTCTCATTGATGATTTTATATGAATCATTCCGTTTAACACGACTTACTCAGCCAAATTTTCAAAAGTCTATTGTTTCAGGAACCGCAAAAAGTCATGAACGATGTAAACTAAAAAAAGGACCTTTCATCCATGTCGCAGCTATAGTAGAAATCAATGTCGCTTGGTAACAAAATTAATGTCACATGCTCTAAAATTAAAGTCGCATTTTTTTTAAAAAATCTTGTCGCTGAGTAATTGAAAAGTGTCAAACGCTTGGCATTCGAGAAAATAATCAAAACTATCATTTTATAAAGATGGGCAGGGAAATGCTGTTGAGGAGAATGGCAGGCCTGAGCCAATGGATGACATGGTCGATCAAAACCTTACATCACACACCGAGTTATTTGCAGAATGTAGAATCTACGAGTACTGCACAAGTCAATGTAGAACATTGAACAGAGTAAAGGGTAGAAGATTCGGATAGGAGAGAGAGAGAGATATATAACTGAAAAACGCACATATACTCGCTATACTGATCAAACTGAAGATTGAGTGCTTCAGCAGCTGCTAGGTTATACATGTTCATGCTGCACAGAGATGGGTAAAGTAGTTTAAGAGGATCTGGATTCGATCTTTGATAGTAAGAAACAAGGCCTTATATCTTAATGAGGAGCACAAAATGACAGTTATTAAGTAGGTTGATTCTAATCCCTCTGCGGATAGCATTTCATGTATGAGTTTAGGCTTAAATGATAAATAGTCTAGATAAGATCGTGTTTGAATTTCTTGACTAACTGCGTATGTCTTGATGAATCACTATTCCATATAAATATGAGAGCTTGATCAACAGTGGGTACTATTGTATGTACCACGGTATCATCTCTCTCTCTCTCTCTCTCTCTCTGCTTTCAGGATGAATCAAAGAGAATACCTAGTCCTAGTAAGAAGAGAAAGGCAGGTACAAGAATATGGAATTCTGAGTACTGGAACTGTTACTACATCAGCTTTTTAGATGAAATAGATAAACATCCGCATATGAAAAAGGGCATTATTTGATGATGGACAATGCTCCGATACACACTTCTAATGATATTGCAAACGATGTAGATATTCTCCTGAGCTTAACCCAATAGAACAATTTTGGTCTGTTGCAAAGAGACAAGATGAAACGCCAACGATTCCTACAGCAAGAGTACCTTATCAACAAGAATCCGTGAAGCATGTAAAACCTTACTGATTTCATTGTAACTCATTCACATAGGTGTTTAGATAAGTTGTCGTAGAAAAGAGAACCTGTAAGCTCATCACCACAACAGATATTAATAAACACAGTAAGAAAACGATCGTAAGTATAAGTAAAAAATGTTTTTCTTTCTATTGTCGAAACTTCATGAAAATAATGGCCAACATTCACTGCAGCCAAGCCCCCCTTTTTTTTATCACCTCGTCTTTATAACAATGTCGTCAAATTCAGAGGTTGTGGTTACTCATTCTCAAGCAGCTTATATCTTCTATGAACAAGAAATTACCCCAGAAAATGATGCATGAACTTGAATTAGGTTACAAGTGTGAACCGAAATAAGCTGCGGATGGACAAACTCTGCGATTTGAACATGTAAGTCTTTTTCATCAATAAATATACGAAAATAAGCACTTCAACAGTTATCCAAAGAAGCTATCTTTCCGAATAGGATGAGCCGACGCTTTTGTGTATCAAAGCAACAGTGCTCAGATCGCCAAAGATCTTCCTGAATCCACTGTACGACTAGTGCTGGAACTAGAGTAAAGAATCTCACAAGTCTGGTTTGGGTTCTGTGATGGCATCGGGATGCAAAGGGGGGTATTAGCTCTCTTGTGGTACAAGTCCATTCATGCTACTCATTGAATTTTAAAAATCCGCAACTTATTTCCGTTCACACTGTAGTCGTTCTAAAAAAAGCCCCATTGCAGCAAGAGATATGACAAATGGATAGAGAACAGGATTGCGTTGGAAACACACAATGTAAGTTTTTAAAAGAATGAAAGAGATGATACTACTTTGTCTACAACCAAAAAAAGGTGTGTTGATAGCAGCTTTACTTTTGGTCAAGTACATCTTTATGCCATAGATAGACACAACCTCTCATAGAAATCCCTACAAAGTCAGACAATATTCTTAAAACACCTGAGCTATATGCTGAGTTTTCAACTAAAATCAATCTGATAAGATCCTTGCTTTATTCTAAACCAATGAGCTTTTGTTATCTGATACGTCACAAATTAGAATATATAAAAAAAAACTTTATTTTGGTGCCTTTATTTTTTTCTATTTTTTTTTCTTTTTTTTTAAAAAAGCATGTTTGAAGCAAGAGGGATTTCTATGAAATTAAATGATAACCGTTGGTTATTTAAAGATGTTCATATTGAACTAGAGAAAGGAGAAACACTTGTCTTAAGAGGTCCAAGTGGTGCAGGGTAAAGAAAATACATTTTAAAAAAAAGAGAGAAACGTTTATTGATACCATGACAGTAAAACCACACTATTGAAGTGTATAGCAGAACTTGTACCTTATACAGCTGGACAATCTAGTCTGTATGGTAAATCACCCAGTCACTTTGGTATACCCACATGGCGATCTAGAGTCATGTATGTCCCTCAAAGACCAGCCATTCATCCTGGCACACCAATGGATTTATTTAATATGGCCAAGAAATATGCCTCACAAAAGGGCAAATATTTTGATGATCCAGTAAGTTGAAAAGCAAGAAAAAGAGAGATGTTTATATTGATGGATGTTAGGTCAAGATTGGTATGGATTGGAACTTATCAGAAGCCCATTTCAATGAAACTTGGAATTATCTTTCAGGTGGTGAAATGCAACGAGTTGCTTTGGCCATAGCCCTGGCTTTAAATCCCGAAGTACTCTTATTGGATGGTAAATTCACACTATCTAAATTCAACCTCAACTCATGACTTCTATAGAACCTACCTCTGCCCTTGATCCTGAGACTACACTGTTGGTTGAAAAGACCTTGAAGGGACGTACCTCTATCTGGATCACTCATAGTCCACAACAAGAAGAAAGAGTGGCCAGTAAATCACTTGTCTTGCCTCGTTTAGGCTATAACAATGGTTCAATAGAAGAAGATTCAGATGGAACAGCCACTGAGATATCGATGGAATAAACTACTGATGTGTAACACAAAATAAAAGGGATTTATTTAATTTCAACTTGACACAAAATCGGCCTGCAATATCTAAACATATATATACAACATGATCATAGTAAGATTTACTGTCAACAGTAAATTTATAGGAAATGAATGAAAGAAAAAAAAAAAAGGGAATGTAGAGTTTTGAAATGAAAGAAATTTAAATGTTTTTATAACGTCTTCTACCAGCTGCCTTCATGGCCTGCACCTCTTGACTCTTTCGACAATATTCTTCCACACGCAAATGTCTTTTCAGGGCATCTGTACGGGCAAATGCCTTTTTACAGCATGGACAGGCATAGGGTTTATCACCTGTATGAACACGGATATGACGTTGTAGATCATGTTTACGAGCAAAGGCGCGTGGACAGAGATGACAGCTATAGGGTCTATCTGTCTTGGGCTTTGGTTTTTCATAAAAGGATGGGATGGGTGATGATGATTGACTATCAGTGACAGATGGTCCCAGGTAAAATGGTGGATATAAGAAATCAAATGAAAAGGGAAGATAAGGCAGAGGCATGGTATCTAACCACATCATTGAGGAATTTGATGTGAACAGTAAATCCATACTATCGGTGTATGAAATAGGCTGTTTATCCATTGCGATAGAATAATTCATTGAGAGAGGATACATTTAAAGAAAAAGAAGAGAAAGAATAAAAAAAAATGAGTTACTTTTTAAAGTAAAAAAAAAAAAAAAAAAGCATGCAATTGACCCCAGACCCCTTTCATGTCTTTTTACTTTGTTCCATTTCTCTTATCCTGTCCCCCCCCCCCCTTTTTTTTCTCCTATTTTTATTTTTAAGGAGTGAAAAACGCGTTGAACACAAAAAAAAAACCCAAAAATGTTCAATCCCTTTTTCCTCTTTCTTTTAATCAATCATGTCAATTTATGTTGGATGACAAGTTCATTTTGAGTCACACTGTAAACAAAAATAAGATTTTTGGATTTTAAAAGAATCGATCTTAATTATAGGATGTTTCATAGCAATTTTTTTTTTTTTTTACAAAGAAAGTTGTCAGCATGGATGATATCATTTTTCTTTTTTTACTCCTTTTTTTTTTAACCTTGTTCTTTCTTGCTTAAAAAAGAGAGAGAGAGAAAAGGACAGGAGGTGAAAAGAAAGAGAGAGAGAGAGAAGGAAAAGGTGCTGAGGCTGAAATAAGCCAATCAGGTAAGATGGGCTATCACTAATTCCTATAAAGTGTAATGATCTATATTTGTTGTTTATATATACTCCTTAAATCCAGTGTAGTAATCATGATTTCATCTTGAGTCATACTCTATTTCTTTCTTTTTTTTTAAAGGCTAAAGAGTAACCCCCAATACTCTCTTAATCAATTTACTTTTTTATCACATAAGCATGAAAATAGATATAAAAACATACATTATCAATAAGAAAAAAGATAGATAGATACAGAGAGAGAGAGAGAAATATGGTTTCTTTTTAGACAATCATTTAGGGAGCACCCCTTAAAAAAGAAAGTGCGTTGTTGTTGTTGTTGTTGTTGTTGTTATTCTTTTTAGTTCTTTTGGTTTCCTTTTGTCTCTTTACTTTACTTTTTGAATCACTTTTCCCCCCCTCTCTCTCTCTCTCTCTAGTCATCACTCTGTAGAAAATTAAAAAAAAAGGAAAAAGAAAAGAAAAGAAAGAGAGAATAACCTTTTTTTTTTTTAAATATTTTCTGGTTTTTTTAAATTTTTGTTCTATTGATTTCCAATAAGACACAAACTGAAGTGTGCACGGATTCTGTGTACTCCGCACATTGTAACCGAACAATTTAGAACAAAAAAAAAAAAAGAACGCCAAAATTTCCATTTTTGGAAACACTTGGTTTTAGAATCCGATGGAATCTTTTTTTTATTTTTATTTTTTTCTTTGTTGTACAAGTGGATGATCAGAAGGCGTCAAGAGTTCAAAACTACAGAGTAATCCTTCTCCTACACTCATGATAGCACCAAAGTTATCAAATTCACCACAATAATTAGGTGCACTAAAGACAGTCACCAAGGTCTGTCCATTAAAGAACTGATAGCCATCTTCCACCACCATATGGGCTCGACAGACAAGGTCCAGATCGAATTTAGCCAAGAATTCATTAATCACCTTCTTCCCAAAGCAGTAAGAAACGCCACGTTCATTATCCTCCCAATCCACTGAAATGTCTGCTGGATCTGCCCAGAGTAAGTCATTCAATAGACCATAATCAGGCACATCAGTAGGTCGTTGAATGTTTCGAATATCATCCATACTGTGGAGTGAGGGTGATAGACCACCATGGACACAAAAGATCTTGCCTGCCACAAGACCAGCAATAGGCAGTGTATTGAAGACATCGACAAAGGTACGCCATATCTTGGGACTCAATCGACGTTTACATTCATCATAAAAACCATAGACTTTTGTGTGTGTAAGTATCATGCCCAATCATAATCTATTATTCTTACCTTTTGTCACATTGGCAGATTCATGATTACCTCGTAAAATAAAAAAGTTTTCTGGAAATTTGATCTTGTAACACAACAATAACAAGAACGTTTCCAGGCTCTGTTTTCCTCGATCCACATAATCTCCCAAGAACAGATAATTTGAATCTGGCGGAAATCCACCCATCTCAAACAATCGGATCAAATCTGTATATTGTCCATGTGTATCACCTACAATTTTGACAGGTTGACTTAATTCAAGTAAAGACTAATCAAAAAAAAAGTTGTAAATCATTAGGCATCTCTTTTAATTATCTCACTTACAGGTTGACTCAGAAAGATATCCATAGCCATTCGACAGATGGCTGTGACTTCAGATGCCTTAAGACATAACTGTTTAGGTACTTTGGTGGCATAGCCAGCATCCAACAATCGACGGATATAATCATCAATATTGGCTATACTGTTCTGTAGACTGGAGATAGAGTGCATTGTGAGTTGATTGATAGAAGAGACAGTCAATTGATTGTTGTCTAGGTTATCTATCTCAATCGACTGTCCAGATGCTCTCTTGGGTGGCCAGAAATCAGACTGAGCCAACAGCTTGTGTTGTTGAGGATGTTCTACCTTACCCATGAAAGCATCTTTTTGTTCTTCTTCTTCTTTTTCTTGACCCACAGGATAATCAGGATTTAACTGAGAAAGTGCTGAGTGACTGTTAGATTGACGCTGTGAAGAGGTCATGAGGATAGAATTGACTGATTGGGCTGTATTGATACTGTATTCATTATCAGCAGGTGTAATGTCTACTCGTGGTGGTTCCTTTTGACGTTTATGTTTCTGAAGTTTTTCTTTCTTTTTTGAAATTGAATTGCCCATTTGAATGATAATAGAAAAAAGAAAAAAAAAAAAAAAGAAAACCCCCTCCCCCCTCCCAAAAAAGGGAGAATCATGATTACAACAATGGCGGAGTTACTTTGGCATATCATATAGATGTAGAGACATGGGATTTGATAAGCAAATGACGTGATAAGTCATCTATAGGTTCTAAACAAGCAAACATCTCATTCATGATATTGACAGTTGTTGTTTATTTCATTCTATCCATGCTGAGTAAAAAAAGAAAAAAAATAGAGGATGAAATGAGTTTCAATATCCGCTGAATCTCTCTCTCTTTTCTTTCTTTTAAAATTTCTTATGGCGCGACCAAAAGGTGGTTCCAACAAGCCTACATTGGTTGTTCAATCGCAAATGTTACAACCCACCATTTGGAATGACTTATCTTCACAGCTAAATAACCCTAGCATGTATCTTTTTTTTTTTTTTTTTATAAAACGATGGATTACTTTTGATTTTTGTTAGAGAAATGAGATTTCCATAACATCAGACAAAATAACCATATTATAGATTATTGGATGGAAACCGAATGGCATACATGGTCTCTCATTCAATATGCCATTAGCATGTTCGATATTAACCCTTGCCTGACAAAAAACTCACTCAAGAGCTCCTTTTTACGCGACCTGGAACTGATCCAAACTCACTTTGCTCATCTTGGGCCTATCCTATTGGCAGTCCAGTCGCTGACATCGGCACTGACAGAGGATCAAACCATGTTCAATCACTTTTGGGAAACACACAGTGAACGACTGATGAAGATGGCCATTGAGAAACAAGTAGCACGGGCCACTATCATGTTTCAAAAGAGTCTAAAACGTTCCTTTAAGGAGATGGAACATACCTCTAGAAAGAAGTTACGTACTCAAGAAGATGATGATATTCAGTTGGAACCCACTCCTTCCAAAACAATCCTTCCTCCCTCGCCTTTGGTGATCGATCTATCCCGTTCGTCTTCTACATCCTCTCTTCATAGTCAAGTGAATGAGACGATTGAGTTGTTTATTGGAAACAAGGAAGAAGGTCATAGAGCTGAAGATTGCAGTCATCGTGTGGTGAGCAAGGAATTCAGCAAAGAAACAGAAGGTGATCCTGTTGTCAACAAAGAGGTAGAGAGCAAAGAGGCAGAAGTCATTTGTGTAGATATCACTACAGCAGACATCATTAGTGCATTGACCAACCATGTAGAAATCGAGAGTAATGAAGAAGAGATCAGTCAGGCAGAGAATAAAGAAGAAGAAGAAAGCATCAGTGTAGAAAACAATCAAGTAGAAAATAAGGAAGAAAACAAAGAAGACAATCAGGCAGAAAACAAAGAAGACAATCAGGCAGAAAACAAAGAAGACAATCAGGCAGAAAACAAAGAAGACAATCAGGCAGAAAACAAAGAAGACAATCAGGCAGAAAACAAAGAAGACAATCAGGCAGAAAATAAAGAAGAAAGCTTCAAAATACAAGCTGTTCAAGTAGAAAACATCGAACTGAAGGAGAACACATCAGACAATGCAGGATCAAAGGGGGAAGAAGATAAGGTGGACAGTCGGTCAGTGTCTCCTTTTGTCATTACTATAGCACCACCCTCTTCCATCACTACCACAACAATTTCTGATCTATCCTCCGCAACTCCCTCTACCTGCCCTTCACTTAGCGTGGCTGCTAGCATGTTCAAGGATCGATTGCGTAAGGCAGTCAACAGCCTCACGGGTGCAGTCTACGACAGTCCAACCCAGAAGCTTTCACAGGCTGCTTGTGCTCACTCTACAAAAGAACCTCTCTCAGTGACTGAAGAAGATAAAACCTCAGACAGTCTTCAGATCACATTAAACACCCCAACCAATGAAGACGAAGGTAACGATACCCTCATAGATGTGGATGGTGATGATTGTACCGAAAAAACCCAATCTGTTGGACCCACAAGACCCACTAAACAACAAGAAGAAATGACCAAAAAGAGCATTGTTGAGGTCGACATGCTCTATTACAGACCCAACAAGAAAAGCGTAGGCACCATTCTCAAGCGATGGGCTTTCCTGACACATGCTGCCCATTACATCCACCACCAAGACCTGACCGAGACAGAGCAAAAGAACATGGCCCTCTCTCTCTCGTCCATCCTCGACCTTGCTCAAGACAGTGCTCAAGTCCAGAAAGAGGGCACTCAAGCCTTTCTATTCAAAGAGATCTGGATGGCCATGAAAAAGGACCTGCTCGAGAAACTTCCGTTATCTCAACCAAGCCAACAACAGATCAGATGCCAAGCTCAGTTCCATGCTACCTATGGCAAACTGGACATCCAGACCTTTCTGAAGGAAATTCAATCGAGAGTAGCCAAACCACCCGCCTCAAATGACCTAGCAAGCCTATGGCGTATTATGCGACGCTGGGCCAATCTGGTGCGTCAAAACAGCCTAGACCATCTCAAGGAGAGTACATCAGCAGGCACTGAGATTGAGTACTTTCGAAAGGTCTGGTCACCTATCTTTCAATTCTTGTTCCCGGCCACCGAGAGCATTCGTCTCAAGATTGGCTACCTGGACGATGTCTACCCAACTCCGACTAAATACAACTTCAAGTTGGTTGCACAGATTGACAATCGTGATTTCACACTGGCTGTAGGTGAATGTGCAGCTCCAGATTCAAATAACTATGGTGATACCTTATTGAGAAAAGGAAAGGATGCTCTGGACGAACTGATTGATTTTATGAATATACCCGAAGATAAACGATTCATGACATGGTTAGTCAACATTCAAGGTAAATCTAAACATATGAGTAGCACTGTAAGAGATGAATAACTTCTAGAAAAGGCTTTTCATGTACTATATCAACCATTGAATTGATGGCAAACGGTCTTTATGTTCATATACCACGCTTTACTTTCTGCCTGCCTCAAAAGTTCAATGAAGTTCATTCTTTTATTCGTATCCTCAATAGCTTTATCACTATGAAATTTGAACTTCAACGGAGTCATGATACCATCCAGAGTTATAAAGAAGCCGGTCTTGTTCGATCCAGAACTCTCTCTAACCGAGGAAAGAAGACAAGGTGGATTCGTGAAACTTGGCATGTACCTAAAGAAGGAGCTGAATCACATATACCTCGTTACTTTACCTCACCTCCACCTTTCAGCAACAGAAGAAATATCACTGAAATCATGAATCCCGATTTCTAAAAAAATTGGAAGGATGAAATAAAAAATTCATTTTTTATTTTTTATTATTATTCATGGGAGCCAATACAAGTACTTTACCTTTACATAAAAAGGAAAAGGCATTGCCTCCATTGTCAAGGTCGCCTCGAAAGTTGCTTGCTTTTGTATTAGTTGGGCTTATCATCTTGTATTCATTCTTGTCATCTAAGGATCATGTCGATAAAGAAGTCCTCTATATTCCCTCTGCAGATTACAACATCAACCCTCTCTTTTGGGCACCTAGTCTATCTGAACAGACATCTAAAAGTGCTTACCCTTCAGAGTATTTCACGACAGAAGCTCTTTTAGAGAACGAGTTGAATCCCGTCTCAGCTGTCTTGTTGAGAGTAACTGATGATGATGAGAGTATTGTCTCTGCCGTCAAGCAATTATCAAGTTATCCTTTTATCAGCGATATTTATATTCATAACCTAGTTAAACATAGACCACTCACACGACAAGTAAGTCCATACAATAAAAAAAAGTAAAATAAAGGCTAACATAAAGTAGAGTCTTCACTTAGATCCTCAATTAGACATCACGATAGAAATCTTACAATCAGATGAACATTTGAACAGTATGGCACGCTTCACTACCTGTGCCACTGCTTCTCGACTTTACTGTTATTTCCAAGATGACACTTATCTAAATCCATATATGGATTCGCTCTATACCAATTTCTTGCGTTTCCCTACCTTGATCCATGCCAACGCAAAGCCTTCTCATTATGAACGTCAGATGACATGGCGATTCTATAACAAGGAAATCAAGCTACATACAGGCTATTCTGATTTCCGTTATGGTGCCTTTGTGCCTCGATGGAAGGTACAGAGCTTCTTGACTCAGTTGGGCAAGTCAGGTCTTGGTAGTGATAACATTCGTCATGCAGAACACTACTTTGGTATCTGGATGAACCAATACCCTTGGCTACTCAGTAACCCTCCTTATATGGCGAATGGAGATAAAGCTACAGAACAGAGCGTTGCCTTTGATCCATCGTTGGACCATTATACTGTAAGATGATATTGATTGTTGTTTATGTGTACTTATTTTTTTTTTTTGCTTAGTATGATGCTGTGCGTCATTTGCAACGATCATTAACAGCAGATCAATCAGAAGCACCCCAAGATTATTTTGAAAGAGCAGAAGAACCACCTGCCTTAAGCTATCGTGATGTACGATCCTCTTGTGCAAACGATCGTTGTCTGTTTATCAGTAATATGGACCCCTTTGTGTCACCTCAACAGGTTCCTTTTGACTATCAAAACATCACTTCCATCAACAAATTAGAACAAGCCTATAATGAATTACTCAGTTTGCCTGGGTCTATTGAATGGGAAGAACATTCATTTCATCGTGCTGCTGATAGTGATCCAAATTCATGTTGGAATACAATTCATGGTAAAATAAACTTAAAAAAAAATTCGATGATTGAATTGACATTCTGTTAGCACCTCGACCAAAAGATTATTTTGGCTTGATTTTGGTAGGCACAGCCAATACCAAGACAGTGGTGATTCATACACCTCAAAAGATACAAAATCCCGAGAGACAGTTAGAGGTGTCTGTTCTTCAATCTGACAGTGAATGGACACGTTGTAAGATAACTGATCAAACGATACAGAACACAGATCGCATCACATTGGATTTACATTGTCCAGCTAACCTTCAATTCTTCAGAGCCATTAAAGTGGCCTTCAAGAAACAACAAACAGAACCTTTTCAAATCTGTGGATTCTCTATAGACACACTTTCTGTTTAATAATAATAAAAAAAATTTTATCTAACGTGTATAGATAGTGGCATCTACAGTCCATAAGGGACTTAGTTGCTTTGGCTTGACATGATCTAGGAAATGTTGTCGCCATTCTTTAATAAATGCTTCGAGATCTGGCCATGTCGGTTGGCCATCTTCATTCATTACGCAAGTCGCTGTCAATTGGCGTATGGCTTCCTGTCCATGTTCAACAAAATCAGGTCCTTTGAAATGATCTTGCAGCTCACTACAGACAGTCAATATTTGATCGAACGATACATCTTCCTTTTTATCATAGTCGTTCCAAAACTGGATCACTGTCTCCTTCAATACCTGCTGACGATCGAAGGGTATTTTGTCACTGGATCGAATCAGAGCCGAGGCTGCTTTTTTGGCACGTTTATGCTCGGGTAAAGAGATCCATCCTCTGCCTTCCAAAGGAATATTGAATCGTTTGACGCCTTGTTTCTTAAATGCAGTTGCCTTTTGCTCGTAGTTGTCATGACAGTGTTTACATAGCAGTAGCAAGTCACGGCTCTATCCTTCATGAGTTGAATAGCCTCCATGTGCAAACGATAGACTTACTGATTTTGACTTGACAACTAAAGGCATCCAATGTCTATACATTTCAGGCACTAACCAAATAGACATGAGTCATAGCCATTGAAACCAGACTCAAAAAAAAAATTCACTGACCTACATGATGCATAGTCAAATACTGATCACCACCACAGGCTACACATACATTCGATCGATCTTCCGTCATGTAGTCGCCATGAGCATGGCCACTGCCTTTGGCTTCGAAGTTTAGTTTGATAGCTCGACTTTCATTAGGTATGAGTGAAGCCAAGTCTTTCTTTATGTACCATTGTGCTTTCTTTCTTTCTTGGACCAAAAAAAAGAAAATGATAAGTGGGCAAGACTTTCTTTTGACTTGAGCTTGCTTACTCATTACAGCGAAACATAAGTTTATGATGCTTTGAATACACTTTCCAGTTTTCGTAAATGATGTTTGACTTTTTACTTGGCATCACTACTTCTTTCTTTTCACTTGGCATGTTAACTTCTTTTTTTTTCTGGAAATCAAGCGATCTCTAGAAGGATTGTTTTCATTAAATACTTTGTAGTATCTGGGTTTATATTTACGAGGTTTGAGTTCAATAAAGAATAAAGTACTTGCGATTAGATCCACTCACTGGTCTAGTTCTTGCAACAACAATCAAAGGCATGAAAATGCTAGTTCGAGTCAAACAGTGGTCTTCATCATGTCTGTTCAATAACAATTGATAGTCTCTCTATGCGAAATGAAAGTGAATGAAATGCTGAAAGATATCAAAGCTAGTACACGTTTCAACTGATTGAAAGACTAATGTGTGTCTTATTTTTGGAGAAAGGCTGTTTGTTTAAACCGTGCCCAATGTATTGAATCCGGGAGTACTACCATTTTTCATAGTAAGCACAGTTAAAAAAAAGAGTAACCATTCGTCATGCATTATGTCAGTGTTTTTAAGCCCCTATAATTATTTTAGTTATGAGCATGAATAAACCAACCGTTGTGCTGCATAGAAATCCAAAAAGTCATGCTTGGGTATGATCATCTTTTGGAACAATAGAATAAATTTAACACTATGCTCTTTCGCATTTCAGGCATATATATCATGGACCAACAAAAGCAATTCTTGATACCAAAAAGAAGTTTTTATCATCGACATGACGGGTGTTGCGCTTGACATCATCACAAGCTAAGGTAGATCATAACATGACTGATAGCTGTTTTTCAAGAAATAGATTGTCTTTCGAATCACTGTTTGGGGGTATTTTTTAAGCCTTTCTTTCTCAGGACTAAGGTCTTTGCGATAAGTAGCGCCAAGACATGCTTTGAATCGAGTAGGAACGTCCCTTTACACCATTCTTTTTTTTTTCTTTCTAAAGCTCAGCCAGTGTCAACCTCTCACTTGGTTAAATCACTGAGTTTCTCATCCTATGACTCAACAATATGACTTTCTGAATGTTCACCATTAGAGTATTGTGCTTCAAACTAGTTAATGTTGAAACTAGTGTTTTCAAGTGAGCACCTGCAATGTGGAGAGAAGAGGATGACACAGCTTAAACTCTCAAAATATCAATGCACTCTCGTCGTGACTGTATTTGGCTTACAATAAACTGTAGCCCGGGGAAAGAGAGAGAAAGAGAGATGAGAAAAAGCAAGATATTTTTTTTAATTATAAACACGCCTTCCTCCAACTCGTTTTTTTTTGTCTATTTATATGGAAATGAACGACCTATTGACAACAACAGACTGGACATCTCCTAAGCGTTCCATCGACCATGTCATTCCACCAGACAGTCCAGGCATGGAGGATGCCCATTTCTTGAACTCAGATGACCTTCAGCCCACATCTAACCTTCACCCTTCATCTCTCGGCCTGTACGCTGTTAACACAAGAAAGAGAAGAGATGATTTGGTGATTGCAGGTTCTTACGAGAAGGCTGTTACGCTGGGTCGTGGTGGCTCTTGTACTATCAAGATTGGGAGACGCAACAGACAGATCAGTCGCTGTCATGTCTCTATTGAGTTCAATAAGACCACACAACAGTTTGAATTGACTGTCCTGGGCCTCAACGGTGCCTGTGTTGATGATATTCATTATGATCAACATGCGGTTGTTCCCTTGAATGACAATAGCTTTGTAGATGTCTTGGGAGATCAATTCTTCTTTAGAGCACCACCTTACCCCATCAATCAGACTAAGAAGCAAAAAGTAGATCATATAACACGCGAATTATCACCTGAAATTGAAGTCGAAGAAGCACCAGCATCACCCGTTGCAGTTGTAGAATCTAAGGAAGAAGACGAAGAGTATCCTATTGAGCTTGTTCCTGAAGATGCTTTGTCTCCTCCTATCGATCCAGAGAGCTTATCGCCTGAGCCTGTAGTCGAAAATGAGGAAAATAAGAACATACTGGAAGAAAAGGACTCAAACCTTGTTGAAGACACAACTGATTATGCTGAAGTGATCATTGATGCACTTGGTAACGTCTTTGGTATATCCATTTGCTCTTTATGAATGTTAATTAAGCTTATTGTTCTTAGTCTTTTCTCGCACTTCCTCTATGCCTGTCAGTGACATTTGCTCTCGTATCTTAAAGGCCAATCCAGCTTATGCTGAGCAGCCTCGCGAGGTATGGATGCAACGTATTCGCAGAGTTCTGAAAGAGAGACCCTTCTTTGGTGAAATTCAACGTAAAGGCAAGACAGCCGATGGTTCTCCTACAGAAAACCTCTATTACTACAATAGTGAGCTTGATCCTGTTGAATGGCGTCGTGCTACATACACTCAAGTTGGACGCAGCGCTCGTAAATGTACCTTGAAAGACAAGCAATACTTTTGGAAGATTCCTCCCAAGTTAGGCCGCCATAGAAGTTCTTACATTCCTCCCTCTGCTCTGGAATTGAAAAAGCAAAAACAAAAAGACATTCAAAATGAAAACGATAGACCTTAAAGTCATCAATACAATTATTATACTATTATTATTATTATTTTCATCGTACATATTATCATTCTCTTTATACGCACACGTCCTTAAATAAATCATTTCTTCTATCAAAGTTTGGATTGGGTATATCCTTCGACAATGCCATCAGCAATATGAAGAGCAATAGTCTCAGTAGTCACCATTGGGTTAACACCAGAGGCTGTGGGGAATACAGAGGCATCGGCTACATAGAGATCCTTGACTTCCCAGGTTTCACCTGTAGGCTTGACAACAGATGTCTTTGGAGAAACACCCATACGGTTAGAACCCATTTGATGAGCACCAAAGAGAGCACCACCTTCAAAGGGAAATCCATAACGAACAACAGTCTGCTTCCAGGCCACGAAGCGCTCATTATCAATTCGAGATTCTTCATCTTCTCTAAACACAAAGGGTTCTACACCAAATTGACCTGTATGAATTTCACGTGCACCAGCAGCCACAAGAATATTTGCGGATCTCTCGATACCGACCGTCAAGGAACGACGATCACGCTTGGAGAGGTTGTAGTCCACAATCGAGTTGTCTTTGTCATCGTAGCGGACAACACCTTCACTGTCTTTGTCTCGAGCCAGAATTAAGAGAGGAGCAAAGTGAGTGTAACGCAGCATGGCTTCCTTGTGAGAAGCAGCACCACGCCATTGCATTACTGCAGCATAGGCACCTGGATGCAAACTGGGGACTTCAATCTTACATCCATAACCGTCATTGTCTACGTTTTCGGCAATACAACTCACAGCTGTCATGATAGAGCCTTCAAAAGGACGCACTTCTCTGTCAAAGTAGCCAAATGCGATGGTACAAGGGTGCAAGTGCAAGTTACGACCAATGTTTTTGTTCTTCAGACCTGAACGCAACAAGATACCAGGTGATTGAAGAGAGCCACCCGAGACAACTACTTGTTGAGCACGAATTGTGACAGGGCGGTCATAGTTCACTAGACATTCGACACCAGTGGCCTTGTTGTTTTCGGTCAAGACTCGAACAACCTTGGTACGTTCCATAAATTTAGCGCCATGTTCGGCAGCATCACGGAGCCAACTGTTCATAGTACCGTTCTTGATACCAGCACGACAACCCATGAAGCAAGTTTCACATTCGTGAGGCTTACCGCCTGTGTTTTGAGGGATATCAGCTATAGGGTAACCAAGTACTCTAAGATAAAAGCTTAATTTAGTCATTCAAAAAAAAAAAATATGAAGCCACTTTACTTGCAACCATCCACTAGAATCTGATTAGGACCATTGTGTTTAATGCCTTCAGTACTTGCACCGATTCTTTCAAATACACGATCAAGATCTTCTGTAAACTGTGTATATATATAAAAAAACTAAGTCAGTATCCTCAAAAAAGAAAAAGAAACAAATTGCCTTTACCTTAGGAGACAAGAAGTAAGTCAAACCTTGCTTTGCCCATTCTTCTCGAACAAAGTGTTGTAGCTAAATAAATCAAACAAATCAGAATCGAGAACACACACGTAAGGTTATTGCACAACATTCGCTTGTTATACCTTCAAGGAAGCACTCCAATTAACGGTAGTACCACCACCGAATACACTTCCAGCCAAATTAGAGATGGTTCCTTCGAAGCTGGGAGTAAAACCGCCATGCTCATAAAGATTTGCAAATGCATCAGCTTCTGTAGCAACGAACTCGCTTTCGTGATGGTAAGCACCTTTTTCAATCACCAGGACTGATTTGCCAGACTTTGCCAACTGACTTGCAACCACACCTATGTAATTTTAGCTTAATTTGTGAAACTCAGTCAAGTTATTGTTTGTCCTACCTCCACCTGCACCACTGCCAATCACAATCACATCGTATTCCATATTGTCAGTAATTTCATCTTGTGTTAACATTTGGAATCGGGGTGGCACATTTTCATATTTTTGATCCTGATCAAATCCGTTGTATTTCATGGCTCTTCCTAATTCCTTGGCATGGTGCGAGTAAGAAGGTAAACAGGCCAAGGCGTGGAAAGTCTTGTATATCATGCGAAACTTGCTAATACCCGAATTTCTCCAGCTCAATAGCACTTTCTCACGTTCTTCTCGAGAAAGATTCTTGAATTCATTGAGATAACCTGTCATTGCAAAAGAGCCTGCTTTTGAAGACAAGACAGAAAGAAGTAAGAGGAGTTCCTGACGTTTTTCAGGTAAGAGGACTCGGTTGATAAAGCTCTTGATGCTTTCAACGGATTGAAGAGAGCTGCTAGAGTATTGACAGAATTCTCGGACTTCTTGCTCGGAATGGGTAGCCTTGAGTTTTTCAACTAGCAAATCCTCTTCTTCTTTGGTTAAAGGAGCAATATAGGTATCTAAAATAGCATAAAGCGTCTCTAACTGTGGTTCGGTGAATTCAATATTAGGACACACACGGTAGCGGAAAGGTTCTAAAGACATGTTTCTTAAGGTTGGAAAGGTATAAAGAGATATGTCACAAGAAGAGAAAAAAAAGGGGGGGCATCAGGATAGACATTTTTATAAATGTCAAAATGTTTCACGGTCACGTAGGGCATAAATTTGCTGATCTCTCATTAGCATTTATGCGATACTGACTTGAATTTAAGCTTTTATTTGCGCAGGCTAGCTCATTAAAAACTTTTACAAAAATGGAAGCAATCATCAAGGTATTGATTTTGATATCACATTCTTAAAGATGAAATTGATTTGATTTCCTTTGGGGGGTTCGACAAGAAAGAAAAGGGAGTAGTGGGTGCAGTAACTCAAACAGGCTTTCTGTTCTAATGTCTGTATATATGCATATGCAAACAATCTTCTTTTGGTTAAAAAGGACCCTACATATCTGGCTTAAATTTTTTCTGTAGATGTGCAAACTTTACACTTGGCTTAAGTTGAAACTTATGGCGGGTCGCTACACAAAATAGAAGCGGCGATATCCAGATTGCTATGCGAGAAAAAAAAATTCGGGTAGTGCTGGTCACAAGAAGAGAAATATGGTAACTACACAAAAGACTTGAGTCTGGCCAAGTCCGATATCGGGCACCTGCAACTGTAGAATCGAATCATATGAATGCTACTACATGATAATTCGCAAAGGATGTTTGTATTCCGGAAACAGTCTCAAAACTTAGAATCGCTAGTGGACCTTTTTTTTTAAGAATAGAAAATAACCAGAGGACCAATATTCCAAGCCAAACATAAAGGGGACGACTCGAACAAGCAACGCATGGCATTTAGCCATCTGACCGGAGTTTTTTCTTGTTATCTAATAAGCTTTGTATATGTAGATAAGTATTAAGAACAGCAAGGATTGCTTAAAACTGTTTAGTAATTTAACGATAACTTCGACTGAAGGAGTAAGGAATCGCACTACACATCTGTTTGCCACAAGGGCGACTGTTGGTTAACGACTATACTAAGAAATTAATATCATGTTGGGTATATATTGAGAATGTTGCAAAAATGTACTAGAAAGGAACCAAGTTACAGTATGAAATCGTAGAATTTGAGATTCTTCTTTTCTTTTTTACTTTGCAATATTGGTTGGTGAAACATCCTTTCCAATGCACCAAAAGATTCAACATTTCTCTTTTGGAAGCACTATGAATTTAATTTTGAGTAGTCATAATTGCTTAAAAGAACTGGAAAAAGTTGACTTTCTTCTTCATTTTAGCAAAACAGAGCGTAAGCAAGTATAGGGAGCTCTTGGAATCATCTTCCTGTAGGTTTTAGTTACTATTAATATATAGAGAAGCACCTTTATCTTATGAAATATAGAAACAGACAATTTGTATTTTGATAAATGCAAAAGTGCGTCGTAATTATTTTATATGGTATTGTCTTTATCTTTTTGATTGATCATCATCATATTGTAACTATCTTACATTATTTCAGGATAAAGACTACTTTAGACAATTGATCAAAGCTGAAAGGAGCATGAAAAATAGAAGAGTATTTTGTCAAGTTGATATAATCGGCACCTCTTTTCTTTTTTGTCATATCGGTTTTGAGGACTTTTTATAAAACACCATTCGTATTGCTAAGAGGCTTAATATTTGAATGCTTGGTTGACTCAAAAGAGAAAATTGCTTTATATTTTAAGAGCGTATCTATATCCATTGACATTTGAAAGCAAAATACCTTTGAGTCTCACATCGGTATACAAGAATCTGGATGATCGATAGTGTTCATTTCAGCTATATTAAATGCCTACCGCACTTTCTATCAATGACTTATTGTGACCATGTAATTAACACAAGAAAACTATATGCAATTGCTGTTGATCAAAATCGAGTACTTCCAAACATGACTATAACTCTGACTATGATAATCTTTTTAGCCTTACCCTTTTCATTTGACAAACATACGCTATATAGTTGTCTCAAGAATATTATGATTGACAGTACTATGTCTGGGACTACTGTTGGTACTAGGCATCAATAATTGAGATTAAAACCATACAAAGACATTTGCACTGTAACTGAGCAAGTTGGAATTAACTTTGGCATCTCTTTAAACTGTTTATATTTTTGATCAAAAACTACAAAAAATGCCATCTTAAACTTACCTTTGTACAAATGAATCGATAGACTAATGATTCTCAAAAGATGCACCATGCAAGAAGAACTTCTTAGATATTTGATTGCTTAATACTAAGTGCCATTGATTTTCTTCCTACTTTGGTAGCCGCTAACATTTATTGATCTTCATATCAAAAAACATGTTCGTTCAGGAAGTATATAGAAGCCAAGAGAAACAAGACCACAACTCGAAAAGGACAGAAATTGCATATTACATGTTGTATTGGATAGTATTAATCCTGAGAACCACCTTGCTTCCTGGTCAACACTGGCATCTCATATGCATTTCTCACAGATCCAGCAAGAAGTTGTTGTGAAATGGCTCCTTGCTAAGCTTGAAAAGGAAAATTGCTTCCCAATAGAAGAGATTTCTCTGTCTCAATTTGCTTTTCTCGTTCGAATTTGAAACCAGGAGACAGAATATGTCGGCTGTACCTTTCCAGCTAGCCTATATAGAACATCTGAATCAATATTTGCTTCCCCAAATCTTTATCTGTTTAGTTCAACTTCCTTGAAAAAATCCTTTGAACCTTTGGTGGAGCCTGATACATAGATAAAGTGAAACGACTTCTAAATCACTCTCTTGGAGAAGCAACAGCCCCTATTTATTCTTCGCTACTTTTGCAGTAATTCTGTAGAAATTATGCAGTGACTTTATGTTGGTTAGCCATTCGGGTAAGATTGTTGGCATTGGATAGTAAAGCTTTTGTACTTTGACTTTCTCCTTGAACTTTGAAGTCGGCCTTGATATCACTGTCAAATGATTGATTCTTTATTTCTGAATAACTGATTCTTGTAATTTCAAAAAATCATGCAGCTTGTAAAGAACATTTCTTATATCATGTACATGAACTTTAAAAGCAATCATAAGACTTTCCCAAGCACACAGAAAGCAATTTTAGCAGAAAATTTAGGCTCTTTTTTTATCCCCAAAATTTTACTAGCACTTTTCATCAGAGCAGACTGCATCAAAACAGATATAATGAGAAATAAAATTGAAACCAAAAAGCTGAGGAGAGAACGGTATCAAATAAAGGCGGTTTTTTGAAGACATCTTTTCTTTATTGTAAACTCTTTGGATGTTAGTAATAGCATCTAAGTGGCTTTTTGTCGCCTGTCATGTAGGCAAATGCTTTCTTAAGCGTATTGATTTCTAGTCATCGGAGCTATATCCACTTATTTTCTTTGTCTACTTCATATTCCGAACAGCATCAGCAACATCAACTTTTCATTGGTGTCAGTTGTTCTTTGATTTTAGTCGTCAAAGAAGACAGTATTTGTACGAGGAAGATTGGCTGGACTAAGCAGCATCTTTACAGTCAACAACACCTGAAAAATTTTCGACTTTTTTCATCCTATATATACTTGCTTCCTTTCCAAAATGCCTGTTTTGTAACAATGCAAATGAAAAGACTTCGTATGTCTTGAAGAATCTTTCTTACTTCATCTGTTTTCACTGAACTTGAAACGATTGGAAAGCCCCGCTTTTATCTCCCGCCAATCTAAGCAGCTCTCTTTTTTTTGGGTGTACTGACAGCATTGTTTTCTTTTTTTTTCCCTCCTCTCTTTCTTTTATCTTTACTTATAAACATATTCCTATGTCTAGTGCAAACGCAAAATCCAGAAGAATTGCCGTACTTGGTTCTCGTGCTGTTGGTAAGAAAGAAAATACAGAAACGAGAGAAGATTCCTCAACTTATTGGTACATGAGTGTTATCTTATTGATTGCGTTTTGTTAGGCAAGTCATCACTTGTCATTCAGTTTTGTGAAAACCATTTTGTAGATAGCTACTACCCTACTATCGAAAACACTTTTACAAAGACTATCAAATATAGAGGCAATGGTAGGACAATAAATAAACGGCAAAAGACGCTAGAGAGTAACTAAGCAACACTGCAGAATATAGTGTAGAAATTATGGATACAGCAGGTCAAGATGAATACTCGATTCTCTCTTCACACCATGCTACCAGTATGAATGGATACGTCTTGGTATACTCGATTGCTTCTAGATCTAGTTTTGATATGATCAAGATCATTCGAGATAAGATCCTTGATTTTACTGGATTGGAGAGTGTCCCATGTGTGATTGTTGGCAACAAATCTGATCTGAACATTCAGAGACAAGTTACTGTCGAAGAAGGAAAGGAGTTGGCTCAACAGTGGAACTGCCCAACTATCGAGACTTCTGCCAAGCATGATGAGAATGTTTGTAAGTAGCGTAGATACAAGGTTTGCATTCGTATTCTGACTCTGTCTATCTGTCTTTTTTTATGTATAGCCAAAATCTTTGATTTGCTTATTGCTCAAATTGAGAATGCGAATAAACCACCTACTGAAGAAAAGGGTGGTTGTGTTATTTCATAAAAGGAAAATAAAAAATACTTTCTTTTTTATCTTTTCCTTTCTCTTGTATATATTTTACTGGTAGTTGCATTATGACAGAAAAAGCAGAAAGTTATAAAGACAAGCTTTTGCTTATATTTGTGCATGGCTTTCGAGGCACAGACACTAGTTTCAAAGTAAAAAGAAAAGACTGTTATTTGAAGGTTTATTGTTATGGTTTCTTAAGTGCTCTCTATTAGGATTTTCCTAACAGGCTTCGAACTGATCTCAGCAACACAATAAAAGCAGATGTCAGTACTCTCGTATACCCTTCTTATAAAACTGCTGGGTAAAAGTGTTTTAAGCTACAGCCAAATGAACAGTGCATCTCACTAAGCATATACAACAGAGAGTTGAAACTAGCTGTAAACAACTTTTCAAGCTGGCTTTGCGAACAAGTTGCTCAGATCCGTAAGGAACAAAAGATCAGCCAAGGCAGCATCATGATTGCTTTGTTGGGTCACTCCATGGGTGGTATTGTCTGTAAGTAAATAATCTGCTCTATGTATTTTATTCTAAAAAAAAACAAAAAGCTGCTGAAACTATTTTGAGGTTTCATGCAAATGAAGATAATTGCCAAGAGAAATTGTTAGGAGCAAAAATAATTGGCATGTTAGCTTTTGATACGCCATTCTATTCCATAAGTCACAACTTCGTCGCTAATAGAGCCATAAGTGGTATAGATCAAGTTAGAGGATTAGGTAACTTTTGGAATACAGGTGCTGCGACTGTTACTGCTGCTACTGCTACTGCCACAAGAGCCATGAATTCGACTAATAGCAACAGTGGTAAGAAGTGGGGCTTACTGGCTGGTGTTGTAGGTGCTGCTGCTATCGGTGCTGCTGCCTATTTAGCAAGAGACCAAATTCAAGAGACTATCACAGATGCCTATGATCAGCTTACTTTTATTAGCGATCTGACAGACATGCATGGATGTGACCAAAGGTAAATTTCATTAGGCAGAGACATATTTGCTCGGAAATAGCAGAAGAATGTTAACAAGGATTACAGGGTGCGAAAGTTGATTGTAATTCCAAACTTGTTCTTCAAATGTTTTTATGTTCAGTTGTATCAAAACGATCAAAACGGAAATCCTCGAACATTCATCAACTTGCCTCCAGAAGACCTACTGTATCTGTTTGTGCCTGTTCTATCACCTGCAAATAATGAGATCGATGCTCACACAAGCATGTTCAATCCCATCAAGACAGACCGCTATTACGAGCTAGCGAGCGATTCCATGTTTTTGATTAGCGAAATGGTAGCTAGGCACCAACGATCATAATTGAATGTGAAATCTTTAGAGACTGAGCAGATCTTGTAATAATATGTATCTTTATGTACATACACATGTCAAGTGTACCTTATAATACTGTGTCTATAGTCTGATTTATACCGAGACATAAGAAATAAAAAGCATTCAAGCTTTTCCTTTAAAAAAACAGAACAGAATGAGTTTATACAAATTAAGTGCATTCTTTAATTAAAAAAAAATAAGTAGTAATGGTTATAATTAAACAGATTAGAGATCCAAGCCTTCCTTAGTAGTTTCATAAGTGGTAGTAACTTTCTTGACCAAACCTTGAGCAGTGGACAAATAAGAGGTAGGAGTAATATGAAGAAGGGTGGTTGTCAAGCTTTCAGTCTTGGAGATAATATCACCGACAGCAGAGGATTGAATGGAACCGAGAAGACCGCCCAAGAGGCTATCCTTCTTTTCGAGTACGCCACCAATAAGAGTGGTGGCCTTAGAGACAGTAGGCTTGACAACTTTGAGGACAGCAGCAGCTTCAACGTTGGTGACAACATCGGTTATCTTACCACAAGTAGCATCAGCCTTAGCAAGACCAGTGTCAAGGTTACCAAGATTGATGTTGACATCAACAATATTGAGAAGAGAGACCTAAGAGAAAATTTTAACGTTAAACAAATGTTTGTTTATGAATTCAACTGGGATTCTTGCCAATAAGGCTGTATACTTACATTGAGATCAACAAGGTCGAGAACCTTTTCAATGTTGGCAATAGCAGAGACGCATTCAAGGACAGGAGCAGTGACTTCGCCAGTTTGGATAACAGCAGCGTTAGCTACAAAAGAGAGATGTTTAAGTCATTTGTGCAAACAGGTTTTTCTATAAGGTCTGTTTAATCCTCACCAGTAAGGGCAAGAGCAGCAGCAGCGAAAAGAGCAGAGAAAGTACGCATTTTGAATGAGAGACAAGGGTTAATATGATGAAGAAAAGAATAACCAGTATTTCAAAAACCTTCTGTATTTATACTGATTTGATGCAAGTTATTGAGTGATCAGAGTATCGCACATGTCTCTTTCCGGTAAAGAAAAAATGCGGGTTATCTTTTATCTTTTGTCCTTTGTAAGACATGTATGCAATGTACTATATTATATTATACTTTGACAACAAATAACTTAAAATTCGAAGCATTTCGCTTTACGATGATTAATTTCTTTAAGCTATAACATTGCCCGAAAAAGTCTTGCTCTGTCTAGCAGGTAGTCATTGAACTGTATATACAACATTTTTGTTGTTATACTAGCTCATTCAAAGACTTGATACGTGATCTGAGTAGAGTGGCACAATATCATTTTTCTTTTGTAAGTGCGCAAACACATGTTATCGTACAGAAGCTTCATCCGGATGAAGTTCACTGCTGAGTTTACATATCAATGCTTCTTTGTAATGATATGTTTTACTCTGGCATTTGCTGGCACAACATTAAAAAACAAAGCTTTTTTTCCTGTTGACTTATTCTTTTAACCAAGTTTTCCGGCTATCAGGAACAAACACGATTCAGCCGATCAAAACCTTAACTGTTGCATATTTTAATTTTGGGGTTCTCCAGAAATTGATTAAATTGATTGACTTTTTGACAATCTTTTTTTTTACTACTTGAACGATATGTCCTGGTAACCAATTAAATTCTCAAACAGCAGAAATTCGTGTAAGGTTGTAAAATAACCAAAATGACTTAGATCAAAGGAAGAAAATAAGGTACAACCAATTACACACAATCTTTTCCTTATATGTTTATGTTTGGTAGCCTGTCTTTTATAAAGTTTTTTGAAGATAAGGTTTCTGCTCTATTATTCTTGGTGATGCTTACTGTCGTATACAACGAAACGATTATAAAACTGATAAGATATTATATTCTGAAATGTAAATACAACCCATGAAAACTCTCATATACTGAATACAATAACATTGCACTTAGCCTCCCCTCCTAACCTCTCTTGGTAGCACGCTCAACACGTTCTTTCCCATGCTTACTTCAACTAGATAAGATCGTCATTTGATAATTTAATATTTCGCAAAATCGATGAAAGATCAAACTAAACACATGTATTAAACGACCACAAGAAAGCTTTTGCTAAACGATGCGACATAGCATTTGTAATTTCAAATAGTAGTGGACAGATATAAATGGCTACTCTTCATCAATTATTTAATATCAGAAAACGTACCAACATGCCAACGCATACTTTGTTACTCATTTGCTCGCTTTAAAAGCAAAACAAGAAATTGCGTAATGAAACCAGGTATCCACGAGAGAGATGCTTTTGGAGTGCTGGAAACCAAAATCTTGTAATCTAGCCAAATACATCAATCTCTGAATTTCTTTTTTAATAACTTTCAACTGCTGCATTGATTTTTAAGATTGATTTTGCGTGTACAGATAAACATGTTGGAGATGCTAGTTTCCAAAAAAGTGAATATAATTCATTGAACAAGACTTATATCCTTTATCACTTGAGCCATAGTAGTTTGTATCTACTAGAATCTACTATCTATACTGTATCATCTCTTGAATACTTCAGTATGATATATCACCGTCCATTTTTAATGATTGATCTGTACACTGCTTTCAAAAATTGTTTGATAGAGACTAACCTGGCTAGGTGAGGCAGCTTAGTTATAGCTTTTAATCGAGCAGAAGTATCAATAGAAGCTGTCATTATATTGATGTCCTTCACCATCCTCATGGATAGCCTCATCAATGTTCTGTTAAGGATTCTTAATGTCACTTATTACAGTGAACGCAGTTTTGAGAGTTGATTTGATTACGTTTTTTTCTAGACTTACTTTCATTATCGACGTATTCACACGAACCAGCTAAATAGAAAATAGCAAATGCTTGCACTTTTTTCTTGAATACCATTATCTTACTTGGACATAATCTGTTTCTAGTATGATCGAAGTTAGCCAGATTCCTTTCATTGGTATATCCTTATCACGAATACGTAAATGAACAGATTGGTTTTTTTGTATGGTCAGTACCGGTAGGAGAGACATCGCTCAAGAGATAGAATGAGATAATACCACCAGACTTGGGCTTATTCGCACTATTATGAAACAAGGGTGAATAAGTGTCTCCCTTCCCACCTAAACTGCTTGCGTAGATGTCTTCATGAATTCCCGATCTGCCTTCTTATGCGTAAAGTTTCAAGGTGTGCAAGTCTCTAACAATAAGGTATTAATACCAGAATATGCTAAACCATTATAGAAACCCAAGGGACTATCGAAAGAAATTTACGCATTACGCACTTCATGCAATTGCTTCTGGACCCCACGTTGTGTGTTGCTTTCTTAACCATTCAAGAAACCAGGCGTACAATTAATCAAAATATATCAGGAAAGCCAGGTTAGGAATAGATCAGTAGCCACTTTTATTCAATATTTTAGTATTATTGGAGTTTTGTCTATCACCTTTCAACAGAATATCGACATAGAGATCATGTTTGAACTGTTGAAATGCCTTGTAAATGGCTCAAGTAAGGGTTATCGCAATCAAAACCAACCACCAGACCTAGAGCAACAAAATGACGTTCAAGCTCAAAGCAATAAACGAAGGTATTACAATAGATATAATTATTGGCAGATCAGCCTACATTATATGCATCAAATTCATTGTTGCGTCTCTCTTGCATTACTTCCCAAATAATTGTTAAAAGCTAAATTGTTGTCTTGAAGTTTGATCAATTATTGTGAACTCCGATTAGAGGCATGCTGTACCTTTTTTTCTTAACTGCGGATTCTTCTTTTCTTATTCTCTTCTCACTACGAAACATACCATGCCACAACTACGCACACGTATTCCCAAATCCAGCAGAGTTATTAAGAAAACAAACAAGAAATCAAAGATAATTCAGACATTTACTGCAAAAGACAGTGATGTAAAAAGTAAGCCTCTTGTTTGTGTATTATTCCTTGATTGACCATCTCATAAAGCAACCCGTATCTATCCAAGAACGCAAAAGGAACGTATGGAATACATCAATCCCAAGACAGGCAAGCGCATTACGCCATTTCAATATAAAGTATATGATCTTGTGTCAAAAATCCCTTCAGGCCAAGTTACTTCTTACAAGGCATTGAGTGATGCGTTGTCATCCAGCCCCCGAGCTGTTGGACAGGCACTTCGGGTCAATCCATTCTGTCCATTACCTATACCCTGTCACCGTGTAATCACAAGTGACCATGAGCTAGGCGGTTTCAGTGGTGGTTCAGGGGATTGCCAATTGACAGCTGATAAAAAGTCTAAATTGGAAGCAGAAGGTTGTGTGTTTGATGCACATTATGGTTACAAACATGACATCAATGGAACAAAAGATTTCTTCAAGCCTACAATGCATGATATTATTCATTAAAAAAAAGAGTATAACTTCTTGGAATTAAGTCCATTTGGATGAGTCCCAACTGAGAAAACGCCATTTTGACATAAAATACAGAAAAAAAAAGGCTTACAAACATATCTCTTGTACAGAGAAGGGCTAACAAAGTAACGCTCAAGAAAAAAAGCACAATTGTCGATCAAAAGACAAATCTGCGTCTAGGAACTGAAATACAAGTTTCTCTCTGTCTATAAGTGAAGGGAACATTGTTGAAAGGCAGAATTTTGCGAAAGAAGCTCTATGCTAATTAATACATCTTTCTTTATTTCTTTTCTCTATTGGTATCAGAATTACAAAGCATGCTCTGGCATGAACATGCTGGATGCTTTCATATTTATCAACTGTACTTCGTCATCTTCCTAAATAGTATTGTCCCTATAAGCTCTCTACTTCAAATAGACAGTTATAGCTAACATAATTCGACAATGATGGTAGAAGCTCTGTCGGTTTTAGTGTACTGAATATTTAAGTCAACTTTGATGGGGTCAAAGGTCCACCTAGCGGGTAAGAAAAGAACTTACTTTTCACCTTACTCTCTCTGTCATCTACATGCGCTCCTTAGCTTAATAAGATTACAGAGCTAAGCGAAAAGCTTAGGATAATGACGAACAACCACTAAAAAGAGATTTTTTCGTTGACCAAATTTACTAGCCCATGTCAAGTTTTGATCTGAGCCATTTAACCACCGTTATAATGAATGTTCTCATTGAGTAGTTTTTGAACTTCTTTGTATCTGTTACTGAACTCGTACTCGACACTTTCTTTACATACAGTAATCTTGATCGTTAATATAATGTTTGCAAGTACCTACTGTGGCCTAGATATATCTTTGTGCTAAGTGAGAAGGATTAGTTAAGCATAACTCTTATTAAAACAACATGGCTGTCAAAACAAAAATGAAATACTTGGTATGACTCTTCCTATTGGGCAACTTGTAGCAACAACCGATTTGCCCATTCTTGAATTTTTGAACAGATACATACTTTGCTTGACAGAAAAAAAATAAGGGGAAAGGAAAATGAAACAGCAGCATGACCTGAAAGCTCATAATCGTATATCTTGTCGTCTATGCTTTGGTAGTCTGGCTACTATCAACCATATTCAATCCAGGTTGACTCGACTCCGATCTTAAAGGGCAGACAATAGCCGGCCCTCGTGCAGTACACGTAGCTAACGTCATCTATTTTTTATATATAAAACTCCTATTCAGAAAAAAGTGCATACGTGCTTCTTTTTCTTCTCTCTGATCATAGATTACAATGGCTGGTGAGAATTACATCGGATCAAAGATTTCAGTGAGTCTTAGACAAAACATAAAGCTCTGTCAAACTTACGCATATATGACTTTAGCTTATCAGTTTGAGTGATATTCGTTATGTTGGTATCCTTCATAGCATCAACGCACAAGATTCTACTGTTGGCTTGAAACAAGGTAAGAATAGACACAAAGAAAGAGTCATTTGGATTAGTCTGATGTTGTGATTGTTTAGTTCGTTCTTTCGGTACCGAAGGTCGCCGTGGCAAACCTGAGGAAGAGATTCTTCCTTCTGATAACGTGTTTGATTATGTTGTGTTTCGAGGTTCTGACATCAAAGACCTACAAGTGTTTGAAGCACCCCCTAAGCCTACCCCTCCTCCTCCACCTAGTATGCCACAGGATCCTGCCATCATGGTATGTGCGCGATGTGCAGTTTGTTACGATTTATTGATTTTGTCTTTTTCTTTAGAGCATGAATGCCTATCCTCCTCCAATGAATCACGCATACATGAACAACAATATGTACATGCAACCTCCTGTCTCTCAAGTACCTGTTCAGCCACCAAAGCAACAACCATTGAGCCGTCCTCCTGTTACTTCACAAACATCTAACCCAACTACGCCTATGAGCAACAGTAGTAGCAATAACAATAACACCACCAACAACAACAGCAATTATTGGCAGCCTTCGGCCGCACCTGCTTTTGCTGCTGACAGAGATTTAGACCAAGCCAGGCTTGAGAAGGAAACATTGGATGAATTGAAGGCAGAGCTTGAAGAAAGCGATGCTTTGCAACCTTCTATCAACGAAGCTGCTATTGAACAATTGGCCAAGAAAGTAAGCGAGCTGAACCCTAACGAAGATACAATCATCAGTAGTAAGCCAATAGACGAACAACAACAACAATCTCGTCGCCGCTATGACGGCCATCATCAAAACAACAATTATCGCAACCATCGTGGTGGTCGTTTCAATCATCCCAACAATCAAAAAGCCAAACATGATCTTGCTATCCCTTCCTCTGAATTTGATTTCGAAGCTTCTAATGCTAAGTTTGATAAGAGCGAGATTGTTAAAAAAGATGATGGGGAACATGAACACAAAGAGATTGAGATTCCTAAGCCTGATGAATTTTATAACAAGGTCAGTAAGATAAGGGGGCATATGTCGGATTTATCACTAATGCGTGTGTATTCAGACTTCAAGCTTTTTTGATAACATCTCTTGCGAATCAAAAGAACGCATTGAACAACAACAAGAACAACAACAAGAGCAGCAACATCATCAGGGGTAAGACCGGTTTTGAGCGGCTTTATATAGAGAGGCTAACATGTGCTTTGGTAGTGATAATCGTCGAAGTCGTTTCCATGAAGAACGCAAGCTGAATATGGAAACATTTGGCCA
>JAIWNI010000120.1:0-83343 GCA_025331435.1 Choanephora cucurbitarum | reverse complement strand
CTGGTTACTTCTTGCAAGGTGCCTTCAAGTTCGGTGGTTGAATTCTGGAAGAAGACTGCATTGACTTCATTGGTGTCGAAAAGGCCTCTGAAAACCGTACTGCCATCTACCTCGGTTCTTCTGCTATTGCTGAATTCTTTGCTGATGTTGCTCTCTGTCCTTTGGAAGCCACTCGTATTCGTCTTGTCTCTCAACCTACCTTTGCTAACGGTCTCCTTGGTGGTTTCGCCAAGATCTTGAAGGAAGAAGGTGCCATCAAGGGTTTCTACTCTGGTTTCGGTCCTATCTGTTGAAGCAAGTTCCTTACACCATGGCCAAGTTCGTTGTTTACGAACGTACTGTGTAAGTATAGATATATAGTCAATATGAAAGACATTACTATTACTTTTTTTTAGTGAGGCTATCTTGAAGGGTATGAACACTCCTAAGGATCAAATTCTCCTTCTACCATGACTGCTGTCAACCTTTCTTCTGGTATTGTTGCTGGTACTGTTGCTGCCATTGTCTCTCAACCTGCTGATACCTTGTTGTCCAAGATCAACAAGCAAAAGGGTGCTGTTGGTGAATCCCTCACCTCTCGTCTTATCACCATGGCTGGTCAACTCGGTGTCAAGGGTCTCTTCTTGGGTCTTGGTCCTCGTATTGTCATGGTTGCCACTCTTACTGCTGGTCAATTGTAAGTGTTTTAAATGATTTTATATAGGCGTTTACTCATCTCTTTTTAATTTAGCGCTATTTACGGTGACATTAAGCGTGTCTTGGGTGCTACTGGTGGTGTTGAAATTGCCAAATAAGTTTTGATCCCTATTGAGTTGCATACCCCTCTCTCTCCCTTATATTGTGTGTTAGGGGGGATTTATAAATAAAAAAAAAAGAGAAAAGTTACAATTTAGAATTTTGTTTAGAAATCTGACTTTAAATAAGAATACGTATTTTCTCTTGGTTTTTTTTTTTTTTTTTTCTTTCTTTCATTTTTTTATATACATTATGAGTATAAACTGGGTTATGTTAACAAAGATGGAAGGACACCTATTCCTTTACCACAAGAAAAGATGTTCTTTACACAATCTGATGTCAAGTTGGTATTAGACTGCAATGAAAAGTAAGTAAAAGAAAGAGAGAGAGATTGATGGCTGCTATTGATGAAACACACCTCCTCTAGTGAAGCAGGTTATCCAGGACATGCAGAGTAAGTTGTAATAAGAAAATGAAACAAGGATGATATTGATGATCATTTCAAGAGGGTATTTTGAATCCAATAAGGGAACAGTGATTCTATCCAATCAGAGGGTAAATAGAGACTATAACTAAATCACACCATATCAACAAAAGACAGTATAGATCATCTACCTTGCAGAACACCCTTCAGATCAATTCAAGAATCTGAAATACCTATCTTGAATCTAAAGCAATGGAAATTGGAACAACCTTGGTTTGGGGCTAATTATATTTCCGGTGTGGTCATTCCAGTAAAGTCATTCAAGTTATTCATTTTATAAATACTTATATATTTATAAAGGTGCCTCAAGGTGGATTAACAAGACAGAGTCAATTGAAATTAACATTTAATGAAGGAGGTAAACATTGGATATAAAATAAAGGATGATTATCATGACTGATACTTTGGAATGATTAGGTGCCATTGAATTCACTACCATTTTGCGTAGTTTATTAGAACGTATAGGTGAATCCAATGAAGTACCTAGGGAATATGAACCTTTACCTGCTTATCCATCATCAGATCATGATTTACCACCTCACTATTCAGCTTAATTATTTTTATTTTTTTTTTTTAACCAAAAGTAGAGACAATATGGGCTAACTGAAGTAAACCACTATTTTTTTCTTTTTCTTCTTTATCTTCTTCTTGTTGTTGTGCGGGATGAAGTAATGTATATGGGAAATGGGTGTTTTCTGGCCTTGTGAAAGTCAAGGGACGATGTTGATAGAATAATTAGGCTCTTTTGAGTGGTATGATCATCCATCAGTTGATGAATAGAAGGTAAGGCAGGCATATCTCTGACAGTCTGTCTGACACTGGAGGGTGTTCTGGCTGTGGATGATAAAGGGAGAGGGAAATGATTAAATCGAACGGGTGGTGGTATGCTGAGTGATTGATGATAATTTGAGAGATGTTGGTCGATTGTCAAGGGTGGTTCTACTCTGACTGGATCAGATCGAATGCGATGATGAGCATGCAATCGTGGCCTTGGTCTGGCTTCTTCAGCCACACCTCGTTTCTGTGAGCGTCTTGATTTAGGAGACATGTGTGTACGGTAATGTTGCATCATATTATCCTGACGTGAAAATCTCGATTGACAACCAGGAAATAGACAAGGGAAATTCTTTTCGCCTGTATGAATTCGATTATGTCTTGCTAAATGACCACTAAAAAAAATGTATACATTTAGAGTGAGTGTGTTATTTCTTAAAATCGAATTTTACCTTGTCGTAAAACTCTTATGACATCCAGGTTCTGTACAATGGTATTTTCGCTTTGATTCTTCTATAGGTGGGTTTGGTTCATCATTTGAATTCAATAGGCTCACATGTCTTCCTGAGGCATTTTTTCAGACAATAAGCCTTCATTCATATTTTAAATCAGTGTGGTGAAAAAGGGAAAAAATAAATAAAAATAAAAAATAGGTTTCAGCCTGTGAGAGTTAAAATAAGGGTTACGATTATAAAAGCAAGTTTTAATATCCGCTACTTACCGCGGAACCCTTTTTTTTTGGGGGGAAAGTAATAGGATATGGAGATTAAAATAAACAAAACAAAAAAGGGGTATGCTTCGTGAAGGGGAAAGAGCGAAAATGATATTGTCCAATCAGAATCATATAAAAGAGGAATCTAACATAAGGCACAACTCTCATCATAGATCATACTTGCTGACTAACATCAAATGGGTATAGATAATAAGCCAATCAGATTCATTCAATGATACACTACGATTAGGTATAAAGAGAGAGACTATATGGTTTGAGTCATAACCCTCTTCTGTGTCCTGTGTCTCTCTCTCTTTTCCCAATTTCATTCCCCGCCCATTTTATTTCCTGTGCACCAACCTTTTTCTTCTTTCTTTCTTTCTTCTTTCTTGCTTTTTATTGACAATTAGTATGAGCACTGAACAGACTGTATGGAATTGCCAATCCTATCTTACAATCATTTAACATGAATTGCAATAAAGCCTATTTTGTATGGTTATTTTAGATCCTCTGCCAGTTGGAGATTACGTATTGCTCTTGAATGGAAAGGCATTCAATATGAATTACGCCCTATCAATCTATTGACAGGTGAACATGTATGTTTATATATATATAGAAAATAAGCCCCCCTTCCTTATACCTAACGTGTTTTCTCTATATAGACATCTGAAGCATACCATCAAGTGAATCCTACTGGAAAGGTACCTGCCTTTATCACTAAAGATGGCAAGATTCTATCTCAAAGTCAAGCTATCATTGAATACCTTGAAGAAACCTATCCAGGTAAAAACATAGACATGATTGACATACAGTGGTATTGACTTGAACAAACAGAACACCCATGTTGCCTAAATGCACTACAAAAAGCTGAGGTAATCATCATGTTTATGCAAATCCTATGTGTAACCCTTCTTTTAGGTGCGTGAGATTTGTCAGATCATTGCTTGTGATATTCATCCCATTCAAAACTTGGGTGTCATTAAACGCATTGAAGAAATCAGTTCCATGTCAAAGGAAAATGGGCCAAGTCCAGTATCACTCTGGGCTTTCAGGGTCTAGAGAAACGATTGGAGCATGTCTCTGGTACGTATTCAGTAGGGGATGCTATCACCATGGCTGATTTCTATTTATGCTCTATTGTGGGTAATGCTCATCGTTGGGGTGTCGACATGTCTTTGTTTCCTATCATTACCCGTATTAACAATACACTCATGACTCTGCCTGAGTTTATTGCTGCCTCTCCTTTCTCTCAACCTGATTGTCCAGAAGAATTAAGAAAGAAATAAACAAGCGGAGTTTATTATAATTTTTTAAAAAAAAAAATCTTGTCGCGTCTTTTACTTTTTTTTTTTTTGGTGTTTTTTGTCCTTTATTTATTTATTATGTCCAGTTCAATAGAAGATAATGAATTACCAAAAGCTAATGTGACAAGAGTATTAAAGACAGCTGTAAGTCATGTCAGTCACTATCATAGCATACACTCATCTCCATAAAAAAAGCTTCCACCTGGAACAGCACTTCAGAAAGATGCTAAACTGGCTGTCAGTAAAGCAGCCACTGTCTTTATCAACTATCTCTCCTCTGTGTAAGTCTCTACTTTCTATCTGTCTTATCGGGCCATACTGACACTGTGTTTCTCTAGTGCCAATGATGTAGCCAAGGGAGCTAATCACAAAACCATTACAGCTGCTGATGTATTTACTGCTTTGGAACATGTTGAATTAGAAAACCTGTCACCACAACTCAGAGAATCGTTAGAAGGTATGTTGGTAAAGGATATAGGCTCATAGTCACTCATGATACTGTAGCCTATCAACAGCTGACTTTGGAGAAAAAGAACTTGAAAAAGAAAGAAAAGGATCTAAAGTCACAGGAAGGTGGTGATCTTACCATGGAAGAAACCTCGCGAGGTCAAAAACGTCCTTCAGATGAGATGGAAGAAGAAGAGGAAAGTGAAGAAGAAGAAGAGGAGGAGGAAGAGGAAGAGCCTACAAATAAGAAGATCAAGTCTACTGACGATGAAGAAGAAGAAGAAGAAGAGGAAGACATAGCTTCTGCAAGACATTCATAAACTGTACATAAACAATAAATGGGATGAGACAAGAAGCAATAGTTTGTGTGTAATGTATGTTCTTTTTGAGACTCAAGAGGTGCTCATGATACGCAATAACACTTTTTTTTTTCTGTCTTTGAGTGAACATGTGCTTCTAATGAAATCAAGGCAGAGGCTCTACAGCAATGCATAATGATATTTCTTTTGTTATAGACTTTAGAGAAAAATCCAGTTGGGTTTCAAAGACAAACTATGTCAGCGCTGAAGTTGACAAGCAGTAAAGAACTTTCTCTAAAAGCTGTATTCATGATGAAAAGATCTATCAACAATCTCAAAACAGCTCCTTAAGGACCAACTGAATTCTGAGTGTACCATTTTATTTAGAAAAGAGCCTGGACAGGTAAAGTTAGCGCGGAAGAAATGCAAGATATAAAAAGGCTTCCATTCAACCGTATTCATTCAATAGGCACTACCTATCTTTCCAAATGATGCCATCATGAAAGAAGTTCAATAAGTCTACACAACAAAAAAAAGTACGCCATCGTCTTAGAAACGAAACACAGTTATTAAGAAGCTCCAAGGTACTCAAAACCTACTTGTCACTGTAGCTATTCTCAACCCTAGGTATACTCCATCATTGGCCTGTACACTGTTCGTCAAAGAAGAAGGGATCATGACGCCACCTGGGCCGTTAGAGTCGTAAAAACCCAAAAGAACTAGGCCTTTCGCCCAAATATTTTTTGGCCATCAAGTTTCATGGCGACAACCCGTTTTGTTTATGTGGCGGTCGATACAGCTCTAGTAGTTGAAGTGGTCGTCATCATGGGCATGCCTTTTTTATTACAGACCATCCTCCAAGAGGTTTCATGTTTATATCCAATGCAGAATCGTCTATGAATGCACTTGATGATCTTATTCTTTACAGACTTGAATCTTATTTCTAGTAAGCGTGATTCACTTTTAAGGAAGTGATGAACAGTGCTCTTCAGAGTCAAATCAGAGAATGTGTGAACAAGTGACATGAAGCGTACTCGTGGTCAATTATCATAAAAAACTCAAACAGGTGGACCATTCCATTGTGGCTTTTAATCTTCTTTGTAAGCTGTTCTCTCGGTTAAGTAACCCGGACTGTACCGCATTCCATCATTTTTAATTCGGTTTATAACAGGCTTTTTGCTTGTTTGTAGTGACCTTTTATTTTTTTTTAAAAACAGAGTCAATTCCCTTCTCACTTCTTCCTCTTTGCTTTCTACACTACTTTTATAATACCAGTTTTTGAGCGAAAACCAATAGTTTCCTTAACCCAGTCCACCGTATCCTTTCCTCGTCAGCTAATTTTCCTTCATTCTAAACAGAACCATCATTTGAAAGGGTGCCTTTTGAGTTATTGAAAACCATCCTTTGAACAAACAAACAAAAGGCATTGAAACAATACACTCAAGTACTCCGCTTGGTCTGTACATTTTGCTCTATTTTATCTTTTTTAAAAAAAAAGGATTTGAAGAAAAGCGCTCTAAAAGAAATGACACTTCTTTCACTAGAATGACATTGTGTTTTGATTACTAAAAGAACAAAAATCCTATCTTTAAAGAAAAAAAGTATGGCTTGGCAACACAATACCACGTTTCCTCTGGTTGTATTTATAGGTAAATTAATTGACTTTTAACTTCTTCAGTGGTTAGACAAGTGGATATCCATTTACCGAAATAATAACAAAGAAGAAAAAGGAATAGAGAGTGAAAGAAAGATTCTTGTGTCTTATTGACAACAATCATAAGATAAGCGTACTGATTTAATAAAGTCAATCAACTTTATCGATTATAAAGTTTATTTAATGACAGCTTCTAGAACCCTTTAAGGTTGAACACAAACTAAAAAGTCCTTTTTTTTTTCTTGCTTTTTAGAAAATGTGTCTTGTAGTTTTATAGGATAAACACAGTGTTAGATGAGATAACAGCATGCCTTTTTAAGCCATGAATGATGACATCTTTTTCATTCTTTCTTTCTTTTAGGGTAAATTGCGGAGTAGCACAGCCGCCTTTTTTATTTTTATTTTTTTTATCTTTTTTCCCTTTAGGGAAGCTTCTTAAGATAAAGAAAAAAAAAAGAGAAAGAAACACAATAGAATAGATGAAAATTAAATGCATATTTAAGTTTGACAACAAGACGACACAAACAGATCATTTTCGTTCAAGTGTTCTTTTTTTTTTGTGTCACTGATAATATAAAAAGAGCGGGTAAAATAAATCAGATTCATTGTTTTTCCTCTTTTTTTTTTTTTATTTTATTATTATTTACATGGGAAAACCAACTCTCTACAAAAAGAAAGATACCCATTAAAAAAAAGGCCAGCAGTAGTATCTCTTCAGGTACTTACAGTGACAGTTTTCATACCGATGACCAGTCCTCATCTTCTGGTCAGCCTAAATTTCTTGTCGACCTCTACACGTCCAGAGCAGAGGAAGTGTATCACAAAAACGAATATTATCTCATGAAACACCTCTTTCAACGCAACTATTTCGCACCCATTGAAAATGCCCTCACTCAGCCAGGTTCAGCTGTGCTTGATGTAGGCTGTGGATACCATGCCTCTTGGGTCTTGGACATGGCCGTTGAATTTCCTCAATGTGCCTTCCATGCCTTTGACCTGGTTGAACCCTTGGCAAATGTCAAGCCAGCCAATTTGATACCCCCTAATTGCTTTTTAAAGAAACATGACCTCTTTGATGGTTTCCCTTATGACGATAACCAATTTGACTATATTCATCAGAGTCAAATGCAATTAGTCTATCCTGCAGATAAAGTCAGTTGGATGTTGGAAGAATTCATGAGAATGACAAAAGAGAATGGTATGATTGAACTGTTAGAGAGTGATATCATACCTAAGCGAATGGGTCCCTTTATTTGAAAAGCTGTTTGATGGAGGTAAGTAAGCATGCATAGTAAAGTACTCAACTGACAACGAGTGCAGTACGCTTATTTATTAGAGAATACTTTGGTGCTCCCTTTCATGGTCCTTCCCTTGTCAAGAGAATGTCAGAAGCAGGTCTAGTGGATATTCAGACAGATTATGGTTCTTTGCCTGTATGTTGGGGAGGATATATTGGCAAACTTGTTTATGAGGTAATATACCATGGAATTTGGATTGATTACAAGCGACTTAGATGTGCTCTATAGGATGCCTTAAGGATGTTTAAAATGACAGGTTCAACATTAGCTCCCTATATAGGTTATGAGGGTGAATATGATCCAGTTGAATTCGAGAGTTTCTTGGATAAGGCATTTGATGAATGTGTAGAATATCAAACTTATTTTAATGTTCGATGGGCTTGTGGTAGAAAACCAGCCTCTAACCTATCTTAAAACCACTATTTCCCTTTTTTTTTTAATTATTATATCACTTCACTTATAGATACACACACACCATTTTATATATTTCCATTCTTGTTTAAATCCTATATCAACAATAATAAATTAGACTGTTATTTTTTTTTTCTTAAAATGATATAAATGTATTCATGGTCCAAAAAAAAAAAATTAACTATTTTTACTAAATAGTTTGTGCTATCAAACATGGGTGAATTTATGTGGGCTAATGATCAATATAGAATTGTCTTACCAGAAACTAAAGCCTTTTCAGCAAAAAATCGAACATCTACATCTGGATCTTGAGCAAGTTCTTTCAGTACATCAACCACCTTTGTCTCTACCAGACTACTGGTACTAGGATCCTTCTGTAAGATAGGCACAAGTACCTCTAAGGCTTTGGCCACATTGAATCGAACATTAGGAATAGGATCATTCACTAGCTCAACCACAATAGGCAACACTTTATCTTGAATGATATCAGGTGTAAGAGACACAGCCATAGTCTAAATCATAAAAATGAGTATATTTTTTTTTTGAGGTGAATAGAAAGAGAACTTACAGAAAGGGTAAAGAGAGTGGTCATACGATAGAGATAGTTCTCATTACGTGCCATTTCCATCACACGAGGCAAAACAGTATCCTTAGCCCAATCATGACCAAAAATCTCAACCAACTGCTTCAAATTGGTGGTGGCTGCATCTCGAATGGAAAAGACAGCATCTCCCAGCCATGAAAGACAGAGGTTCAGTAGTTTCTCATCAAAGAAACCAATACCCAATTGAGAAGCTAACAAGGGAATATATTGAATGATAGCCAATCGAACACGCCATTGCTTATCTTCAGCTAATTCAACAATAGCAGGTAAAAGGGATTGTGATAAACGTTTCTACTCCAATGACTAATTTTTTTTTTTTAGGGTAAAGACATACACACATAAGCTTGACTTTTTTTTTTTTACCTTGGTTAACATGTTCAAGGTTTAGAAATGATATTCAATCTGACATCAGGGAAATCATCCTTTAAGAGTTGAAGGAACAATGGCAATAGGTATTCAATTGTTCTAATCATCATGTCAGTAGCTATCCTTTTATGCTTTCTGCCTACTTACAAATCTTGGCCAAGAATAGGTGCAAATCCACTGATATTAGTAGCGACAGCAGCACGTACATGTTGGTTGGTATCAATCACAAGGTCCTTTATACAAGGAAGTATCTTTTCAATCACCACCGATTGATCAATCATCTTTGCAAAATCTTACAATGATCTCTCAGTGATGATGTTGATGGTGTGATCTGTCTTTTGTCTTACCTGGTGCTTGTCCAATCGACATCATCTTCACCTCACCTTCTGTATCCTTAATCAAACTAATAAATAAACTGACCATATCTTCCTTTGTCATTGTCTCTCCCAAGGCCTCACATAACTACCAAAGATGATCAATCGAATGAAATTGTATTCATGATATAGCTTACTTTGGTAAAATGAGTAGCCACCATGTATCTCACTCGCCATGATTTGTCTTGACCAAGACTCTTGAGGGTACCTAACAGATGCTGCTTGCATTCTTCAGGACTCAACATATGAGCAATCTGAACCAAATCCTCTACAGTCAACAATCGAACTGTATCTTGATCGTCTGTTGTCAATCGAAGGAAGAGAGGTAGGATATGATGGATTAATTGAGGTTGAGTTAATTCTTTAGAGAAATCCTATAGAATACCAGATGAGACCATGTCAGTTAGTTTTTTCTTTTTTTGTGCTTACCACAAGGGCTTTGGCAGCTGCTCTCTTGACCATAGGTGTATCATCCAGAATCAATTGAGCAAAGGCAGTTCTTAGCTCATTCTGTTGTTCTGCTGTACATTTCGAATACACAGTGGCATAGAGACCACAGGCAGAGATACGTCCTGTAAACCAATCGGCTGTTGTCAATCGCTTTAAGAGAGGAATGAAATAATGTGTGACTTGAGAGTTATTGAGTTGTTTGACCACTTGGTTCATGGATTCCACTGCCTTTCAATAAACGTCAGTCAATACAGTCACTATGCTTGATGTCTCGCCTACCTTATCTCTCACAAGCACTTCTTCTACTGTAGCCAGATTCTCTAAGGGACCCAAGAGATAATGAGCATATTCAGCACCACCCACATATTCTGAGAAGTGAGCCAATTCTTCTGCAACAGCCAACAAGACTTCATCCTCATCATCAATGGTTTCTAAGACAATGTCAATGGCTGTCTATTTTCATTTTTTTTTTTTGGATTTTACCATTCAAAAACTGAATCAGTTCATCTCGCGTTCTTTGAGGTCCAAGTGCAATAGCAATCGTACTCAAGTTTCGAATGGCATTCAGACGTAACTGAACATCTTCATTCTTGAGTTCATCAACCAAGACGGCAATAGGATACAGCTCTTGTTCTTCACTGGTTCTACCACTGACAGGACCGAGATGACTATCGGGTAAAGTGGCGGAAGTAGTATTGGATGCTAAAGTAGATGTGTTGTCTATGGTAGTCTCGGTATTTGTTTCCAAGTTGAGTTGTTGAGGATCGACGTCCATGATGAGAAACTAAAGATAAAAAAAAAAATTGAAAAAGGGAGGAGGACTACATAGACTACTCACTTTGATTAGCCAATTAGATTGGTGTATTTCAATGAAATTAAAAAAAAAAAACCCTTATTCTCAAGTTGGGATCATCAAGGTACGCAAGGGACAAAAAGTCTTATACTTGCCAACCCTTGTTGTGTCAGTAAAGGCGCCATGACAAAAATAGAAAGAAGTATTGCTTTGTCATTTTCTTTACTTTCTGGATCCAACTCATTAAAAAAAAAAGGCCCAAGTGATGGACAGAATGGTTTTTTCTTTAGAATAACTTAAAGTCAGCCTGCTTTATTCATGCGTGCTGGATCTTATCATGTATGTTATATTTGATGGAGTTTTAGGAAATCGTTGTTGATCATGCTCATCAAGACAGTAATGATATGTTATAAGATAGAGCGAAATGTATGGTGTTACAAGTGGGGTATTTAATTAGAACAAGGCATGCAACGTATCATTTATCTGGACAAGAAATATCAAAGCTGTGTAAGTTTGCATGAATTCAGTTTTGTCAACTGTATTTGCTCATTCTTTATACAGAAAGTAGTCTAGATGTTGTCAATAAGGCAGATAGTGAACGCAGCGATGGTTTATTTGAAACTTGCTATACGAATGATAAAGTTCAAGAGATAGAGCTGGTTAAATAAGCCAAAATGTAGTTGTGAAGAAAAAAAAAGAACATGCATCCTTGAATATACTGCAAACATTCAAACTGCCAATACATCTGAAAGATTTAGAGTGCATCTTTTCTTAAATAGAAAATTTTTGAAAACCAAACATTTTTGCACCTAGTATTTATTTCTCCGTTGCAAATCTAGCAAAAAAATATTGCTGGTAAATAAATTTATTTACCTGCTAACGTTGCAAGAAAAAATTATTTACCATACAAAAAGTTTATTTACCATACAAAATGTTTATTTACCTGCTTAAACCTATTCTGATCTGGCTTCGAAATTAAACATATTGCTTTAAGCACAAAACTTTGGGACTGTTATTCTTCTATTGAATTGTTTTATTTTATTTTTATTTTATTCATCTTCTTCTTCTTCATCATCATCATCATTATCTTCATCTTCTTCATCTTCTTCGTCTTCTTCTCCATCTTCATCATCTTCTTCATCATCTACAATCAGTTCGCCTCCATCTGTTACAACTTCATCGGCAGAGTCATCCAAGAAAGGAGTGTCTAAAAAGGCCTTGGCTCTTTCTTTGATGGCCAGCAGCATTCTCTCCTCTTGTTCGAGGAATGCTGCATGACCACACTCATTTGATTTGAGTGCAACCCTGATACTTCTTAGTTTGCACTCAAGGTTGCGTACAAACCGTTCATCTTCAGCCTATCGCGATATATTAGCACGTTTGTCGACCAATGAATTGTATGTCTGTATGACTTACATGCAAAAAAAGATGTTCTTCTTTAGCCCTGCAATACTTGTGCCATGTCAACACCCTTTCCGGTAAAGAAGCTTCTTCTTTAGAGTACTTCCTGATAGCTGTTTCCAGACTATCAAGAGAGTATTTGTCTCTTTGTTCTTGGTCTATTTAACAGGTTTAGTTGACCTGTCATTTTTTCTATGTAAATAATCTGCTGACTTACTGCAGTTGTGAGCTAAGTGTTCATTGAGTTTTTCAACGAGCATCTTTGCATTGCTGACAATGTTTTTAATGGCAACAATCAGACGGGTAGCCTTTTTTGTGCCTTGATTGAATCAAAAGTGTTAGAGGATGTTGTATCATTTGTATAGAATGGTCCTACCAATTTTGCCACTTCCGGCGAGCTGCTTCTCTTTGAGTGCGAGAGCAAACACATATTTTTTAACAAGTATGATTAGAAAATCAGTGACTTCAGAGTTGATGGCATTGTTGAGGTCTTCGTCAACAACCTCGGGTAAACTTTGTGTGGTAAGACGAAGAATACCAAAGGTACCAGAAAGCTTTGCTTTTTCTTTTGCAATTATTTTTGAAGAAGTGTCACTAAAGAGATTGAGCTTAATGCCATGTTTCTTACAATAAGATTTAACTTACATGCACTCTATATATTCTAGTTTCTTCTTGTTTGCTAGATATTTATAGTGATCCTTGTTGAGTAATTTTTTTTTGGTTATATCTTTTAAATTTTTAAAGTATTTTTCTGACAATGGTAAAGCCATCAACTCCTTGACTGACTTCCATTCTTCTTCTACATTTTTTTCTTGATTGTTATGATTTTTTAAAATTTTTTCTATGTTCTTTTTTTTGTTTTTAATTTGCTCGGCTACATGATGAAGATGTTAAAACAAAGATGCATGTTGGTTGACCTAAAGATGACTTACGCAACTCGAGCATTTTTTGGTAGGTAAAGTGTTCTACCGAGTCTGTGATTGCCAAGAGGCGGTTTCTACTGGACATGCTCCGCGTCATTGACACGAAACCGTCCAAGTAGGACCAGAACCTCTCACAGCCCTCGCCGTCAGTACACCCAAAGTTAGGGATATACTTCGGGTTGTAGTTCACTTGGCAAGCCATAGTATGGGCGTATGCATGAAATGCAGTGACTCCATACCAGGTATCGTTCTTCAATACTGGAAAGGATCTCTAACAAGCAATATTATTAATTTTTTGACATATGTACCATGATTCAATAATAAAGTTATTTACTTCCAGGCCTTTTCTAACAAGACAGGCAATGTCATACATGATCCCGTACTTTGTGCTTTCTGGGTTGTTCTCAACCATGTACCCAACACAGGCCAGGGCATACTTGTGGCTATTCAAGTTGGATGTTAGAAACCAGATTTGTAAACCATTTGTTAACTTACCCTTCACCACCGTACATGTTGTACATGCGCTCAGGCACGCCATGTCGAGCACATGAAAGCGAGAAGACGCCAGTTTCAGCATATCTGCCGCTGGAGTTGTTGCGGTTGTTGTTGCCGCTTGCCTTGAATGAGTTGTCAATCAAGGCATCAACAGAGCACTATACTATATGTCAGTTTATGCCACACATTCAATTCGAGCAATTAATCATTACATCTTCTTCGTTTTTCAACTTGTCGGCAATAGCAGCGGCAGCATCGACTTCCTCCTTGGATCCCCAAAGGGATGTTTCCCCGGACGAAACAGAGAACAGCCCATCAAGGGGAAGTTCCCTTTGAGAGACGTCATCTCTTCTCTTCAGCTGCATGTTGCCATCCATGCTGACAATCTTGCGCTCTGCATTCTATTTACAACATAGTCATTAAACAAATGATGACTACTTTATATACTTCAGGTAGTTACCTCACAAGCAAGACAGTTCTTCAGCTTTTCAATTGCATTGACTTGCTTGACATAATCGCTTGCATATCGTGTCAAGCGTCTGTATTTCAGATAAACTGAATTCAACAAGTGATTCTTTACAACATCACACTAAAAAGCTCAGTTAAGTAGGTATGTTATTATAAGAAGTTAGATAATGTTTTATAATCACCTTTCTCACTACAGATGCGAGGCCATAATTCTGGTTCAAAATGTTCGCAAAGCAATGGTTTGAAATTTGACCATTCATCTTCAAGAGGTGGAGAAAGTCAAGCATTCCAAAATGAAATGCCTTTCGAGGCATAACAAGACTGGCTGGCATGAACTGCTTCAGCAACAGTTGTTCGAAAAGAGGATTGCAGCTACAGTTCTTGACTAATACTTTTTGAATTGCTAGTTGTCAATAAAAAATAAAATCATTAGAATCAGTGCTCGTTTTATGTTTCAAAAATACAAAGTACCATCCATAAAGTAAAGTGTGATTTCTGTAGTTTTCTGATCGCTACAAACACAATCACACGTCTCAAAGCTGACACTTGTTTGAGACATGGTAGGGCGGCCGTTGATCTCATATGACTTGAGAAACAAGTCCCTAATCTTGTTGGACTCTTGAGCCCAACGAAGATTGTTTTCAACAGACTGAGATGGTCTGGCATCTTCGTCAATATCAACCCATTGACTATCATTATCAATGAGATTGATATCAGAGTCAAAATCAGCTTGGCCTTGAGCAAGCATGATTCTTCTTCTGAGGCTCTCCTCTTCCTCTTCGTTCTTTCTTGTTTGCTCCTTGAGCTTTTCTTGCTTCGCATTTTGCTCAGCCCATTTACCAAATTTCAGAGCATCGTCCATTTGCTTTGCTCTGACAGCGTCGAAATACTTTTCAGCGCCCTTCTTTGTAAGTTTCTTTGCACCAGAATTAAAGAAGATTCCGGAGTAAGGGTTGCTGCGTTTAGACATGTTAAGTTAAATGTATTTAGTTTTTAGAAAGAGATAAAAGTAAAAGAAAGAGGGTTTTTGATTCTGTTCCTGAATGTTTTGAATAAAATTACAAATCATATATTTTACTATCTACGATATAACTACAAGCAATTGTTGTTTCATAGAGAAAAAGTAATCAATGTGATGTGAATCATTACTGTTTGATATATAAGTTTGGCCATTGCAAAAAGCATCCTGACGAGAGATGTAAATTGAAAAGACGTTTATTATTATTTCTAATGTGTCAATGCACAAATGCTTAATATTACATTGATATCCCAAATGTCATAGTTCCTTAAAGAATGATCGTAAATCAATTATGTTTAGCTTCCTATTATCACAGAAACTAAAGAGCAAAGTGCACATAATGTTTTCTGGTAAACAACGATAAAAGAATCAAACCAACTTCTAATAAAGCGTTTACGATCTTCACATTATGGCTTTCAGCATTCCTAAAACAATTAACAAGATTGCGGCTCATCAGGACAAAACAAAATGACCAATATAATAAAGCTAGCTTATATCATGTTAAATGGAAGTAGTGGAGTTCTTTATTGCACTGGAATACATCATAGACGAACATTTGAATGTCTTAAGGCTCATGTTGTTAAGCATGAGAATTCAAAATAAGCTTTTTTGAAGTTTTTATTTGCTTCAATCGCTAACACTGTGATTGCATTAGCGCGCTCAATTATGCAAATTTAACGTATGCTAAAGTCATTATTGACAAAGCTATTTTGGCTCAAACAGTCGATAACAGTTAGTTTGCTTGTTGTTACTTTGTCAGGTGTTCCAAGAGTATGGCGGCTATTATATATTCCGATAATCCACCATCCAACCTCGAGATTAATAGTAATCAAGATCATCTGAGCTCAAAACAATAAATTTTTTTTTATTAAACAACCAATGAAGCTGTTACAACGCTGTCATGACTCATTTTTTTTTATACTTCGACCCTTGTAATTTCTAGATTTTTTTTCTTTGTTTTCTTTATTTTCTTTACCTGTTTTGCTTGCGTATACACCTTGCAGCTGCTCATCATTAGTGTCTTCATTCAACACCATCTTGCCTACTTTCCTAACAAGCAACAGTTTCTTTTTGTCCAGCAAACCTCTTGCAATATAACTATAAACATGACGATTCAGCACATCTTTTTAAAGGTATAAGTATCACTTGTTATATGAAATGTTTGAAGAATCAGTCTTTATGCTGTAGAACAAAGTGTAGATGGCCTTATGGACTTCCACGCACATCAAGTGCAGGCAGTAGTTTTGCCTTTGTAGAGCTTGGGTGCTCCATGCATGTCTTGAAGTCTATGCTGAGAATGCCCATGCTTCAACTAGGCTTACTTCTGTATTATTATCGATTGCTTAATGAAATAAATATATGAAATGGTTTGCAATTAGACTTGTTCAGAGTAATGATTATCTCGCTTAGCTTGATTTTGTTTTGATTTGTTGTTGTTGTGTTAGAGCAGTTAGTGCTTCACTCTTCGTGAACTTCATAAAATTAATAAGCTGAAAGACTAGACGAAGACATCATATGAAAGTTATATGTTGCCCAAACAACAGACATATGTGCGCAAACCAAGTCTTACATGAGAACTAATAACTACACCATCTGCACGATGTTCAATGAAATCCCCTGAAGTACTTCATTCTTATATGATTATATCTATTATATTAAAACCAGAGATGTAGGTATTTTTTAAACAAATGATTTATTTAAAATAGCTTCTTAAAAATATGTACTCCTTGTGTCAAGAGCAAAAGACAACTAGCGATACAAATCGTTTTGTATCAAACAAGTGAAATGTAAAGACAGAAACCTTTGAACTCTGTTAACAGGGGGCCATGACTTCAAACAAAAAGTATAGTTCAACGCGTCTTAAACCAAGATAAAATAAAAGCTTTCTTGAGAGTATTCGCGGTAGTCTCCACTAAGGGCGAGATAGCTCTTGTATATCTCTATCTGCTTGCAACTACTAGCATGCTTGCCCTTGAACTAAAATAGTATTAAATAGCAGAAATTTGGTTTGTACTTACCTTACAATATTTGTTTTGAAACGAAAGAAAGAGAAAAAGAGAAAATTAATTACCAGGGCAGGGGTTGCTTATAACACATTATGGAGTTTGAAAATATGACTGTTTATTACTCTTCCATTTCTTCAGGCGAAGCAGGAAGGGAAGAAACAGAAGGAGAAGCGCAAGCAGTTACGTTGATGCTTCCATTGTGAAGACCAATGGCCATTTGCCTTAATGTTTCAATATCGGCCATATTCAATCGATACCGGCCATTGGTCTCATCACCTGGGAATCGAGGCCAAGGGCAGAGAAGGCAAGACTGGCTTTCAGAATTAGGGCTCAACAGACTTACCCAAGGAATATGAATGATCTTGTCATTCTTCTTGTATTGCCCTGTATACAACATTATCAGCCATTAGCCTATCGTATTAAATTTACTTACTGTAGAGCCCCAAAACTGTACTTAAGATGTACTTCCTCAAGTAGGCCTTCTTCTTGCTCTTGGCATCACTGTTTCTACAGTCCAAGGATTCGAAAGAATCAACTTTGAGGTCTTGAAGACACTCAAGTGCCCCATAGCTAATTCTTTCCTTTTCTGAAAAATAAAGATGTTAAAGTTAGACAAGTGTTGTAGAGATACTGCATATTAATCATACCTGTAGAGACAGGAGCAACGTCCTGATCCTTGCGGATTACCATTCGCTGAAATACAGCGTGGGCCACACGATTTCTCAACGCAGAGTTCACTTGCGTTTGAAAGGCTTCACCAACAGCTATAGTAGTTGTAGCGCATAAGTTATCTACTAGTAAAGTACAAAGTATTTTTAAGTTACTTACCACTGTTTGCATACCATTCAGATACGTCGGGCAGTTCAGTCCTGTCGGTGGCATAAATGATTACTACGTGAGTGTTGAACTCACTTAGTAACCATTTACAGAAGCCTTTCATTTGCTGGATGCTGTTGGCCAGCAACTGACTCGTCGAGGATTCAGATACCTGAGAAACAGTGCAGTTGAATGCCTGAGTCTCTTTTTCCAACTCGACAAGTTCAGGTGCTTTCTTGTCAACCAAATCCTTGTAAGTGCGACGAATTTTTTTATAGTCGTCAGGACGTCTAAAATGCAAGCCCTTCTTGCGGCTGTTATGCAAGTATTGTTGCCATCTGTTTCTTCTTCTTCTTATCTTCAGAGGAACAAAGACAGACTTGACCATAGGGATCATCTGGGGAGCCAGACGACCAACACCATATAACTGGACTTTCTGTTTGTCTTCTTCAGGGTGATTCTCAAAGAATTTTTTCTGAAGTTCTTCCAATTCTTCCAAGTAGCTCTTAAGGTGAGGCTTTTCTTGTAGCGTTTGTTCTGATGGGGTGAAGAGTTTAGCAATCATTTTCGAAAAATAACAGGGACGAGAAAAGAGAAGGCTTGTAAAAATAGGCACAGTGCAAGACTTTTGCTGTTTAATTTCGAAGCCAGATCAGAATAGGTTTAAGCAGGTAAATAAACATTTTGTATGGTAAATAAACTTTTTGTATGGTAAATAATTTTTTCTTGCAACGTTAGCAGGTAAATAAATTTATTTACCAGCAATATTTTTTTGCTAGATTTGCAACGGAGAAATAAATACTAGGTGATTTTTGAGATTTTACGCTCCGCTTCCATATTAAGAAGAATTTTTTTTGCAAGCTTTTATTGGTTGATTTTCAATTTTCTGTGAGACTTATGTAACTTTGAGAATTGCTCAACCAGGGCGAAAGTTTCTTCAACGTCTTTGCCTTGTGCATAAGCTCGAATGTATGCAAAGCTCTTGTTAAAAAAATCTTCTAATAGTTAGTGGCTGCTCATTAGAGGGGCAGACACTGTCCAAGAAGTTGTGAGTATTCCTATCCAGTGATTGGAAGGAATAATCACACTCCCGGCGTGCTTCTCTCTTGGCAGCGCCCCAGTACCGCTCAATCCAGTTGCATTCGCAGTGGTACTTGGGGTATAGTTCGAAAATGAAACCATTGTTCTCAATGACTTCGGCAAGGATGGACTTCTGTTGAAGAAAGTCCGGCTGAACTTCCAAAAGGTGAACAACACAACACCTGCGAGATTCAATAGCCACATTGTTACAATAGCGGACCATGCTGTATCTCTCTTGTTCGTTCAAAAAAAGCTTGCGATCCGCAAGAATGCCTCTGATGCCTATGAAATACTTTTTCATTTTTCCACCCTTATATTGAATGTTACTAAAAAGCCGTATAAAATAGAAATGTCTCTAAATTAACTTACAGCATGAGTTTTTGGATGAATTTTTAGGTATTCATTCGTTTTGGGTAATACTTGGCGCACTCACTTTCACACTCACTTTTTCTAGATACACCCCACTTTTCACACTCACTTTTGTTTGTGCCACACTCACTTTTGTTCGTACTACACTCACCTTTTCTCCCCCCCTCCCCTTTTTTTTGTTAGGTACACTTTTAAAATATAATAAAATTATCGATATTGAAAATTAACAATGGAAACAAGTTGACAATAAGTCAACCTTATATTTATGTGATATTTATAGAGATAATTATATTAAAGAAATAATAGCGATGATAACAATCACAAAACAGAGGTCAAGAGTAAGGATCGAAAGCAGAGGAAAATCAATAATCGTTGAAAATTGCTAAAAAAATGCTGATTAGATTTGCTATATTTCAAAGCCTTAACATTACATACCAGAATCTTTTGGCAACTGATCGGCGAAAATCAGATGACGATTCCATGCTGTTTTCTTGATGTTAGTTTCCTTGCCAAGATTAAAAGTAGCAAACTCGTAAGACAAGTCGGGCAAGGGACAGGGGAACTTTTTTGATCTTCTTAAGCCCAATGTTACCCAATGGTTCTCATTTACTCTGTGGAGCAATAATGGCTGTGGGAGCTTCTTTTTTATGTCTGCATCGGTGTAACTGGCAAGAAGAGGGAAAAAAGATATACCTCTGGTCTCTGCAAACTTTCTCTCGGAAAAGATAGCAATTGGGACAAAGAAAGTATCAGCAGCTAGTTGAGGACAGCCAACGGTAGAGAAGTAATATTCTTGGCCACACGAGTAAACTACATCATCTTCATCATCTTCGTTTCTATCAAAAATCTCGTCTAGAATCACCTCACTACCAATCTTCTCTTCAATGCCGTAACATACTCTTTTCTTGACATCGTCAAAGTCGAAATAGTCCCTAAAGTTGCTCTTGTAGAACAACTCGTTTCTCAGCAGGGTATCTCTCATCTTTTTTTTTGACTGTCCAAAATTCGCCTTCATCATCATACAATTGAACAGCCAATGCTCTCCAACCACAAAACCCATCCCCTTCAACATTCACAAGTACAGTGTAGTTTTCTTTGGGAATGTTGGGGTCAATTTGTGACATCAAATATTCATAGTAAGATTCTATTGTATTTTTCATGAGTCGTTATGTTTATGCTTTCTTTTGTAGATTTTTAATCATACCACCGTTTTCAAGCTCATTGCTTATTTCATCTTCTTCCTTTTCTTCTTTGATTTTGAGCCTTTTGATACTAGCATCACAATCGCCTTTTCGCTTTCTCTTTTGCTCTGCTTTTTCTAACTTAATGAGATCAGCTCTATTTTCCAAAAAGGTTTCGACTGCTTTTTCCATGCCAATCTTGAGACGTCTTTCCCTCTTTGGCCGGCCTTTTGAAATCAACGAAATGGATGGCTTCTTCATCTTGTCAAGTGAATTTTTCACTGCATCTTCTTCTGAAGACTGCAAGTCATCCAAGATGGTTTGCATTTCTTGATGCGAGACTGAATTCGTAAAGATTTCTTCGATTCTGTTGAAAGATGCATGTAGTTTCAACAGGTACTGTCTTTTTGTGCTATCGATCAAATTAAATGGATGAGTTTGCTTTGGCTCTTCGTGAATGTTGCCATTTACGAGGCTAATTGGCACAAGCTTTTCATCTTCTTCGGAATCATTCTGTTCAGGCTGAGCGGTGATATCTCCAATTTTTTGTACTGAAGCAAGGTGTTATAAACATTGAGCGTTCAGAGTTTTTCTTTTTTTTTTTAAAAAAAATTACCTTTGCCATTCTTGTAAACAATGTGCCATCGTTCATGAACTTCCGACAAAGTAATACAGCCCTTAAGTTTAATTGCTTTGACAAGTGTGTGCTTACAAGGTAGTCTAAGACAATACTTGGTAAAGCAGTAGCACTCGTCATCATCCAATTTTCCTTGTTCATCCAAGGCCAATCCCTTAATCAACTGATTCTTGATTTTAGTCGATGCAAAGGCTGTAACCCTTTTGACTAGAGGTCGAAGGAGAACATACACAGGGCTTTGGACAACATCTATTCTTACAGTGAGGCTTTCTTTTTCTTGTTGAAAATTTCTGTAGCTCTCCTAAAAACTTGTGTTATTGGACCGTTTCATAATTAGCTTAAACTTCTATTACTCTAATTTGATACCACTGGTCAATTTTATCTGTCACTGAGCCAACAGAACCATGAGAAGTTCTGTTATAATGCTGAATAGCTGCATGAGTTCCTTCCACCCGATTGGTAGTACGACAACCCATATGTAAATGCTTGTCTACATCCACAGAGATCCAGTGCTCTCGTAAAGACATCATTCTACCATATTGTAAAATATTAATAACTTGGATGACTAAATAATATCAAAAAGATAAGTACGCATTCATGTAATCGGTGCAATCTTCGATTCCACCCGTCTTCAGAAGTCCTTCTTCTTCAATGAGACTCTTGAACTTCTTTTGTTGATCGGCAGTATCTTCTTCAGTTTTGCATCTTAGTGCAAGATCGTTGATGATATAGCCGAGCTTTTCACGTTTATCTTCAAGCTTTTCTTTGTCTATAATCGATAAGTTATGTAATTACTTTGTTAAAAAAGGGTAAAATACCTTTTACTGTGATCATGCATTCGACAAACTTTTTAATAAAGTTATGCTTTATGTGTACATAGCACAAGACATTTAGAGCATCAGGAAAGATCTCTTTGATTGCGTACTTTATGCTTGCGTCATTGTCTGTAACAAATACACTTGGAAGCTCATTTGTTGAACCGGGTGGCCAAACAATGCTACGAAAAGCTTTCAAGGCCCACAAGTAGCTTTCTCTGGTCTCTCTATCCAGCCAAGCAGCAGCAACAGGGATTGTGGCCAGCTGGTTACCTTTTTGTTTTCCTTCTCTGGAAGCCAGCGTGCTAGGAACAACAAAATTAAGCAGCTTCATTTTCTGCTTGTTTGTATTGTATGTTGTGTCAAGAACAACAGCTTCTGGAAAGCGACGCAATTCCTCTAAAGCATTATCATGTATGAAGAAAATAGCTGTTACCCTATCTTCTTCATTAGTATGATAGTTGACTTTGTACCCCTTATTTTGGAGATGCCCAATTAGTTCGGAAACTGTTTCATCGTTTTTAGTAGCAAGCTGCTTGATGTTATCTAGGTCTTTCTTAATAACACTGTTCACACCAAAAATTTTTAAAACCTACCCGTTTGTAGTTTGTATACTTATAAGCATTGTGTTGATTATAGATAACAATGTCTCTTACCTCTAAAGTTTCGGAAGATGTTTTTGTTTGCAGCAACTTAACAGCAATCCTGTAGTTTTCGGGGCTCAATGTTCGATTTACATGGTATTCGAGAGAGCTAGTAGCCAGGTGATGATTGTGTGCTGCCTCTGATTTCTTAATGACAAACTTCCCTAACTTTTTAGAGAAATGGCCATAATAATAGCATGGGCACTTTTCTTTATTAGTAGAAGCCGCCTCTTTGTTTACGAGAACCTCGTTTTGGTCATTAACAGTGACTTTTTTTGCAGCTCTGTAGGTGCCACTATGGATACATGTCATAGTCAAGCGTCCAGCCTTCAGTATAGAAGATTTGGTTACCATTGGGCAGTTGTACTTGAGACCCAGACTAATTGCAGCGTCCCGAGCTGAATCCAAGCTGTCAAACAATGAACCTGGGCTAAATCTATCTTTAAATTCAGATGTCATTTCGATGTACTTAGGATCGCTTCGATATGCTTCATAATTGTCTTCTCCGACAGATGCATGATCAACATGAGTCGAATAATGACTGGTGGCTTCTGAAGTACAATCTATGGTTTCTGTGTCGCTCATATTGATTTTGACAAAAAAAAAGACATTTTTATTACAACTTCAGGGACCATAGACTAAAAGTACTCTTCGCTTCTTTAATATAAAATTGGGGGGGGGAGAAAAGGTGAGTGTAGTACGAACAAAAGTGAGTGTGGCACAAACAAAAGTGAGTGTGAAAAGTGGGGTGTATCTAGAAAAAGTGAGTGTGAAAGTGAGTGCGCCAAGTATTACCCTTCGTTTTTTCTTGCATACTCTTCTTTTGGAAGTACACCTTCTGTTGCTTACAGTAGTTGTACTCTCTTTCAACGTAGAAAGACTGGTCAGAGAAAAGGCCTTGACCTGAATCATCGTTCTTTATCTCAATGGCATTCATGTTCATTCTCTTCGCAACTAGAGCACTAGGGGCAAAGGCATTGTGATTGGTACTTTGGTCGAGAAGAAAGACTGCAACACAGCCAGGATGAAGGGCTTTGAAAAGAGCTATAACCTCATCTTCAAGTTGCTCCTTCATATGCTGACTGGTCCAGTAGCCTTGATATTGCGATCCAGAACAAAAGATCTTTCTTCCAGAGAGTACACGTCCATTTACCTTTCCTCTCATGGTTCCATGGCAGGGGCATTGGAACTCGGATACCATGATGAATCTGCCTTGTAACTTTGGAAGACAGTAGCTTTCGTTATTTTCCACCCATGAGTACCTTTGGAAATCATTAGCGTAGAATGTACTCTCATCGTGAGTGACAAACACCTGTTGCTTCATACCCTCCACCGATAAAAAATTTGACACGGAAAACTAGCGTTACGTGTTTCATTTGTCCGTGTAGTTAACTTGTCAACACGGACAAAATTATTAGGTTGTCCTTGTCCAGAGTCGTACAGAAAAAAAAACAGCCAAACCTTAATTTTGAATAGCGCAAACGTATTTGGACTCTTGTGCTTTATTTCTTTAAACTCAATACGGTTCATAGAAATATTTAGAACGATTTTTTAATTGGATTAGTTTGATGGTTGGCTTTTATTTTCAAAAGCTATTTATAATAAAACTAGATTCTATGATGCGTTTGAAATGCAATTGAGCAGGGTGGTTGCAGCCCAGTACACAAGGGGTGCAATAGCTTTAGGCTGTTGAATATTACAACGATATGCTTAAGTACCGCGACAAGAAAGCAAGAGACACAGTAAAGAAAGGTTGTAGATATGCGACGACTACACATCAAATAGTTAGTAATGATTCTGAAGATATACTGGAAATAACTTACTTCGGCTGCTCACTGTTGGATAAGGCTGTATATGCATCAAAATTCGAATACTATCTTAAAAAAAAAGGACAGATTTCGCTTACCTTACCTTACCTTACCTTAAAGCATAATCTCTGTGTCGCCCAATCGTTAGAATAACTAAAGCTGATATAATTTAGCGATAAGTCTTTATAGATTATATTGATATTTATTAATTACCTTGAACAGTTGAAAAACTTCTTGGGTTTATTGACCTGGGTCTTCCAAGGATACAAAGCGAAACATTGGAAACTATATGCGCTAGATTCAGTTATACGCTAAAACAAAAGACTATCTAATTGCCTACCTTGTTGTATCAGCGAACGTCTTTGTGAGGAACGCAAATAATAAAGATAAAAAATACAAGTAAAAGAAAGAGTAAAAAATAAAATTTGTTACATGGTTAAGAAAGCGCGAAAGTCAACTTCTTCAATTTTCCAAAAAAAAAGCTCACTAGGGATCGCAGTCAAACGATTTGATCAAATAGCCCATATATTTGATATTTGGTCTCATCAAACACCGACATTATTTGGTTTGAATTTGATCGCATCAAACACCGACATTATTTGAGCGGTGTTTGATGCGATCAAATATATTTGCAAATAAAAATCAAATATTCCATGTTTGATTGATTATAAAGGCAGCCAATTGAGTGTCACACTGTTTAAAAAATCAATTAGTCCCTACCAGCAAACATATAATGACAGGTCATCAAAGACCTTTGCTATATCCAGCTTAAACAAACAGGTCAGGTTTAAGATGAATAAAAAAAATGACGGCAGAGATGTATTCACTATAAATACAAGTGTGCTCTTCGCTGTATAATAGCTCTTTCTCGAATCTTGATTCTCTATCTTAACTCTTCACATCCAATAAAGCAAACTTTTGATTTTCCTTCTTATTATAACAAATCTATCCTCAAATGTCTTCTCAAAACAACTCTCAATCTCAATACGAATCAATGTCTGATGCTGATTTTTCAATCACCAGCTTAAGACGTGATACCTCTGCATTCAACCTTGATGAAGGATCCGAAACCAGTTTCCCCGTAGATGCCCCAGCTCCTGGTACAATTAACGAAAATGCAACAGGCAGCTGGATATTCAAGTACTCATACGGCGTGCATAGTGCTAACAAGCAGAGAGCCTTCTGCAACGTCGACCGTCAGACTTGCCAAAGATCCTATGTTGCCAGGGCTACCTCAAGCCTTTTGCACCACTTGGCATCCAAGCATGCAGTCAATGAATCAACTGGTAAGTGATGTACAAAGATATGTGAGGAGGATCATCGAATTTAACTATGTTTGACAGCTCTCCAGTTGAACAGCAACGCTCAAGTCTCCGTAGACAAGCAAAGCATTGCCCATGCAGCCATGGAATTTGTTGTACAAAACAACTTGCCATTCACCATCATTGATGCTCCTGAATTGCAACAGCTGATAAACATGGCTTTCCGCGCCCCCAACGAAGCAACAATCCAGCTTCCTTCAGCCAACACTATCAGAGACAAGGCCTTGGGGGGGTTCGAAGCATTGTTTCCTACCATTGTCGAGTGGCTTTCCAAGCAAGAGAAAGTCTCATTTACCATTGACACTTGGTCAAGCTCTGTGAAGAACGGCGCAAGTGACTACATGGGCGTTGTAGCTCACTTTATCGACGAAGACTGGAAGCCAAAGACTTTGTTAATTGGTTTCGAGCCCCTTGAACAAAGACACACAGGTACACAACTCTATATAATATTTCTGCTTTCACTAAATATCATGTAGCCCCATATTTGTTCGAGGTTTTCTGGTCTGTTTTGGAAAAGTTCCAAATCAGACACAAACTTTTTTGCATTACCAGCGATAACGGTAGCAACATCGCTTCTATGATGGACTTAATTGAAGAAGAAACGGTAAGCACCATCAGGTTTAGCAAGAAGGAAAACTGGTTGTCTTGCTTTGGTCATGTGATCAACCTTGCTGTACGCGAGCTTCTTGACGAAGGGCTAATGGCAGATGTTCCTCGGGATAGCAGCAACATTTACGAGATGGACATCCTGTACTCTGGTGATATCGGCTCTGATCTCGGCCAAAATCCTCTGATCAAATTACGTAGGGGAATTTGTAAGATCAGGTAAATATTGTGCTTGATAAAATTTGATATTATGTTAGCTTACATCTATTTAGAGCCTCGAGTATTTTCACCAGAGAATACAACAGGTATGTCCAGCATTATCAACTCCAAAAACTCGACTTGTTGCTTGATTGCAAAACCCGGTGGAACTCAACATTTGCTATGATTGAAAGAGCCTTGCGTCAATTTGAAGCCTATAATGCAACCTGCCGCAATGCTGACACCAGGGAAATTATTCGTAGGTACGAACTCAGTGCTTGGTGGAGGTGCTGTCTATTTTGAAGTCTTTTAGCCGTACGACAACTTGGATTTCAAGCTCAAAGTACATTTGCACATATCCCTACAACTATATTGTTATTCTAACTTCCTTGATAGGCACGCAACAACCAATCGTAGCACCTCTTGCTACATTGAGTTGTTGATGAAGCTTGAAAACAAGATCCTACAGCTAAAAGGCTACCAGGCAACGCAGCAGACAAGATCCAGTTTGTTGGAAAGTGTTTGGAGGCAGAAAGACACCATTATCAACGGTATGCCGGTAACATATGACGACCATATACTACGCGGTTGCTTCTTGTGCTATACCAAGCTATAAAAATATTTTCAAAAAGCCATGAAGTCAACCGTGTATACAGTAGCAACAGCAATGGACCCGGCAATGAAGTTGCAATATTGGAGAGCGGCTGGGTGGGACGTATTGGCAGACAAGGCAAGAGAAGATGTGCAGGAAGCCTGGGAGAGGTACTTTTCGCTATTGCTTTCCGATGAGATCATTGGGCATGATCAGGTAAGCAACGATCAACCGTTAGCACTTTTGGACGATGATGAGGATCTCCATTCGATGGCAAGAAGAAAGATCCAACAAGGAACAGTGCAGCACACCAGACGAAGACGAGATGAATTGGCAGAATACTTGGAGCATCCTGTAGAAGCCGTAAGTTACGACGACAAGGATTCGCCATTCGAATTCGCGTTTTGGGGGCAGACAACAACATTCAGTAACCTTAAGCGTATGGCAAACGCTTATCTTGCTGTTCCTACCACCAGTGTTGCGTGTGAACGCATCTTCAGCGAATCTAAATTTTTGACAAGAGAAAATAGGAATAAACTGAAGCCAGACACAATCAGAATGCTTATGCTGGTCAAACATTGGTCAAAACACAAGTAAAATACTCTATGCCTCCCATTCCTTTCCTTTCCTTTCCTTATGCCTCTCTTGTCTGCCTGCCTCCCATTCCTTTCCTTTTCCTTGTGCTTCTCTTGTCTGCCTGCCTCCTATTCCTTTCCTTTTCCTTGTGCTTCTCTTGTCTGCCTCCTGTTCCTTTTCTTTCCTTGTGCTTCTTTTGTCTGCCTCCCATTCCTTTCCTTTTCCTTGTGCCTCTCTTGTCTGCCTGCCTCCCATTCCTTTCCTTTTCCTTGTGCTTCTCTTGTCTGCCTGCCTCCTATTCCTTTCCTTTTCCTTGTGCTTCTCTTGTCTGCCTCCCATTCCTTTCCTTTTCCTTGTGCCTCTCTTGTCTGCCTGCCTCCCATTCCTTTCCTTTTCCTTGTGCCTCTCTTGTCTGCCTGCCTCCCATTCCTTTCCTTTTCCTTGTGCTTCTCTTGTCTGCCTCCCATTCCTTTCCTTTTCCTTGTGCTTCTCTTGTCTGCCTCCTGTTCCTTTTCTTTCCTTGTGCTTCTCTTGTCTGCCTCCCATTCCTTTCCTTTTCCTTGTGCCTCTCTTGTCTGCCTGCCTCCCATTCCTTTCCTTTTCCTTGTGCTTCTCTTGTCTGCCTGCCTCCTATTCCTTTCCTTTTCCTTGTGCTTCTCTTGTCCGCCTCCTGTTCCTTTTCTTTCCTTGTGCTTCTCTTGTCTGCCTCCCATTCCTTTCCTTTTCCTTGTGCCTCTCTTGTCTGCCTGCCTCCCATTCCTTTCCTTTTCCTTGTGCTTCTCTTGTCTGCCTGCCTCCTATTCCTTTCCTTTTCCTTGTGCTTCTCTTGTCCGCCTGCCTCCCATTCCTTTCCTTTCCTTTCCTTATGCTTCTCTTTGTTTTTCTATGCCTCAATTTATTTCCTGTATTTATAAAATCCAATATTTCTAGCCCAATTGACCCCTTTTGGTCTCCTTTATGTAAATGTATCTAATAATTACCCGGATTGCAAATTCTAAGCTACTTATTGGTTGTATTTGATCAAATATGTTTCAAATATCATATCAAATCAAATTCAAATCAAATATTTTTTTTAAATATTTGAATTTGATTTACCTGTGTTTCAAATATATTTGAGACAGTCAAATATCAAATTATTTGCAAATACAATATTTGATTGCGACCCCTAAAGCTCACTAATCTGCTGGTATAACTACTGCTTTATTCCCAGCCAAATGGTTTCCTTTTCTCTTGTTTTTGTACCGCCTCTTGATTTTCTTTGTAATATTCTAACAAAATAGATGCTAAAAATGTAAAAATTGTAAGACAGGTTGATGACGCTGGAAAGTGGAAAAGTCTTTAGGCACTTGAATAAGTATGGAACTGAACTAAACTCAACGATTTTTGCGATACAAAGTGATAAAGTAGCTACAAAAGGAAACTGTCTTTCATTTCGCAACCAAAAAAGAAAGTGATGTGTAACTACAGACACGGACAGAAGATTTTGAGATGTGTCTTTCCATATTAGGGTTATGAAACGGAATTTTGACCTCTTTGTCCCTATTTTTACGTTCTGACACAGAAATTAGACACTTAACTCATGAATCCGTGTCCAAATTTTAATCGGTGTCATCACCATATTAGTACACTCATACCTTTCTTACCTTGACCTATCTTATCAGTTTGACCATTACTGAGTCATATACCATTCTGGATATCACCTTGCATACCGATGAATATAAAATCTCTAGATAAGCTCAACATGAAAGAATTTTTATAGTTACTTTTGAAAGTACAGCAGAGAAATAGGAATGATAGTCTATTTTACAATCACCAAAATAATTTAGAGTTAACTATTCTATCGGATAATTACTGCTCACTATGATTCAGGAACGTAACAAAATCATATAAATAGTTATAGATCATTAGCTTAGAAAAGACTTTGGACTTATCCGAAATAAAGACGAATATAGTCGACTTCTCTTGTTTTTTTTATCATTTTTTTACCACAATCTTGACAACCGCAGCTTGGCTTGCGAGACAATTGCTTACAGAAATACTACAAGTAAGCCTACTGGCATTTGGATACCTAAGATTCTCCTTAAATCGCACACACAAGGAACGTAAGAAGATACATTGCTTAAATTGACTAAAGATTAGCATCAGACTTTTGATCAGTAAAACTTGTGAGGAACTTTCTTACCTTCTCACAAGATTAGGTCTTTGTCTTCAGATTAAAGCGCCCAGGAAGAAGAATCTATTGATAAAAATTGAAACAAAAGTTAGCTCATTGAAAACATGCAGATAACTTAAACTTACTTTATAATGGCCCTTAATATACATCGAATGGCCGCGTATATTTTTCGCACATATACCATAATCAACTACAGAAATTCAAGTAGAATATTGGATAGAATGTTGATTTTAATATCTGAATTGATTTGAGTCCTTACCTTTAAAAACATGTCAATTAACAAGGCTTATTACATGTCTAACATTACTACATAATGTTTCATATTAATAAGATTTATGGCTTCTATTAGCAAAGAACTTACTTGCTTTGCACCAATAGTCAATTGTGTAAATAATGAGGAAAAGAAAGGAAAGAGAATTCTCCGAAGAAAATTTTTGATTAGCTTTTAACATTCGTTTTCTTATCCTGATCCGCTCAACACTCAGTTCCGATATTATGTCAATTCTGATCTTGAAAACAAATCTTTAGAAAATGTCAGTTACCACAGGTATGAGAGGCAGTGCTTGTACTCATTGCAAAGACTATCTTCTTGTAAGGTACCAATTTAAAGAAGTAAGTTGAAATACAGCAGCCTATCTTTAAAGATGCAATACTTGACAGATCATTCCAATTCATAGAAAAGGTAACCAAGAATTTCTATTCTATTTTACAAAAAGCAGTTCGCACCAATGAAGTTTATGTCCATAATTTGCTACAAATGATTTTACAAGCTGGTAGACATCTGTCAGTGCTTTTCATTCGGAATTTGAAGGAGGTTTTTATTTTTTATCACTAAGTACAAAGACTTTGAAATTAGACATCTATAAACTGTTAAATGCTGGCCGCAATGACTCGATTTTTTAACATAAAAATATTCTATACAGTAGAAAGTAGCATTGTGTTTGATTTGAGAGCTTTTCCGTAAGTTTTCATTATTATATTTTTTGGCAGTAAATATGACCCCTATGACTACCCATAAAATCCGCAATTTAAACTATATCTTACAGGCCTCTAAAGTCGATTTTTTGTAGTGTGTACTTTGCTGGTTTTTCTTCTCTTATTGTCTTTGATAAAACATCCTCCTATACAAAAAACTTTAAAATTGCGCACACTCATGAAAAGGAAATAATAAAGAAGTTTTTCAGTTGCATGCATTATCAGAAATATTCAGTTTACTTTGGACAAGATCCATATTCATCTATAAAACATCCAAGTTCATAAGCAAGCAACAAAATAAGCCTCTATATCCTTTCTAACACTCGAATTAAAAGAAGACGTAGAACATTGTCTAAATGTTAATGATATTGGATATGACTATTAATATCAGTGCTTGGCATTTCTCGGCTTAGACATCTAATTTGTCTTTTGCAATTGAGCAGATAAAGATTTATTCCAGTTTGCATACGAATTAAGCAAGAATGAGATGCCTATTCGAGTATTTAACGCTTAATCATATGATCATTTTTCAGCAAGCCTGAAAAAAAAAAGACATGAATTTAATTTAAGTGAAGAACATTTTGGAAGTGTGTGTTAGTCTCAGGTTCAATCAGCTAAGCGCTATGAAAGTATCCCAAATACCAAAATCGAAGTTGCAGTAAAACACTTGAATGAGTGTTGGTAACGTGTTTGACCGTCATTTGTCTTTGTTGTCTAATTCAACAATGCCTTTCACGGCTAAAACATATTCCGTAGAAAGTTTTTGAAATGAGGTTATTGTGTGTTTGAATGGCCTTTGGTGCAACGTATTCTATAGTGTTGAAATGTTCAGTAAGCATTCATGCTAGCTTTTTTGCTCTATCGTAGGTGCGTTTAACCGATCATCTTTCAGGATGCCATATACATGGCTTAAAAGTTTGTAAGCTTCATCTGAAAATTAGGGGCAATCAAAGATTTTGGTTGATGTTGACACTTTACTTAATAACTTTTTTAGAGAAGATAGGAGAAGAAAAAAAAAGCTATTCACTCATGGTAGTTAGACCCTTGTAGCTTCATTTTTCATGGAGGATTCACCATTCAGAAAAAAAGAGGCGTTTCTTAGGAAGAAAACCATCGAATATATCTCTATTACATTCAATTGCTTGAACAAGACAGGGCCGCACGAGAGTATCACTATCATAGTCAAGAAGAAGACTAGGACATAGATGGGATTTGGAGATATACTGATTAACGTCTTTGGACATACACAAAGGAACCAGCCTTGCTGTATCATTAGTGTACAAATCGACAATGCTCAAACAGTTTCTGGGGTATAAGTGACCATGCAGGATTCTAGACAAGAGAGAATAACATTCTGCTTGATCTGAGAGCTTTTCAGTAAGTATTCATTACTATATGTTTTCGCAGTAAAACCTACCCATAAAATACGCAATCTAAACTATATCTTACAAACCTCTGAAATCGACCTCTTGTAGTGAACGCTTATGTTCAAATAAGCCGCTTATTTGAGAACACTCTCGTATACCGAGAATTAGCCTTACTCGCCATCAAAATCATAAATTATCTTTTTCTGTAAATTAGATAATCTTTTTCTCTTAAACGTAAAAAATGGCATCAGAAAAACGAAATTTAATAGAAGGTTAGATCTTATGATTCAGCTGGTTTACTCCTTTTAAATCCGTAGCCTTCTTAGGATCTATTCACAAAAGAGTACCTCAAAGACCAGCTACTGTGCCTAGCGATATTTATGTTTCCAATAAGACCACCACAGCAGCTATTATCAAACGAGTTACTCGCTTGATGTTAAAAGAAAAGTAGGTCTTGTCTGTCTTATTCAGTGTAGAGGCATCTCACATAACCTGTTTGACTTCTTAGTCAAAAGACAGTTACATTACATGGATTGGGCGCCATGATCTTACGTACTAGTTCTATGGCTTTAGCAGCACAAACAGCTTTGGAAGATCAAGTCATTTTGAAGCCCATTACAGAAACTATAACATTAGTAGATGACATTATACCTGAAGACATGGTAAAGAAAGTTATGTTACGTTTTGATCTCTTTATTCATCTTTTTTTTAGGATCAAGATCTCTTTACGCAAAAGAGAGCTAACTCAGCCATTCATATTCAAATTGAAGCCAAGGAAGGATTGACTCTACTTCAGAAGAAAACAGGCAAAATCATCCATCGTCCTTCAAGAAACAGAAGAAGTAGAAAATGGCATTAAGAGATTTATTTTTGTAGATGAGATAAAAGCAATAAAGCCTCGTTTTGAAGGTGCAAATCAGCAGCATCACTTTCTGGTTTCAGTATGGGTGTAATTATACGGTCCATTACAATGCTGCCTAATCTGTCTAAGTGCGCTTTAGGTAAAAGTCGACGCCAAACCATTAGAGTCTTTAGGTACTTGCACTGACTCCAAAAGAAGCGATGTTTGGCTTCAATGGCTGCAGGTGTTAAATCGGATTTGGGTATAGCTGTGGCTATTGTATCCACAAAATGAGACAACTGCTTCTCTAACACACCAATAATTTCCATAGCTAGCTCCTATTCAATAGCATATGAATAAAGGTATGCTCCTCTCTCCAAATACATAGATGTTGTTTTCTTACTTGATATGCTTTTTCCTCTGAGTCCACATAATAAGTGATTTGCTCTATTGTTTGCGCTGCACATCTCATTTGCCTTGAAGATGCAGCATCCAATGTGTCTAACAAGGATTTTACTTTTTTGATAATGGCCTTCTCCACTACTTTATTGAGCATTTCAACGTCTGGGTCTGCTTGTTCTCTTGATACACCATACTCGGATAAAACACTATGCCAGTGCATACTATCGAAATCTATAGGATCCTACAATGTCATGTTAAAATAACAAATTCAAAAGTCTGATACACTTACAGAAAATGGATTCCAGGCGACAAGCTCAGCTCGAACATAAAACTCAAATGCACCAGGCAAACTAAGACTACCATAGGCCTTTGCATAATCCTCTGTAAAATCAACTTTCCAACCTTCAAATCGATCCTTCACAGCTCTCAATTGACTAAAAGCAGATCCTACATCAGCCATCATTGCCTGAATGCCTTCCGTCTGAGCTGCTTGAAGTTGTCTTTCTCGCTTGTCTTCGTATTCATCTGTCATATCATCGTCAGTCCATAAACCTTGCTCGCGAATTGCTTCTTCTTCTACTAATTCTGCTAAATCTGCCCTCTTTTGAATACGTTGTTGACGTTCGTCCCAACGACGTTGACGTGCACTTTCTGAATGTCTTAATTCACGCACACGGCCAAATTCATCCAATTCTTCTTCCTCTTCTTCTTTTAGTTGATCGAATTGAATTGTATTAAACTGACAGAGATCATCTAATTGAAATTGCCATCGACGAGAACTCACAACCTCTGTTTTGGTGGCCATTATATCATGTACTTCTAATTCAAGCTTTTCTAACTCTGGGAACTATGAAAAAATCAATAGTCTTGATTTCGACAATCAACCAAACATAACGTACCTTTGCATCCAAAAATTCCCCTAAATCGTTGACATATTGTGCTAACTCTTGGAAATAATCATAGCGTTGACTGCCTTTTTCGATTTGATTCATAAGATCAATTTCTGCTTGAGATGAGCTTTCAACCATCTTTAGGGATTCAGCTAAATTAGACTGATACTGATCAATTGACTCATTCACTTGAGCTGTAGACGTGTCTAATATGCGCATCATTTCTGTTAGTGTAGGTAATGCTGCTGCTTCAGGCACTATGACAATCATAAAAGAGAGAAGAAAAGGACATAAGCTCTGTGAACTCGCTTTTAACTTTTCTCCTTTTACCTTGAGCAGGGCGATAATGGGTGGGTGTTCGATAAGGATCAAATGCATCCTGCTTTGGCTTAACACCACCAAACCTTATCATATCGTTCTCCCAACGAGCCATTTCCTCCAATTGTTCATCATCCTCTTCTGCCTCTTCAATCATTTCACGAACACCTTCTCTGCGTTCTTTTTCCTGTGCTCGAGCTGTATTTTTGCCCAACAATAGTTTGTCACCTACATATTTTTCAAACTCTAAACAAGAGCTTACAGTTTAGCGTTTCATATTTGTTGTGCTTTATTTTACTTACCAGCTTCACCGTCATCCATCATATCATCTTCTTCTCGAACCAATCGAGATCCAGTCTGATCGTCTCAAGTCAGTTACAACCGCTAGTCATTGTTAAAATCGAAACTTACTTCTTTTTCTTCAGCTGACTCATCCAATGGTATAAATCCATCATCGCTATCCACAATACTCAATCCCTTTCGCATCTGCTCTCTTTTTTTCTTAGCTGCTAAAATAGCACTAGCATCAGGAATACTCTGGTTCGATAAAGGAGTTTTGATGGAAGGGAACTTTTCATGCAGAAGAGCATCGCTTTCATCTTGCATTGACGACCGTACAGATTTGGGTAAGTTAGGCGTTGCTGCCTTTAGTTTCTCTAATATATCTTGACTGTAACTTTCTCTATCTACATCCATATCGTCCTGCTGAGAAGGACTAAAGTCAAATAAGTCATTGAACGTCCAATACCCTCAATTACTTACGCAGGCACATGAAGGGCTTTTGACTTTTTTATTTGAAACGTCTCCTGTTCACCTTCTTCTGTCTCATTAAAACTGAGTGGGTTGGATTTTTTACTCTGCTTTTTCTTTTTCTCTGTTGATGTCACTGTCTTATGAACATGGACTAAACACAATAATAAGCCACTTTGAAATCATGCAATATTCTATTGAAAGGTAGTTCACCTTGTTCATTAAGCTCTTCATCTGCTGTCTCTATCTTTCGACGTATGTTTTTCGCGCGCGATGATTTCTTGAACATTGTTTCTAGACTTATGTTAAAGGAAAAAGAAATTTTAGAAAATTGCCACTCGAAATAAGGTGAAATTCAAGTTCAGTTGCATTGGAAGTCTGTGGACACCTTTGTTTTATTTAGGTAAGTAAAGACAAAGAAACAAGACTCTTCTACTCAGAATCAAGAGAAGAGGGACCAAGCCATATATTGAGTGTTGTCGAATGATTGCTTCAGGTTCAGAAATAACAAATATCTTTTTTTTTTTTCAAAAAAAGTGAAAAACTTTTTTTTGTCCTGTCAAATTAAATTCCCCCCGGGAACAAGGCACCTTTTCTTTCTTTGCTTTTTCTTTGAAACCTGACATAATGGCCGCCAAGTCACTTATTCGCCCTATGAGCTTGCTAAAGACATTGAACCAACCTGCACTTGCACCTCGCCTTGCTTTCTCTCAAGTGCCTCGATCAGCCATTCTGGGTATTCGTCATTATGCTTCTAACAATCAGCAAGGAAAGCAAATTCTGTTGCGTGATCATGGTGTCTTTGGTAAGTTACTATTTTATGGCGAAGTGCAACGATGTTTAACATGCTTAGTTAGCTAATTATGTACCTCCCGAGCAATCGCCTTCCTTGACCGACTTCACCAAATGGCGTTTAACTAAATGGAGAAACCTCAAGAACAACGTTCAAAATTTGCTAAGGTAAAGTTATGCTAGTAGATTGACAACCTTTGACTTAGAAAAAAAAACCATAGTGTCGGTTTGATCAAATACAAATCTCAATATGAAAAGTGGAATTCAGCTAAATTTATTGCTGAAGCACAAGAAACTTATAAAGACATGAACGATGCTTTTGCTCGAGGTGATCGTCAAGTATTGGAAGAAGTTTGCTTGGACTCCATGTATTCTGTAAGTACACATGCACATAGGTAAAAATATATTGCCAAACTCATATATGGATGTGCATATATAGAGCTTAAAGAATCAATTAAAGAACCGTAACAATGTACGTTGGGAATGGAAACACCATGGTGATGTCGATTCACCACGTATTGTTTGTGTGCGCTGTGTTGGTACCACAGGTCTCAGTAAGCACGGATTTGCTGTTGGCCAAGTGACTGTTCGTATGTTCACAAAGCAATCCATGGCAGTATTTGATAAGAAGAACAAGTTGATTGGTGGTGATCCCAACAAAATTCATAATGTTTTGGAATATGTAGTCTTTCAAAAAACAATCTCTGATCCAGAGGACATCTGGAGAGTATATGGTAAAGTAGCTGCACCTGAAAAATTGGCTCAATAAAAAAAAATACTTTAATCAAATGGAATGGGACGAGGTTTGGTCTGCGCAGCAGCGGCAGCAGCAATAGCACTAGGAATAGGAATGCCACAACAGTCAGGATATTCTTGTCCTAATGCAAATACATCTTGTTTAGTTGATGTATGGTGGTGTCCACAAGCATCTTCCATTTCTTCTGACTCAGCATGGCCTCCCTCAAAACAGATCAGGCTGCCAAACATGAAATGCTGCATGATCGGTAGTTTGGAAAGTACTTCTGCCTTGTACATCTTGACCATGCCTTGATTGACCTTAATCCAGGTCTTACAAGCAGAAATATCATCCAACATGGGTGAATGCCATCGTAAGGAAGCTGTGGTTTTAACTGAGTTGATGAACTGAATACAGGCCAAATACATGTATTCAGCCGAGAATTGCTCTACAATATCTTGATCGTGAATTGATTTAGGCTTTATGTGCTTGTGATCTAAAATATATTTATGAGTTGTCAAGCGGGCTTCTTTTATTTTAATTCTTACCAAACAGTTGAGAAGACCCAAATAGGAAAGGCAGAAAGTGGTAGTCATCTAAACCCCAAACACCATGAGAACCGGCAGGTTCGAGCCAATAGTGAAATTGCAATTGACGCATGACTTTGATGTATCTACCTTACAGCATCAGTTTGACATGTAACATTTCACTCATACGAAACTTACTTGACAAATAGAGTCAAAACAACTGCTTGGTCATCTTGAGGTGTTAATATCGCCAACTTGTCTAAGCACAACCTGTCACTGCTGTTAATAAATCGTACACTACAACAAGAAGTTATATCACTTACAGCCATGCAATAAAATTAGCTTCGTGGCCTGTACCATAATCAATCCGCTTCCGATTGCCAAAACTTTCATAAAAGTATCTTGCTACTTCTTCAATAGCTTCCTTGGGCACCAAGTCCTTAAAAAGATCATGTATGTTCTACAATAAAATTCAGTGAGCTTACGAGAGAAATGCTTGGTAAAAGAAAAAGAACAGATGGAGCAAACCTCTTGTATCTTATTATAAAAGGTACGAAAGGCAGGATTACCAAAACGCGATTTTTCATTTTCAACAGGTGGGATCTCTTTTATCCAGCTCAGAAGTGTCTCAAGTATATCCAAAGCTTTTTGTACATTCTACACAAAGAAAGAGTCAGTCAAAATAAATTTCAATGCAAGTTCGCATCAAACTCACAGGAGAGACAGGCATAGAAGGATCGATCTTGGTATTTTTGACAGACTCGTTTAAGCGCTCAATATAGTCAATGTACTCTTGATAAGCCTGCGATTGAAGGAACTCATCGAGATCTTCTTTTGTGATGATGCGTTTTGTAGGGACTCTAAATGACATGTTAGTAGTACACACAGCTTAAGAGGGAGAAAGAGAAATGGAAAGAAAATCAGACTATCCAATCATTTTTATCGGTTGGTGTTTTGCTAGCTTAATATTTTTTTTATTGAAACCTTCAAACTCTAAATTGTTACAACGTAAAACCGAGTACCTAAAGACTGAATGACCATGAAGGGCTCAATTCCAGCTTGTTTTTGTAATCAGTATGTTGCCTGCTGTCTATAGAAGTTTCTAAGTAGGCATCTTAATAGGTTGGTTCCTCTTTTCCGCTATTTTACTTTAAATTTTGCACAATTAAGAATGACATTTCGTCTAACTTAATAGTTGGCAAATATTTCAAAGCATTGATTAAAAAGTGCTTGCAGTCTATGGGCGTTGGCTAGAATATATCATTTGCACTTACACATTCAAGGACGAGTGTGTGCTTGTAGATTAAGGACGTATATAAATAGAGTAATCCAAGCTTTTGCATACTAACAAGCCAAATCCATCTATGTAACCGATACCTTGCTAACTTTTCAAAATGTTTTGCTGAGATTCGCGGGCGGACTAAAGCAGATAAAGTATCTGCATTTCTAGAAGTTAAACAGGATATGATATTAAAGAAAGTCTTAATTTATCAAACGGACCTTACTATAGCTCCTATTTACATCGACGCAAGTAAGTTGTCTTGCTAACAAAGACATGAATGGATTTTTTGATTTACCTTGATAAAAGAACACATCGTTCGAATTTAAGCTGCATCTGAGATTTGATCGGTGATGTAATCATTGTGCACGCTTTTAAATTATGCTTTCTTCTTCTCTATTTATTCTCTAGAATAATATGACTGACCAAGGTAAAATAAAACAAAAGAGAAAACACACTTATAGTTTACATATAACTTAGTATCTCTACTTTAGCTGGATGGGAGGCACAGTTAAGTGTGCTCGAGAAAAACGTCTATTTGGACTATTTTAGAAAGATAGACTTGGACAGTAAAGGCATCGTCCTGCAAGATGAAGCCATTCCCTTCCTCAAGATGTCAGCTATTCCAGATAATATCCTTATGCAGGTATTGTGCTGTAGTATACTATTGAAGAGCTTTAATCCAACTCGTTTCGAATTAGTTTTGGAATGCAGCCGATAACGATAAGAAAGGGTTTTTGACTTCACAAGAATTTTGTATCTTACTCAAATTGATAGCCTGTGCTCAACATGGTGTCATGACAGCAGAACCTATTCTTTCAACAAAAGGTATATAGCTAGAAAATAAATTCAATTGTCTTGACTAAGTAAGATGTAATTTCTTCTAGTACCTTTGCCTGATTTCAGCGGTAATGGAACACCACGTATGCAATCTACTACTGGCACTCCTCCTCCAACTACTCCATCGCCAGCATCAGTACCAGCAGCCTCGCAAGATACTATTACTCCTGAGGATCGAATGAAGTATATTCAACTTTTCCAATCCTTTCAGCCTGTGAACAATACACTTAGCGGCGAGCAAGCAAGAAATGCATTCATGCGATCTAATCTTCCTCCTGCCACACTCCAAGCCATCTGGAACTTAGCAGATACGCGTCGTTCAGGTAGCCTAAACCAAACTGAATTTATTATTGCTATGCATTACATTGAGCGTGCCATGAAAGGATCAGTGCAATTGCCTCCTAGTTTACCCTCCAACATTTATGCTTCAGCTACAGGACGCCTAACGGGTGCTTCACCACTGATGCGAAAGAATACACTACAAGTGCCTAATTCGCCTCCACCCATACCATCACGCTCACCTGTCTTTAAAGGCGCCACGGTGACACCTGTCGATATTACACCTGAAGAATTCAACAAATATCAAGTCTTTTTCCGTCAATTGGATACAGATCAGTCTGGCTATGTCACCGGTGCAGATGCTGTTGTGTTTTTTAAGCACTCCAAACTACCAGAATCTGATTTAGCGCGCATTTGGGATTTAGCAGACACACGCTCTACTGGGCAATTGAATGAACAGGAGTTTGCTATAGCTATGCATTTGATCAATCGGCGTATTGCAGGCGGCGAAATACCCACTCATCTGCCTTCATTCCATTCGCTGACAAAAAATCAATCACAAACGGAGCAGACAATAGATTTATTAGGTTTATCTTCAGATGCTCCTCACGATATTCCAGCATCATCTACTAGTCCATCACCCTTTTTACAACAGCAACAACAGCAACAACAGCAACAACAGCAACAACAGCAACAACAGCAACAACAGCAACAACAAGCTTCTTTAGAAAGAACACAGACTTTGTTGAAGGCCAATATAGAAACTGAGGCAAACAAGGCGCTGCAGGCATCGCAGCAATGGCAAACTGAGTCCGAAGCAGTTCAACAGTTATTGCAGCAAATTGAAGAACAAAAGCAACTACTAGCTCAAAAGAAAAAAGAGGCAGATGAAGCAGAACACAAATTGGCTACTGAAAGAAAGAGGAAAGAAGAACTGACAAAGGAATTACAGATGTATAAACAAGAAGTAAAGCACTATAATACCCGTATAGAGGATATGCAGCAAGAGGCAGAAACCCTACGAAAGGAAAATCAACCTTCTTCCTCTCCACCTCCACCTTCAATGCCATCCACTTCTGTACCTTTAAATGATTTCTTTTCTCTGTCTACTACACCTCAAGCCTTAGATACCAAGAACACTGCTGGTTTGTTTGCTAAAGTGGATTCTGAACAATCAAAAGACATACCTTCAGTAGCTTCTCCACAGCCTAAATTCGATCCTTTTGCTGGATTCAAGCAGCAACAGCAACAAGCTGCTTCGCCTACTGTCTCATTGAATCAATTGAAACAAGAGGCAGAAGCCAAGAAAACAGAAAGCTCACCTCAACTGAATATTAGTGATATTGAGTCGAAGTTTCCTGACTTGAACATGATGGAGCAAAACTTTCCTACTTCTCCCAAATCAGTTGTATCGCCCAAACCTGAGCCAATTACCACTACCTCCTCTTCTCCTTTTGTAAAACAGCAGGCACCAGCTACAAGCAAATCAAAAGACGGTTTTGATTTTTCGGCGTTTGAATCGCCCTCATTCCAACAGGGCAACAATAAGGAATCAAACGTGAAGGATGATTTAAGCTCTTTGTTCGGCAGTCCTTCTTTACCAGCAGCAGAGCAAAAGCATGGATTTGATGACGTTTTCAACATAGCTGCTTCTCAGGAACAAAAGAATACTTTTGAGAATATCTTTATGCAAAAATAAAAGCCAAGTGTGTGCATGCTTCTATTTTTAAGTTTGAAAAATCAAACGACCAACTGTGCACATAAAAAATGAGGCACTAATAAAATTAAATTGTTTTTATTATTATTTTATCATACAAATATGAGCATACAACAACAACAACAAATTCAACGTTGTGCCTTGCCTACACCCACAGCCTCGCCACCACCTGAACCCAGTAAAATATTTAGTGAAAAAAAGTCAAATAGAAAGCCTTGGTCAACAAAATGGCTTCAGGTCTTACAACGACTTTTAAAAGAACTGGATGGCCGTGACAAGATGATGAAGGTGATACAATACTTCATCAAGATCCTTTTACACTACAACTTGCTTAAATCCAAGCAATGGTCTACACTTGCTAGTCAGTTCAGTATGACTCGAAAAGTCCTTAGACTGGGTAACGCCTTACCCTCACTAAGAGAGATGAGACCTAGACATGACCCTCTCTGGAACACACTGATTTTATCGAATGAAGCAGTGAATGCCATTTCAGATGATGTGTTTTGTCTCTACAAACTAGGCTTTGTAGGAGCAGACATAGGCTATCGATCGGAAATGCTATCTGCTTACTGTTGGTTTGCTGCCATCCTGATCGACTTGCGATCGGCCTTTCAGTCTCATTCTAAACTTTGTGCACACAAGGCAGATGATACGTTAGAACAGCGTCAAAAAATCTTTATGGGTGAAGTGTCTATAGTGAAATTAATGATGGATGGTATTTTTTGTGGTAAGTGTTTCTTTAAATGAAGAGAAGTGGATAGTAACAGCTATACCATTGTAGCTTGCGATATTTGGCAACCCTCGTATTCATCTAGTGTACAAGCTTGGTCAGGCTTCTTTAGTGGTGCTTTGGCAGGATACAAATTGTGTGTTAAATTCTCAAATTAAACCCTGTTTCTTGTACTTACAAAATAGACAGAAAGAGTAAAGAACTTTAGACAAAAAACAATGCACTTTTCTGCTTTTCCTAAGCCCTTGTACAGCTTGACAAATTTTATCATCACTTAAGGAGAAAGCTTCTTTTCATTCGTCAAACACCTTTTAAACTAAGAAAACGTAAATAAATAAGAGAGAAATCAAAAGGAAGCCTAGAGAAAGCGAAATACATTATCATTGAGCATACATAAAAAAACTTTTGTTTGATGTAGGCTTAGCATGCATGAATGGCTGATAAAAAAGGATTGGATGGGTAGCCTTCTTTCGTTGATGGCATCATTTTTTTTTGTTCTGCTGCAACCTTAAAACAGACATAAGGAAAAGACTTTACAGCCAATTGGGACCAATAGATTTCATTGAAATTATCTGGTAACTAAAAAAGCTACATTCAGTTACATATCTTCCACTTTCTCGGACTGAACTATTATCATTTTATTTTCCCTATTAGCCTGGTTTATTAGGCATTTAGTAATGTTTATCAACAACGCCATTTTTCTCTTTTTAGGTTGAGTAGTACTATCAATAAAATCTAGCTGCATATCTTAATTTGGTAATTGAGAACAAAACAGAAGAAAACAAGGTTTATTTATAGGCGCCACTGTATTATTCTAGATTCAATCAACACTAGATAAATGCTATTGCGTAACTAGCTATTGTAAGCGCTAATTTTGCTAATGGATAACAGCAGTGAGCACCCTCATCTCACCTATGTCTCACTTTGTTCTTTTTTCGTAATTGGAGTCAAATTCCCTTTGTTTACATCTTATTTTTTTTCTCAGATAATTTTGTAGCTTTCAAGTACAAATTAAGTGTTTTCAAAGAATCGAAAGAGGGAATTCAACAAGTTAAATCTATCTGTTTTAGAAGCTGGCCTTAAATCTATAGTTATACGCTTACATGTAGTATACTGGAGTTTGAAATAAAGTTACAACTTGTCAATGTGGTCAAAAAGGTAAAATTAAGTTCTCTTGAAAACACATACACTGTGAAACCAGGTGATAACTGTTATTTCTTTGGCAATTCACAGATGTTAGCTTGCGCTAGTTCAATAGCTACATCCAGAAAAACCAACCTTTAGTTTTACTTGAAGAATTAGGCCTGCTTATGTTAGCAACAAGTGCTAATTCAAAAGTTAGGTAAAGATCAGCTTTTACTCCCATCTATAAAGAATTTATCATTGATGCTATGTTTTTCAAGTTTAGCCAATAACCCAATGGCATCATCTCATTTGTTGAATTCAAGATATGATTTCTTGGATTTAATCTATTAACATTGCCAAGAAGAATCCTTTATAACAATGCAGAGACGCGGTATGTTAGGCGCATATTGAAGCCCGCTTTCAGCATTTTGAATCAAGTGAACGAAGAGTGTGCAATTGTTTTTAAAAACTGTTCATTAGCAGGACTTATCCACAATGCTAGCGAGGCTTTTGGTTTTGAAATGAATGTGTTTGTAGCCACATATATGTAACCATACAAGCTAAATGTTCTAATATTAGCTTTGTGTTCAGAAACAATCGTATTAAAGCTACCAACTGCTAGCACTCAGATTGTAAGGTTTCAAAGCATAAAGATCAGGTTTGTCGATAAAGATACAACAATTGTCTTATTTTACTTTTGACTTAGAGTGCTGTTCGTTTTTTCTTATGGCTGAGTACCACAGCAGGACTACGTTTGCACTTTCTAAAGCTGCATATTAAATGGGCTTCTGAAGGTAAGTTTATAACGAAGTTATAATTTCATCAGATACATACATCTTAATGAAAAAAAAATTTTCACCCGTTGTCTTTCTTTGTCTCTAAATTTCAATACTATTGAACATTTTTAAAATCTTTTTCAATTTGTTTTTCCAATTCAATTTGATAATCGCTTTGATAATCGTTTTGATAAAAATCCAATATAAGCATTCTATCTAAATAATCAAAATAACTGATCAAGATAGTTTTATTTTTTGAGTTAGAAACAAGACAGATAAGTGCAAATCAACTTCCTTTTTTGGACGAGATTGTGTTAATAAGTCAACCACTTTTTTTTCTTTGATTGGCAGTAATAAAGAAGTAGCACAAGAAAAAGATTTTTTCGGAGCTAATAAAAGAACTTTTAATCATTTTCTATCGCACAAAGAAACAAAAAAGGAGAAGGCAAATGTACGGATTTACAGATAAACAAATGATTTTTTAATGATCTGTTTAACGTCAGAGGAAAGGACTCCTACATGTTCTATGCATGCGATAATTCAGTGGCATCTCACTTGCTTTTTGTAAAAGTATTTGTTCTATGCAAATGTCTTGTAACCTAGATTTTTAGGCGCAAGTTTATGTCTGTACGCTGTCGCTCAAGTTGATTCTGAATAAATCGAGCAACACTCGGTTTTACGGCTTCGATTTTCTTCTCTACTAGGGTTCTCAAGGTAAAGCTGTAGTTGCTGGTTACGACCATATCGCTTTTCTTTGTTTCTAAATATCATCAATCTGGTTGCACTGTCTAAGTTTATATAGATTTATATAAACTGAACTAGAAAGAAAGAGGAAAAAGCCATTTACAACACAAGAATCTCTCAAACAGAAGGCAATGCTATTGTTTTAGTATGGGAACTTCTATAATCCTAATTTTAATTTCTATTCTTTTCCTGGTATAAACAGTTAATAACTTCAATAAATCTTGCGATAGTCTTTAGATATTACTATTGCCAAATGAGCAGCCGTGTCGCTTAAACTTTGTTGGAGTAAATTTGAAGAGGTAAGAAATAAGAAAAAAATTGAGTAGCTGAAAATTACATGGTCAGTCAGTTTTCACCATTAAACTTAAGCTTCTATAGTTAAAGTGGTGTCAAAAGAATCAGTAAACATACTTTAAATTATTGTTGACAATCCATCTTGCATAAACTATAAAGAGCAGTTTAAAAGCTTAATGCACATGGGCAGGGGCTAACAAAGCTATATTGCTTATTTTCCTTGAACTTAGTTTATAAATTGTCTGACTATTTAGGAGATTATCGAAATAGTTGCTTCAATGATACACCAACGTCATCTAGGATTTTTTTTTCTTTTTGGTCATGATCTCCGGTATATTCCAATCGAATATATTGTAGTACAACATGGATGATATCTGATAGAGTCTTTTTTCTTGAGAAAAAAAAAAGGCTACCTAAACTGACTTTATACTTTTGGTTAGTGGTAGAAGTTCTGAAAAACGGATCTTTCAATGAGCATCTTCTCATCAAATCTAGTAAGATATGTGGTAACTGAGTTTAGTTATTTCAATTGTTAAACGACAAGTGCACTTAGCTTTAGTAAGTCTTTTCAACCATTTTCATACCCCAGCGATAAGTAAAATAAATACTCTGCTTGTTTAGTAGTAGCAGCAAGATGACTTCTTGTGAATCGATCTAGGTTAGGTCGATTGTGAAGTCATGTTAACACGCACATGGCTAACTTTCCAAATACTCTCTTGTCCCTCTTTTCTCTAAAAGGCAACAAATTTTCGGAGTTTATCCTTCAGACTTACAAAGAACTTCGCAACCATAAGCCTCCTTTTTTTTATTTTTGTACTAATGGAAACCAATTGAGATAGTCTATTTGAAACCAAAGTGAATGAAGTGATAGACATTTCGCCCATAGTCTGGTCTAATATCTGTAGCAATGAAACCCACAAATCAGATATCTGGTTTCATCTCCGCTGTCAAAAAAGAGGAAAATGATTTCCAACTTTCAAATTGACTTGGCTATCATACAACAAGGTACAAGAGACCAAGTCTTCCGTCTATTTAGAGTTTTGAGCCTGAATGTATTCGTCGTCAACAAACAAACAATTTTTTCTTTTCATTCCATGGATCCGAAGAAAATAGACAAATGTTATGAAAGCAGGGGTGGGGGAAAAGCGAATACCCTGAGAACGTTCAAAGAATTTTTTCCTTTTAAATAGTGACAATGGACACATATTTGACCAGCAGATAATCTAACAATAGCCTTTCTTTTATGGCTGCCTTCATGTTATATACTCGTAAAGTTTATTGTACGACAATTTGCCCTCTGTAGCCAGTCACTTCAATATCCATAGTGTCTCACAGACTCAGAAGACTTCAAAGACGAATCCGAATTCAGTACTTTATAGATACAAAATTTACCTTTCTCTCTTTCTTTCTCTCTTTTCTTCTTTTTTTTTTTGCTTTTTTTTTTTTGCTTTTTTTTTCTGCCTTTTTTTCTCTTTTCTTCTCTCTTCTTCTTCTCCCTCCACGTTACATACTCATACAGACTAAAAAATAAAGCAAATATACATTTATCTATCTATATTTGTATAGAAGAAGCATATTACTTATCATAGTAATAAAGAAAAGCGACTGTTTTTCCCTTTAAATATTGCGCTGTAACAAATGGCTCATCGCACTCGCAACATGCACTCGGGAAAGAAACCCCAAAGCAAGCACGGGTTTGTCGAGAGGTTCTTCAGAGTAACTCCAACGCGTAACGCTGCCTTCATTTCAAAATTGTTTACGTGAGTATCTGTATATACACATATGCATATAAAGCGGAACAAATTCTATTCTAGAAAGTAGAGGAAGACTAACTTGACTTTGAAGCATGGTAGATGATGAGAGCACACGAGACTTGATTACCTGGACGGGTTCTGGTGATCAGTTCACTGTTTTCAATAACACTGAATTCTCAAGAGTGGTATTACCTCGCTACTTTAAGCATTGTAATTGGTCTAGCTTTGTTCGTCAACTTAACAGTAAGTGATTGTAGAAATTGAAGATACACAAAAAAAGAAAGACTTGGGTTTCTAATAAACTAAACATTAATTAGTGTACGATTTTCATAAAGTCAACGACAACAACGAAGACGACACAAGCGATAAGGACAATTTTCATAACCAAGTACAGCGATGGGATTTCAAACATCCCTGGTTCAATAAAGCAGGCATTGATTGTCTGCATAAAATTCGGCGAAAACCACCAAGGAATCGACTGATACCTCAGATGCGTTACTCGAATGCGATGGAAATACTGCCTAGTAACAGCCCTGACAACGGTCATCGAGAACGCGTGCATTCTACTTCGCCTCTCGTAGAAATGCCTCGAGCAACAACGGACTTACCCAATTTGTCGAGTGATAATTCGTACTATCATAGTCTACCTGCTATAATGCCAATGCCGACACAAATGCAGCCAAAGCCTTCTATGGATGAAACAGTCCGACATCTTTCAAATCATATAGGCTCGATGGAACAAAAATTGGACCATACATCAAAAGAAGTAGACTATCTTAAGAAGACAGTGGCAATTCAACAAGAAGTAAGGAAAACCTTTCTAAAAAAGAATATGAAAAAGGGACAAGGTTTATTGATGGTTTATCTTAAACAGATGTTGGAAGAATTGATGTCTACAATCAATCAACTGAAGTCAGCAAGGCCGCAAAACACGAGTGATCCTGTAAATGAATTCAACCAGTATTATAGTACAGCACAACCCGCCAGAAAGCCAAGGAAGATACATGAATGTAGGTTTTCACAATTGTTTTTGTTTTTCGTACCAACATGCTTTTCTTTTGGCTTACTTTTTTTTTTTTTGAAAAGTACTTGGCTCTGGCGTTGAACCTCAACAGAATATGCATATGAACAACGAGGTTCAACTAAAGCGCAAAAGAACGACAAAAGCAGAAAAATAGAATACTTGGGAAAGTTAAAGAGAAAGAGAGGGAGAAAAGCTGTTCTGCTTAGCGGCTTTCCTTTTCTCTTTTTACTCGTCAAATTCATGTTTTTTTATTGGCGATTATACTTTTTAACTTTTTCAAGTATTCTTTTTTTTTTGGGGCTTCTCTTCTTTCGGAAGAGAAGTTGAAAAAGGGGGTTAAAGAGTAAATAAAACAACATTTCCTTTCAGGACGACAACTATCCTGAAAAAGGAAGACCGAATCGGCATCAGTCAAAACAGCGATAATGGCAATGGCAACGAAATCAATGGATTATCTGTCAAGGAAAAAAGAACCTAGTTCTCAACTGATGCTTACACACTTCTGTATGGAATCTCTGTTTGATTTTGAAACATCTCAAACTTACTATTTTGGGCGAATTCGAATGTGCACACACACATACGTACTTATTGTATGAACACATGAATGCTTTTTTTAAAAAAAAAAGCTAATAAAACTTACAGGCTTTTTCTTTTCTTATCTCTCTTTTACTCTCTTTTGTTCTTTATGCTTGAGCTTATTTATGACTTATTCAGTAAAACTGATGAGAACAATGACTCATCGCGAGTGCATGGTAACTGGTTGCCAATCTTGCACAATGGCATCTTAACATTTTATTTTGTTTATTAGTCTATGTAAACGTATACGACATGGTAAAAAAAACAAATTTGAATCATCAGACATAGCCTTGTTGATACGCAATGTTTTTGTTAGATACATCCAAATTACATTACTCAATTTGGATATTATGCATTGGGTGTTGGTAAGTTTATCTGTATCTTCAATGCTTCTCAAGCTATCCTACTAAATCTTCTTCTATCTTCGATAAAGGCGTTTTCCATTCAGGTGTAGAGATAGGAGGAAAAGAGTATTGCTTTGGTGGGCATGAGCTGCCTAATGTTACAGGTGTATTTGTAGTTGAACCTAAGACAGGAATACCTGAACTTACTTTGAAGTAAAAAAAAGAAGAAAGAGTGAAAAAGCATTCAATATATCATATATACTTATTCGCCTTATTAGAGAAACATTTGATATGGGTACAACGGACTTGACAGACAGAGAGATTGAGGAGCTACTAGTTAGGATGTCAGATGAATATGTAGGAACTTCTTATAATTTACTTACAAGGAATTGCAATCACTTTACTGAGGATTTCGTGGAAAGGCTGACACATCGTTCTATGCCTTCCTGGATCAACCGAGCAGCAAGATTAGGTGCAATGTTTCCATGTATGGTGCCTTGGGAATGGATACAGCCACCTGAGTTTGAGGAAGAGGCCACGCGAGAAACAGAACTCGACCATTCAATATCGCGAAGATCATCCACGGTCTCGTTGTTGTCTAATAGCCAAAGGCAAAGATCTAGTGCGACATATCATAGTACAAGCGATTTTACAAACAAAAGGAGTAGTTCAAACTGCAGTATTCATAGTCATTCTAATATGCTTTTTCCAGCCAACAGATTTCAAGGCATTATTATGCCAGAAGACGAGAGTCCATCTTGACTCTACTTCTATGTTTAGCTTTACAAATTGGCTTTATTTGTTTATATGTGTTATCTTTCCAAAAGAAAGAAAAAGGGAATTAATAAAATTTCTATTTTTCTTTTTTACGGTTAGTTGGCTGATGCTGAGGTCCCACATAGAATTCATTTTGCAAGTAATCAGGATCTGTATCTGAACGCTTCAAACACGTTAAGCACACCTTAATATTAGATTTTCCTACTACTGACTCCAACCGTTTGGGTAACGACCTGACAGTCAATTCGACTGACGGAAATTGACCAAGTTCATGATGATAAACAGGCGAGGTTGATAACATATGTTCAGTAGGCTTCGATCCTTTAGGAGGTCGACCGCGCCTTGGTATAGCTTTCATGATTAAGGCTTGATTGACTGTACTTGAATCCCACAAGTATTTTTCTTGTCGATAATAGTTGTGTTTAGGATGTTCGCAAAAGCCGAATCTGGTTGAAGGCGGACGCTTTTGATTTGCTTTTGTATCACGCTTTTTTCCAGGTGACTTTGAGCTATCTGCTTTTTCCTCTGTCTTCTCTGTTGGCGGTTTCTCTGGTGTATCCATTGCAGATTCGTATGGAATACAGGCTAAAAAGGCCATGAACTGAGGATCATTCATCGGATCATCTCCTATCATGCTTGAGCTTCTATCTGGAGACAACGTATCCGATGAAGGCTTGTTTTCTATAGAATGCTATTAAATTTTCTGTTTGTTTTTGCCATGCTACAAAACAAAGGCTGGCAATTATACCTTCTGCGAAACAAAAAACGTCTTTGTAGAAACTTTTGTAGCCTAAACTATCTTTAGATGTTGAAGGGACTGGAGACAACGTGCTTGAATTGCTATGTTGCTCAAATACATGTAAGTCTTTTGGATTGCGGTCTGTCATATATCGGTTTAGCTTGTCGAAACAAAAGGGAGCGAGAGGGATATGTATATATATAGCAAGATGATATAAGAGTAAAGAGACAACGAATAGTTTATTAAATACTATTATCATTCAGAGCTCTGATTTTGTACAAGGTTTCTATTTATTGCTGTTCTTTTCAATAAACGAATGAACAAGCCCATCAACATTGTTGAACACAAGTAAACATGCTTATATCAGGTAATTTTGATTTGGTGTGTATTCAACAAGAATGAAGCTACTTTGACAAGATCTTATTTCACTACTCTATAAAGCTACCAGAAAAAATTCTGATCAATAACATAGCAATGCTTATAGAATGTCAAGAAAATCATGGTTAAGACAGGAAAAAATGGGGCTTCCAACCGATGATCAAATGGTTTTTATTGAATTAAACTCTCGTATCAATTTGATGTTATATTATTGTTGGTAGACAAGAAATGTACATTAAAGAAAATATCTTTTTTTTTTACCAAATCATACATTTCTGAGATGGGTTCATAGGGCTGCCAACAGGACAGTTAAATACTCTTGCAAAGTCTTCGCTGTTTTGAGCAACTCCATTGACTCGAGCAACATTAGGAGAGTGTGGGTCAGTAAGGATCTAAAAAAGAAAAATTGAGTCTTTTGTTTTGGCTATGTACACACAATGTGAACACAAGGTACTTACATAACGAAGAGCGACTTCTGGTCTTAATTTTTTACACCAGAGACGGCCAAAGTTGATAAAAAATAAGGCTTCTTGAGAGAATTTTTCAAGACCGGGTAAGCGTTGTTGACTATTAGTAGATGTTTCCATCTGCAAGGACTTGCGGTAAGCAGACAAGGAAGCAAAAACACCACCATTATCAGCAAGATTCTCACCTAAAGTTAACTGCGGAAAAAATTGAAAATGAACAGAAACTCAACTTGTATTTCTGCTTTTTCTTACCTTTCCGTTTACATTGACAATCTTGTTATCAGGACTGGTGATGTTGAACTTGCCATATTGATTGATAAAGCATGTTGTTTTTTCTTCAAATCTAGACGAAGTATCGTTTGTCCACCAATCAACCAAGTTGCCATTACCATCAAACTTTCTCCCTGAGTTGTCAAACCCGTGCTAAGTATAGAGAAGGTTATGGATGAAGCTTTCTAAAATTATAAATCAATTTGGCTTACAGAAAATTCATGGCCAACAATCATTCCCATAGCACCATAGTTCAAATAATCAGGCTGCATAGCACTGTACATAGGTGTCTGCATGATACCTGCTGGGATAACAATTTCATTTTCGTTTGGAGAATAGTAAGCATTGACAGTTTGAGCAGACATGTACCATTGATCCCTGTCGACGGGCTTGCCAATTGTTTCGAGCACCTTTCTAGTAGCAAACTCCGAATAATGGTTGTCAGCAGAATAGAGACTTGTTTGGTTGGTGTCGAGCCCTTCGTAGTATTTCTTGATTGCCTCTGGCGATCTCAAGTCAGGAGACACTATACTAAGAGCAACCTTGTGTTTAATCAGCTTAAGCTATAGCGACAATCAAAATTAGTCTTGAGTTCTATCATTCAGGTTGGTACTTACCTTTTCCAATGCCTTTGCTCTGGTTTGTTCATCGAGCCAGTCAATTTGAGGTATTCTGTCAGCCCAAGCTTGGTGAATTAGATCAACGAATTGCATTGCCTTTTCGATTTCCTTTTCGCCACCAAACTTCTTTAAAGTGTAGTAACGGCCCATTGTGTTCTTGAAGTTGCTGCTTACGGAACTAGTACATACGCGCTGGCGTGGTTGTTCAGTAAAAGTACCAGTAGTGATGCTACCTGAGATTTGGATGTAAGCAAGACGTGAAGCTGAATCCAAAGAATCGACTCTGGCCAAAACCCATTGAATCACAAAGTATTCTTGAAGGGTTTGCAATGTCACAGATTGGCTTGAAAGAAGGTTGTTCAATTTTGTAAAGTATTCAGGGGTTCGGATAATAATTCTTTCTGGAACCGATGTATCATTAGGGGTGAGTGCCTTCAAAATACCAGCCCAATCAATGGTAGGGTTTTGAGCTTGAAAGTCGGTGAGATTCATAGGATTGTATAACTTTGTAGGATCTTGCATTTCATCACTAAAATTCATGTTATTGCGATGGTCTGATTTTGTATGTTGTAGAATAAATCATTTTTTCTTTTTACCTTCTAAGTGAAAAGTTGGCTAATTGAGATTCGAAAGCCAAAAATCGTTCGACACTCTGATCCACCTTCTCTTGCGTCCATAATGTAAAGTTCACTTTTTTTCCTTCTTGAGTACGGGTTTCAACGTTTAACGTACTGTTTGAAGAGTCTCCGAGTACTTTAGACAAAAGATTTTTCAATCCAGTTCTGTACTTCTCCATGGTATCTGCTTTCTCATAATATTCTTTTGAGGGTAAACTCAACGAAGCTTGGCTGAGCGAGATAACAGTATAGTTAGGATTCTTATCATCCGTATCTACAGAAATACTATTGATGGTATCAACCCCGTATTGATTGAGATATGTCAGTATACGAGCCAAGTGAGGGGCGGAGTCTTGAGTGTAGTTTTGACTACTACTGTTTCCAGTAGGAAAAAGTTCGTTTTCAAACAATGCAACTGTTTCATAAATGGGTGTAGGACCAAGACTGTCAATATGGGTTTCGTTCATGCAAAGATTAAAGTAGCCCTTCATTGCTTCAAAGTTTTCCCTGTCTGCTTCTTCTTGATCTTCTACATGAAATCCATCTGCTGTACTGAATAGCTTACTATACACATCTTGGTAGCTACCATTCAAGATTGAGTACATAACTTCAGTGTTTACATCACTTGCTGCTTCTAATGTTCCTGTAGCTAAACAAAAAAAAATGAATGAGCCATTATAATCAAGACAGATGTCATTTGCCCAAAAAAAAAAAAGAAAAAACTCCTTACATGTGCGGTCTTCTCTAATCGTACTCTTTGCTTCCCAGGCACCACCTATGACACAGAGAAAAAGAACGTTAAACGAAGATTGTTAAATCTACGTCTTTTCTAACTTACAGGCATATTGATAAAAATCGGAACATGGATCGACATTAAAATCGATTGACTCAAGAATTGACTTTGCAGTTTCAACACAAACTGGTGTGTCGCAAACTGAGTAATTTGCAGAACTACTCAATGAAGTGTTCTGGATATTCATTGTTTGAAAATAATAAAATATTTCCGAAAAATAGATGAATAAGAGAAAAAAAGAAGAAGAAAAAAGACTGAAGACAGCCTACTCTCCCTTATATTCTTTACTTCTCCGCATTTTGAGAGTACAGGAATGAATCATGTCTCCTGAAATCAAAGAGTGAAGAGACTTGTAATACAAAGCTATGTAGTCAATTGATCTAAGTTGGCTTTGTGAGAAATCCTGTTAAGTAATCTAGCATAAATTAATAAGAAACAAAGCGGTTAAACAGCAAAAGAAAAAGATACCACTTACTAGATAAGTACAGAATTGCTTTTTTCTTACTTTTTGTTTTGTTTTGTGTTGCCCTTATCTCGACATTATTTCCTATCCCATACTATTGGTTTCAGATCCTATTCTATCTGTTGTTTGGTTTTGAAGTAAAGTTTGTGTTGTATTTACAGTTTGTGTTGCATTTACAGTTTGTGTTGCAATCTACAGTTTGTGTTGCCTCTCTAGTTTGCGCCATGTAGATGGTTTTGTGTATACACTTCTTTTCGCACGATCGACTTTTGTTCCATTTCGGGATCATCATACCTAATATTAATCTTACATCACTCAAAGTTTGATTGTGGAAGAGAGAATTTCTTGTCTGACAAATAGAGGCTTTTTTGTCTGAGTAAGTATGTCCATCTCGATAAGGAAAATCTTGCTGTTAACGTCTAGCGCTTAATTTGGACAAGCGACCGGCTTAAGGAAGATTAGTTTTAACACCAATCTATACTCAAAGCAGGTTACACATACTTTCGCTCTATTTTCTTTTTCTCATGCTTATACTGGGATATCTTTTTGTTCTTGGAGCAGGATCGGCTCAGATCTCCGCCCGAAGGTTAAATTGAGTCAGCTTCATCTGCCCCTGTTTTTTCTTTTGTGTAGGGCAAAGCTTATGATCAAGAAAGAGGACGAAAAAAGAAGTACTCAGTATTCCGGATGTAACTCAAATGATATGCTAGTAATCAAACAATGAATTCATAAAAGGAGTGTATTGTATCATTCCATCTAAATACAACACGAACATTCATACGCTACACAAGGTCATTGAACTCCTTTCTTCTTTCTTTTCTATGAAAAGCCATGACATCACAATAGAAAAAAATGGTAGTAGTCAGATCATGTCAGGATAAGATGAGAAAGAGTGGTTGTTTAGTATCTAAAATAAACAAAAATGATAGTCTCTACTAAATATGCTTTGTTGTGTATTTATAGAGTACGCCCTGCTTCTGTTTTTTTTCACAAAGAAAGAGGAACCATGCAAGCTAGAGAATGAATGCGAAGGGACCTATATAACGCTGCAACTATAAAAGAAAATATCTACATAGACTGAAAGGCTCAAATCAGCTGAGAGAAATGAGGGAAAATGTACTTTTATGTAAATCATAGAAAAAACTGTAAAGGCTTGCATGGGAGCCAAGCTTCTTTTTGTGTAGAATTTGACCTGGCACTGACAAATAGATCGGTGCCTAGTAGTATTTAATGAGCTAATTCGCATTTTAGAGATTGTGTCTCCACTCATCTAAAGTACTCGGTAAATATAAGGGACATGCTGCTTATAGTTGCTTACTAATTCTGCGAAGCATACTGCATCGAGTTCATCTACCCCAACTTTATCAAGTTAAAAGTTATCAGTATATCCTAATATTCATCATGTCGAACGTTTTAGTGTTTCATAAACATGATTGCTATTTCTTGAACAAAGCAGTTAGCGCTAAAAGAATAAATTTGCCAATACCTTATAAGCCTGCTACACGATTGACCGTTGACTTCAATGCGGCAAAAATAGGGAAAGTTATCTATTCATAATTACCAGTATGAATATGACTGTCAAACTGTATGCCTCCTGTAAAAGTTTATGTGGCATACATGCATACATATATTGGAAATAAGCTTCAATCCTAGGAAATATGGCAAAAAAGCATGGTCAAGGAAAGAAGATCTACACATAACCTTATCAATGCGTTTGAAAGGATGAATTCTCTATTTTATATGCTGCACTGTTTCAGTAGTTTATTAATACCGACAACGCTAAAAGGCTACGAAAGGACCCTCCTCCTAAAAAAAACTCTCTCATAACAGTGTACAGCTTCTATTAAAAACTAAAGTAGAGCAGTTTTTTTTTTTTGAATTTAACATCATCACAAAAAGCTCCTATTAAATTTCTGTTGAGCTTTACCTAACACGCCCAAAAGCCGCTCTAAGTTTCGTTTCTCTTTTTCATCTCTTCTAAAAAGGGGGGGGGGGGTCAATGTTGTTCATGGGTTAAAAAGTCATTTGAACAATGAAGCAGTAATCACTCTATCTAAGAATGCTGATATTCTTGAGAGCTATTACTTTTGTATTGAGCACACTCTTAAATCAGATGTCGTTTTAGCGCTTAAAGTAATTTTCATCATCAAAAAAAGCTACACTCTCAAAAGCACTCCAAATTCTTCAGAAATTGTTGTTTTGCAGGTTATATGTGATCACCAATGCAAAGCTTTAAACTTCAGCCTGAAGATCAGATTTTTAATGGTTACTCGGTAAGATTGAAAGGTTGGTCGCACACACTCTAATAACGGAAAGAATCAAATTTTGTTTTTAGACATGTAAAGTTTTAATAGCTTATGTCTTTTGTTTTTTTTCTAAAGAGAAATAAACAAGGACATCAGTTTAGAACTTGTATAAACCACATGATGATTTTATCTGTTAGTATTTTAGGTGATGTTCTAAAGTGGATGATTGAGGTTTGATATCAAGAATCAACAAACAAGACGATGTCATGCCAAAAGGTTTTACCACCGAGCAGGCCCTGACAGTATTAGAGTTTGGTACAAATCAAAAATTCTTATGGCGGTATAAGCTACAATAAAGAACAAGGCGTCCATTGGATCAAGCATATGCTCAGCATACAATATGATATTTTACGATAAATGCGAGCGAGGAAGAAATTGGTTTTCCTTTAAGTTAGGTCTTCAAAATTCACAACTCTCATACGACCAAAGCAGTGGACAATAAATTCAAATGGCTTTTCGATGATACGTTAAAGCTGTTCCAATACGAGGTGCTTCTTCTGTTAGACTTGGGTAATTAGGCATAGTCGCTAGAAGAATTAGCAACTGTAATTATGTTTTTTTAGAAGATTTTCATTTTATTGTTTATATAAAGTTATATTTAAGTTTTCAGTAGATGATCAGAAACGGCTGTGTAGGCCTGGGTGCGTTATAATCGTGTGACGAATCATTCAAAGCCCATTTTCATCATCTGAAAATATAAATGTTGTAGTGCCGTAGCATCTACTAACAGATTATTTTCCTACTGATTGGTGAAGAAACAAAAAAATGCTTGATTTCTCACTTCTTTTATACTTTTTTTTTCAGCACTAAAAATTTTTATAAGTACCTGTCACACTTAACATGACTGTTTATAGATCAGAGCAGTCTTCTTGTCTGAAAATTAATGTGACAGACTTTTTGTTCTCTAATTGGATCGACTTCTCCCAACGTAGAGAAAAGGAAGAAGTGTTTTCATTCATGCAATCTCCTCTTTTGAGGGCTTGAATTTGAAATATGCTTCTTTTTTCTCTATAATATCAAGTCAATCTGAACTATAGATAAGCTCAAAAAAAGTTCTGTTAGCTACAAGAAAAAATTTTATTACAAAAAACGTATTGAAAAACTTCTTCCCACTCCGCTTTTTTTGTGTTTGGTACAAAGCTATTTGAAAGTTCGTAGTTGAAAAAAGCCAAGCCGAATGACAAAAGCTCTCCAATCATGATGCTTTGAGCACTATTTTATTGATCTCTTTACTATGCGATCATCGCATACAGATAAATCTTAGAAGTGAGCGCTTTAAATGTATACTTGAAGAATCTCTTTCTAAACAAATATATCGTATATTTTATACGTATGGAGTGTAGTCCAATAAAAAACCAGAGTTGTTTAAACTAAGCAATTTAAGCACTCAATCAACAAAAGGGTGATTTTGCAGCTTCAATGATAATTTAAAGCGTTGAGCTCTATCTGTACTGAGAAGGGAAATGCTTGTGTGAAACTCATTAAAATAATTTGGCCGAAGACTCAAGCTGGCAAGCAGTAAACGAACGAGCCTGCTTCGAATCACAATAAAGTGGTACACGTATCAAGCAATACATATGCTCTTGGTCTTTTTGTTCTTTTCTTGAATCGTTCTGATCATTTCAGTTTATCCCATCTCAATGTCTGACTTTAAAAAGCTTATTTTGTACGCTATGCGCGATCAAACAAAGGAACAGAAACTGGTACAAAAGGTTATGTGATTACAACAATAACTGGCCATTTGAACACCTAGAGCTCTGATGTTGCCATTGCAATTAGTTTATGTTGCCAAAAGAAATTTCTTCTTCTTCTTCTCTAATCATGAAGTGTGATTTGCTGTACTCAAACGTGCTTGAACCATGAACAAGCAACAAGCTAATTCGAGACAATTCCATTATCAGTCCCAAAAACCTAACTTCGTCTTGCTTCTCTGGAAGACTTTTATCAACTGTTATGTTTTCAGCACTCTCAATACACTAGTATTCTTTAGATGTAGCTCTTGGTGCAGATGTCTTTGCAGGTTGATGTATGTTAGGATTTCCAAGGAAATAGACGTCATGCCTTGCCTTTCTAAGCTGTTTTCTTTGAGTATAGATGTCTTCATCAAACTGCTTCCGATCTCTTTTTATTTGCGCTATCTGCTCGCAAAGATCTTGTTCTGACTTCAGAGCTTTGTTTGTTCTCTTTTAGAGAGTTTCGTTCATCATCGTCTCATCTTATAACACCCACTATTTCTTCAGTTACAAGTTGTCTTGTCGCAATTGTATTTCCATCAAAATTATTTTGGCTATAGTTCCACAAAAGAAACTGAAAAGAGATGGTGCATCCAGATGTAAGGCGTTCAACTGAGAAGGGCTTGTCAAAGGACAAAGAGAAATTGTCCGTTTTGTTTGTCCAATAGCGTGAAAGGTGGTGCTTGCCACCAGGAAGAAAGGAATGTTGTACTGAAAGGACTTTTGGTGTTTTGGCAATGACATGTAGAGAGAGATTGCGTTGGCAATCATCATGCCGAATCTTGATTCTTTTGGAAGTTTTCTCTGTTAGAACGGCCAGTCATACTTCAAATCAACCTTATTTAGCAATTAACTCCACTTTGCAAATGTTGTAACGTAATTCTTTCTTGAAAGACTCGAATACAAAGTTGCTCTTAAAACAGCTACAAAGGCTTTAATTCTTCTTGCAGAAAGGTCATTTTTATCTTGCGTAGCATTGTATTCCAACTCTAGAATGTGACCTCCCGCGGTAGAAAGTTCTTTAGCAAGGTTTATAAGATTATTGGTATCATTAATAAGGCTTAATCTCTCATGCTGTTCTAGTTTTGTTTTTGAAGCTGCTGTTCTGTGTTGAAATAAGAACTTTATTAGCTTGACATTCTATCAACTAGTCTTTGATTGCTTGTTTTATTTTCTATACGTATTTATTCTAACTTGACAACGGTCTGCTCTAATCTTCCATTTTTCATCTTGGAAATCACTTTCGGTATATCTTTTAATCATTTCCTTCTGGTTGTTTTTCTTTTTTCTTGCACAGGTTTCACCAGCGACTTCTTGAATTACTGCTTAAACTAATTGGAGCGAGAGAAATAATCGGTAGGTAGACATGATTCAGGTAGGCTTGATAGCTGATTTAGTGTCTTCCTAAAACAACCAGGACGGGTCCATATGTTCTTGAGGTTTATGAAATACATGGAATGGACTTATTTCATCAATTGAATGTCAAGAATAGATTCTTTATCTTCCTTATGAGACATTGATTCACAAAAGCCTTGACAGTATGATCCTTGCTTAAAATCTCTTGTATTGATCCTGTAACACCAAAATAAGCACCGTGAACAATTTGATGATAAGATTCTATATCATTATTTCGCGAGAACCAAAAAATCCCCTACAGTTAGAATATTATTGAAGCTGTTAAATTGTATCATCTCTCTCTCTCTTAAAAATGACAATAATAAGAAAATCGAAGCATTATGTACCAGCAATTATACATAGAGCTTTCTAAGAGTTGACCAAACTGAGCTTTCTTCTACCTGAGCATATACTTAAACATCGAATCATTTTGAACAATTTACTTGCGAGTTAAACAGTAGTCTCACATTAGATCATCTTAAATTTTTAGAAAAGTAGTAGACTAACATTGCACTTATACCAGTTGTTCTAAAATTCTATTTCAATTGAACATGAAGAGCATCAACTTTAAAAAAAAATCTCGTTCTGATTGATGACAACACAATCAAGAAAGTTCATCTTTGTCTAAATTATGCCATCTTAGTATTTAACCAACCAACAGTAGAATGCTGGTCCCCAAGATGGAGGCTAAACGCTATTGTTCTTATTTGTATTGACAAAATAAATTTTACTTTGCGGTCTTTCGAAAGGGAGCAGGAGTGACAAATTGCCTGAGGTGATTTTTCTTTTCATATTGGAATCGAAAAAAAGATGGCAAAGAAGAATGCTTTCGTGATGGGGAGGCAACATGAGGTCATAACACTTGTGTCGGAACATTTTTAATCCGTACCTTAAACTTATTACAGATATAAACCCACCTTGATAAATCCATTTCTCGCCAGTACAATTTCAATTGTATTAACTGATGGCATTGTGAGGAGCATAACTGTAACAATTATTTCTAGAGATTTCATGCTAAACATAATATTCTGAAATACTTATAGAAGGCAATGATGATTTTCTAATGAAGCCAAACACAACTGAAATGTTCACGACTCTTTGTCTTATTCTAAAAGAGGTAATCAGTCGAACTGAGCATGAAACCTCATTTGACCAGAAAAAGAAACTAACATTGTCTGAATCTAAAGCTGGAAAATGGTAGTCAATGTTTCACGCCTATTTTTGTTTATAAAGGTTTCGATTATATCATCTTCCTTTGTCTTACTTTTTTCTTAATACTTAAATATCGATTAACTTCAATTATACATGAATTCCAAAGAGTCAACAGAACAGCCCCTCAAGAGCTCCAAATACAATATCAACAACGCTTTTGACTTTGACATCACAAGTTACTCATCACTTATTGTTGACTCATGCTCTATACATCCACTTCAAACTACAGATGAAGCTTATGCCATCGACATCTCTCGAACATCACCAAAACAGAAAGAAGGCCAACTTAGCACTATGATGACTAATCTTAGTCTGTCAAAGACAGACAGTACAGATAAAGACAAACCAATGCCCTATTGTTTATAATGTTCCTCACACTCTGTATTATATAATTTATTAATGTAAATAATGACAGCTTAATATAACATACATATGCGCATGACTATCTCCTCAATCTCAATAAAAACGCATTTTTACTGTATACACTGTCTGCAGGCAAATATTTGTCATAAAAGTTGACAATAAATTCTTCAGGCTTAAAACCGAACTTCTGGTATAAAATCTAACAACAAAACTTATTAAACATTATCTAGTTGTGATACCCAACTTACCATTGCATTGTTGTTAGCAGACACATGAAGTGTGATGTCCTTACTGATTGCTGTCTGGAATAGATGATATAGCATAAACCTATGCAATGCATTATAAGTAATCTTAACATCATGCGAATGTTAGAGACTTACTGTCCAATATTAGCATTAGTCCAACCTGGATCAACCGCAAAATAGGTAATATAAGCTTCAGGTGTCATGAATGCGCAACCAATCACATGTCTTTTATAGAGGGCTACAATACTGAATTCGGGAAATAGCAATGATTCAGACACATCAATTCCTTCCCAGAAGGATCGACTGAGCAACAGATTGACCTGTGATAAATGCTCTTTTTGAAAATAGACATAATCGATGCTTTCGCCGGATACAATACCACTAGGCTCAGGAGTTCCTTTTGCGTGTGGTCGTCCATTACAGGCCTTGATCTGTCCCATCAATAGCATACGCTTTGGCTTATTCTCAAAGTCGCGCCTAATGAACGGGCGCAATTTTCGACCATTCCATGAGGAGAGCCACGGCTCATCTCTTGTCATAGTGTTTCTATGACGAATGCTGCCATACAGCCGAGAGGCGAATGAGCACGCATAAGGGGTGAAAGTGATTTTCTCCAACATGGCTTCTTGCTGATCATCTGGTGATTGCTCTATATGTTGATTGGAAGCTGGTTGAATGATTGTATTATTGACAATGGGCTCTAGACGATGTTTCGTTGTGCGTAACCATTGTATCATCTGTGTATCCATATCAAACAATTTGATACCCAAATTCCGCTTCAACCGACGTGCAGCTAGTTTACGCTTGTAGCGACATGCTACAGCAGGAAGTTTCTTCGAAGAATGATCTAACTTCTGGAGCAACAGCCATTCTTGTTGTGAACTAAGTGTAGTAGAATTCTGAGAAGGTAGAGGTGCTGGTGAGGGATTAGGGGTGGAGATGAGCTGATAGGTTTCTTTAACGCTTTCAGAGATGGTACTTTCAAGTTTTGGTTGTATAACAGCAGTCTCTATGGGAGTTTTCTCTCTAATGACTAATGGTTGCGTTGTCATAACAGCTTGCTCTTGCTGTTCTACTTCTGTTGATGGTTCAATCTCTTCTGTTGTCTGTACAATTACAGGCTTCTTTTGATGCTGACTATTCTTTTTTTTGGTTGGTATCTCATTTTCAGAATCAGAAGAGTCTGCTGCAGAAGAGAGTTCAGACAGAGAACTCAGATCAAGTAAATCTTCTTGTGCCTCTTGCTGTTTTGGCTTAGATTCAATATCTTTCTTCACTCGCTTTGGTCTGTTATTGATGGCATCCTGACTGGTTGTTCTCTTTAGGGTTCGCTTGATGTTGGGCTTTGGTCTAGCAACTGCCTTTGTCTTCTTTTCATTCTTGGGTGGCTCAAAATCTCTTAATGTCCACCAAGCTATACAATTGATAAGCTTTATTGTTCCTTTCCAAACTCTTATCCATCAAAACCTTACCACTCTGATGTAGTTTCTCCAAGCCCGATAAGAAAATGTTGCTGTGTGTTGAAAGCACACTAGCAATAGTATTGTTCCACGTAGCAGATCCTTCAAATCCAATAAGTTTTATTATCAGTTATCCAGGTAGCTAACTTACTTGTCTTGTCAGGCATTAAGTAGTCCCAATAATCATCAATGAAAGCGCAGACGTCTTCTTTCCAACGAAAATAGTAATGTTCTCTTTTATCCTTCTTGGGCTTCTTAGCGTCTTCTACCATAGCATGTTTCATCAAATTGTATATCACCAGATGAACAATAGTAATCCAACTCACTGGCTTTCGTTCAAATGTCTCAGGCCCTTGGTTACATACGGAGCATTTGAATGTACCAAATGTGTCGCCAAACAACAAAGGTTTTTTTAAACATTCAATGCAATCTAATTCAGATATTATTATTTGAAAAATAAGAAAAATGTGTTACTATTGCTCTCGCTACCTCGATGAAAAAGTTGCCGACACCGATCGCAACGGATCATGGGCTGCGATCTGTAGAAAAAATAAAGATAGACAGATCAGGACGTATGCATGCTTGATTGTGTCTGTAAACATACTCTTTAAGGCCTTTGCCGCAATAACAATACTTGTCTTCCATGTTCGTGTTGTGCTGAGCATCCCATGTAAGGCCTTCAATCTGGCATGATCAGTGAGAAATTGCAAAAGGGAAACAAGAACGTATCAGCTTACATTATAAGGAAACTTTTTCTTCATTTCTGTATTTCACATAATTCTGTAAACAAGCAAAAAAAAAAAGATCAAGAAAAAACAAGTCGGGCATTTAACTGCTTAGCTCAATTCAAACATAAGCAGCCTCAAAGAATTCAATCTTAACCGATTTGTCATTTATCGTCAAAGTTTGATGGCAAGAAACATGTACAGCAAAAAATTAGACAGAAATGCCTTACTGGTATGGTTTCCATTCAAATATTTCAACAAGGGCATGACGACAGCTTGACATTGCTTGTTGACAACAGGTGTTGTTGATGATTTCTTTGAAGCCTGGATACAGGCTCATAAAAATCTATTGATATAACCGCATATTCTCTGACGTACACCCTCAGTACTAAGCTATTACATGAAGCACATTATCAACACGACTTGAAAGACTTTTATTAAAAGAAAACAATCTCATTTGACTGTTGGATCAAGACGTATTAATTGCAAAGACAGCTCCAACCTTTGCAGTGAAAGAAAAATTATAAATCAATAGAGTTTGATAGCTATTAGTCACCCGGAAACATGACAGCTCCCAGCTAGTTTGTAATACGTACATTCTCAAAGTGATTTTCTCAGCAATTCAATTAGCTGTTCCTAGCTTCATACTTATATACACTCCAATTCCTGACTCCGTTTCGGTCAAATGTTTTTATCTAAAAGTATACAGTTTAACTCATCTGAAGTTCGTTTACTGTACTCTTTCTATAATGCACATACACGAAACTTTGTTTGCTTTATCTTCCTATTAAAAGTCAGAGAAAAATTTTGCTTTCCTGTTATGTAAAATAAACAATTTTTCGGGTGCTTTTTGGCTTTTGTTTTTTTTTCTTTTTCTTCTCTATTTATCTTTTTTCTTTGTATTATAGTGCCATGTCTACCGAGAACTACAAGTTGCCTGAACAAGTAAAGCTTCTTGCGCAAACAACCCAATTAAAGGGCCTTATGACTATCATTCGTGACAAGAATACCCCACGTGCTGATTTTATTTTCTATGCTGATCGTATCATTCGTCTCTTGGTAGAAGAAGGTAGCACATAGAATACAACAGTATTAAGCTCTTGGATCTAAAAGAAATTGTATATAGGCTTAAATCATTTGCCTGTGGTTGATCAAACTGTCTTGACACCCACTGGTTCTGAGTACAAGGGTATTTCTTTTGAGGGTCGTATTTGTGGTGTCTCTATCATGCGTGCTGGTGAGGCTATGGAACAAGGTTTGCGTGAATGTTGCAGGTTTGTTTCTCTTCTAAAGAACTTGTTGCTAGGTGTATTTACATTAAGCTATTGCTTTTAATCTTATAGAAGTGTCCGTATTGGTAAGATTTTGATTCAACGTGATGAAGAAACACATCAACCCAAGGTAAATTAAGCTTTTTCTGCTTTAAGCAATTGATCTATACTGACTTTTTTTTTAAGCTTTACTATTCTAAGCTTCCTAAGGATATTTCTTCTCGTTATGTTCTTTTATTGGACCCCATGTTGGGTAAGTTTCTTTTTTTCCGGTGATTATTAAACATCAATAGAGTGAAGCTGACTTCTCCCATTCTTGATAGCTACTGGCGGATCTGCTATGCAAGCTGTTCAAGTCTTATTAGATAACAACGTTAAGGAAGAGCGCATCATCTTCTTGAATTTGATTGCTGCTCCCGAAGGTATTGATGCCTTTATTAAGGCATTCCCTAAAGTGAAGATTGTCATTGGTGCTCTTGATTTATGCCTCAATGAAGAAAAGTACATCATTCCTGGTTGTGGTGATTTTGGTTGCAGGTAAATATGGCTTGTATTCTAGAGAGAAAAAAAGTTTTCATGAGATACTCATATATTGGCTTGCTCATTTATAGATACTTTGGTACTGATTGAAGAAATACATAATATAATACAGTCGTTCCACTCTCAGTGTGAGGATTTTGCGAAAAAACAGTATGGATTTTCAAATAAATGTTGGCAGTCTTACCAAAAAAGAAATTTACTAGTTTTCCGAAAGGTCATTTTACACTTTTCTTTTAAAAAAGCTGCGAGATGTTTAAACGAGTACTTCTGAAAGAGAACAGTCAAAGGGACATTACTGGGCATTTCGGAAGAGTCTGACCGCGAAGTTATGAACATTGTGGAAGAAAAGGCTAACCCTTTTGCTGCAAGGCAGCTAGTTAACTTCCCTTTGTATCTAAAAAAAGTAAAATACTTGCAAGTGCATGATTCCAACCGAGCCCGAACAAAGCCAGGATGTTGAGAAAGGTGTGAAGGCTGATTGCTCAAAGAAGTACTTGATATATGTACCAGCCTCAAAGAGCTTTTCTTCTACCACGAAACCCAGCACTTGATCAGCAAGATTTCTATTTTCTTGAGTAAAATAATAAACGCTTATGAAGGCTAGGACTTCCAGGTACAAGAAGCCTAAAAAGAAGAAATGTCTGTTTGTCTTTAGCCGCACAAAAGCACTTTCTGTCTTGCTTCTCTTTTGTACTGATTCATACCAAGCATCTAGCTCTTTTGTATTAAATCCAATGGGGGGGGGGAAGGCATTTTGTCTCACATGACAGCCAAACATCTTTAAATTTACTTAAAGTATCCAGACTTAAATTTTATTAAGACTCATAGAATTATTTGTATACATGCTGTTTGAAGTGAAGCCATGGACCTCGATGAATGTCTTTACTTTATGTAATACGTACGTCAATTCTGTAAATTGGTCATAAATATAAAATATTGAGTTTTGCTATAGACTTAACTGTGCAGTGATAAAATCTGACCTGGGTTGTTTTTTTTTGTATTAAGACCTGGCTTATGTTTTATTTGTGTGCCAGATGCTCCAAGTTCTGGTGTCCGGCAATCCTTATTTTGGTATAGATCATGCTCCTACACATACTATACTGACAGCTAACAAATAACTGTGGATTCCAAATACAACTGTTTGTGTATAATAGCACCTTTTTTTTCGGATAGATGGTCTACAAAAAAACTCTTTTTCTTTTGAAAAGAAAACGTTGTAGTCAGATTATCATTGCACTTTTCTTTTGATCGGATTGGTTCAATAAATCAAGTAGTCTACGCAGTCAAAACTTTGTAACGTCATTATACTTTTAAGCTTTCTATATCCCAAGATATGTGTAGCGTTGGCTCGTTTACTAAAAATTATGTCTAAGTAACATGCAAAATATCCTCTACGATGCATTTGCCTGAGAAAACTAACCAAGCGAAAATTTCAAGATGCGACAAATTGGTGGAGAAAGGCTGTAATCTTGAAACAAGTACGTCTTGCAAACTCAGTTTTTTTTTTCCTCTTTTCCCTTTTTCTTTTCCTTATTTCTTTTCTCTTTTTTTATTTTATCTCATACACAAAAGAAAAAATGGCAAAGACTTTAACTGCTCAAGAAGCTTTCGAACTTCATAAGTCTGCTGTCACCCGAGACTTCATTGCTAAACCCCGTTTAGGTAAAGAGGAATAGAGATGGCTAGAAACAAAAAAAACACACAAGATTGCGTTGAAACAAACAAGCATGAATTCATATTATCTACTTTTAGACTACCGTACTGTCAGCGGTGTTAACGGTCCTTTGGTTATTCTTGATAACGTCAAGGTAAATATGACTTGCTTGAGTGAGGCAAACTGGTCATAACTCAACTTTCTTTTCTTCTATCAAAAGTTTCCCAAATTCTCTGAAATTGTCAACTTGACTCTCCCCGATGGTTCTGTTCGTGCTGGTCAAGTCTTGGAAGTCCAAGGAAAGAAGGCTGTTGTTCAGGTAAAAAACGCGTTTTGGACAATAGATACCTTTAAAAAAACAAGCGCAGGATTTATTCTTGCAATTTGAAACACGTAGAAATAAGGGGTAATAACGTCTTTGTCAAAACAAAATTAGGTGTTTGAAGGTACTTCAGGTATCGATGCCAAGCAGACACATGTTACCTTCACTGGTCAAACACAACACATTCCTGTTTCTGAAGACATGTTGGGTCGTGTGTTTAACGGTTCTGGTAAGCCTATTGATAAAGGTCCCAAAATTTTTGCCGAAGATTATTTGGACGTCAACGGTAAGCTTTCCTGCACATGTTTCTATTGAAATGATCCTAATCTATACTTCTGCGTGTGTGTGTGTGTGTGCGTGCGTATTAGGTTCTCCTATCAATCCTTTCTCTCGTATCTATCCTGAAGAAATGATTCAAACTGGTATTTCTGCCATTGATACCATGAACTCTATTGCCCGTGGTCAAAAGATTCCTATCTTCTCTGCTGCTGGTTTACCCCACAACGAAATTGCCGCTCAAATTTGTCGTCAAGCTGGTCTCGTACAAAAGCTTGCTCCTACAAAGGGTGTCCATGATGGTCACGAAGAAAACTTCTCCATTGTTTTCGGTGCCATGGGTGTCAACATGGAAACAGCTCGTTTCTTCAAGCAAGACTTCGAAGAAAACGGTTCTATGGAACGTGTCACTCTTTTCCTTAACTTGGCTAACGATCCTACGTAAGTTTCAAGAAAAAGCTTCATTTGATGGTGTTCTTATTTATCTGTCGTTTTTTTTTTCAATAGCATTGAACGTATCATTACACCACGTCTTGCCTTGACTACTGCCGAATACTATGCTTATCAATTGGAGAAGCATGTCTTGGTTATCTTGACTGACATGAGTTCTTATGCTGATGCTTTGCGTGAAGTATCTGCTGCTCGTGAAGAAGTACCTGGTCGTCGTGGTTATCCCGGTTACATGTATACCGATTTATCTACTATTTATGAACGTGCCGGTCGTGTCGAAGGCCGTAACGGTTCCATCACTCAAATTCCTATCTTGACTATGCCTAACGATGGTAATTAATGTAACCACTTATCATGGCATACTGTTTATTAATTTCTTCTTCTTTATAGATATCACCCACCCTATTCCTGATTTGACAGGTTATATTACTGAAGGTCAAATTTTCGTCGATCGTCAACTTTACAACCGTCAAATCTATCCTCCCATCAACGTCTTGCCCTCTTTGTCTCGTTTGATGAAGTCTGCTATTGGTGAAGGTATGACCAGAAAGGACCACGGTGATGTCTCAAACCAATTGGTAAGTGAAGAAGCAAAGTAGTTTCGATCTGCTGAATTCACAATCTGTTTGTAGTATGCCAAGTATGCTATCGGTCGTGATGCCGCTGCCATGAAGGCTGTTGTTGGTGAAGAAGCCTTGAACCAAGAAGACAAATTATCTTTAGAATTCTTGGAGAAGTTCGAAAAGACTTATATCGCTCAAGGTGCTTATGAATCTAGAACCATTTACGAATCTCTTGATCTTGCTTGGTCTCTTCTTCGTATCTTCCCCAAGGAACTCTTGAACCGTATCCCTCAAAAGGTATTGGCTGAGTACTATCAACGTGAGCGTAGCAGTAAGAGATCTAAGGGTGTTTTCGACACAAATGATGAAGAAAATGCTGCTGAATAAATTATTCCTTTTATCTTCTTCTGCACAACTCTCTCGCTTTTCTCTATCTTTCTCTCCTCTTCCTTTATGCTTATTCCCCATCTTATAATACAATAAATGTGTCAAATAATCTTATTTGCTATGATAAGATGACGAAGACATGACTTCAGCCTAGTATATATACGTTTTATGTCTTTGTTCTTTTCCTTTGAGCATGAGTGTCGTCATGTAGTACCATCTTGTTGTAGATTTGATATAAGCCTAAAGTGACTACACGCGACAGTAATAGATGCCATGACAATCTTGAAAGCTATAAACTTGTGTTCAATGAATGATATGTTTGGCCAATGGTATCATAATGTTGAAACAAATGAGTTTATTCTTTTATGTTATTAAATCAATGTAAAGGTTATATGAGCAATGTATCTGTACAAAAAAAGTGGATGAATGAATGGATTTATCGGTTTTCAGAGAGAGCAACAAGGAGTTCAAGTTCGCGAGGAGCATCAAATTGAGGCATAATAACTTCAATAAAGTGAATCTTGTCAGGTTGAGCTTGGATGGTCTTCATGGCTTCCTCAAATTCAGCACGAGTGGAAACCTTGTCTTGGAAACCAACCTTTGAAGAGCCATTGGCCAAGTTCTTTTCAAGGTCACCACCAAAGAAATCAAGGGCCTTGTGGTACTTCCACATTTGGAAATTGTTGTAACTACGATCGGGACCATGGATGAGCTTTTCAATCAAGTAACCATCGTTGTTCAACAAAAAGATGACAGGAGTGAGACCATGGCGGAGGAAGACAGAAAGTTCTTGTGCGGTCAATTGGAATGAACCATCACCAACAAACAAATAAACCTTGCGACTACGGTTAGCCAAGGCAGCACCTACAGCAGCACCAACAGAGAAACCAATGGAGCCCCAAAGGAATTGTGTAATGTATGTGGAACCCTTAGGTCCGTCCATGTTGAGACAGGCAAATTCAGCAGTACCAGTTTCAGCACAGATGATGGCGTTTTCTTGCATATATTCAGGGACCTTGTGCCAGAAGTAGTTGTGAGTAATCTCGGTACCTTCCTTAACAGGTTCAGGCTTGCCACGAGGACCGAGTTCAAAGTGGCGAGGTTCCTTGGGAAGAGAGGCTGTCAAGAGAGGAATGAATTCCATCATGGATACCTTTTGGTATTCAGCACAGAAGACGATAGTAGCAAAAGAGTGAAGAGTGATGGTCTTGGAGCGATCAAGCGAATAAGTGAAATTACCAGTGTTGAAGTCAGACTTGATAGAACCGATTTCGATGATCAAATCAGCCTTGCGTGCCTCTTCGTTCACACTCTCAAGGGTAATGTTACCAGAATAACAACCACGATAATTAGGATTAGATTCATCCACAGCACCCTTACCCATAGGAGCTACATAAGTAGGGAATCCAGAGCGTTCAATGAATTCTTCTACTTGCTTTTGACAACCATGACGAAGAACACAGCCATCTACAATGATGATAGGGTGAGAAGCCTTGGCGATGGCATCTGTGACAACCTTAAGAGCAATTTCTTGGGTTTGAACAGGGTTCTTGGGAAGGTCAACGAGAAGAGGAGGAAGATGGTCAGGAACCTCAACTTCGTACTTGATAAGATCAATGGGGATACCAATGTAACCAGTTCTCTTGGAAAGAACAGCCTTTGAGATTACACGATCAATTTCAGCAAGAGCACCTTGCTTCTTTAAGTGAGTTGCAGCAGCTGTAATCTTGGCTGACATTTGATAGAATACATCGAAGTTACCATCACCCAAAGAGTGGTGAAGCATAGCACCAGCAGCTTGAGACTTGGTGGAAGGAGTACCTACAATGTGAATGACAGGAAGCATTTCAGAGTAAGATCCAGCAACACCGTTCAAGGCTGAAAGTTCACCAACACCGAAAGTGGTAACAAGAGCACCAGCACCACGAATACGAGCATAACCATCAGCAGCATAAGCAGCGTTCAATTCGTTGGCGTTGTTACCCCAAAGGAGGTTTTTGTCATCTTCAATAAGATCCAACAAAGGCTATTTAAAACACATGTCTGTTAAGAGACCAGAAAAACCATGCAAAACGCATTATCTACTTACCATGTTGAAGTCACCAGGAACACCAAAGACAACATCAATGTTGATTTCCTTGAGACGGTTGAGAAGGTATTGACCGACAGTAATAGAAGGCATGTTTATTTTGTATATTTAGATAGTGAAACAAGAGTAAGAAATTAAACTTTTTCGGTTGGGAAAGTCAAGCCCTTTTTATACCTTTTTGTTTGTCGTATCATCTAAATCTGGCCTGTTATTGATTGCAAGACAAAAAAAAAGAACCCACCTAATGCGCTCTTTAAAATTCTCAAAGTAATCTTTTAATCTATTACCACTTTAGCGTGCTTTTTTTTTGTCATGATGATTTTCGAATTTATCAAAATCTCAACACATTGTTAGACTACGCATATACAGTGTATGTCATCGGTGATTCAACGTGACAGTATCTGTTTATCAACAACTATTCACAACAGGACATCCTTTGTGCTTTTATTTTTCAGCCATAATTTGTATGAGCAGTGACCACTGTATTTTGTTATCGTGTTTATGCGATATTAATTGTCAGCCATGAAGAAAAAGCCAAACGCATAATCTGTGCTACGCCAACATGTAAAGAGCTTATGTCATTGTTTCTGTTTGTGAGATAAATGAAATCGAAACATAATTTTCAAAACCATGGACGATCTCATATTTTTTTCTTTCTCTGTTCTTTTACTCAAGTTATTACCGTCGTTCATCTGATTCCTAAATCTAAGCAAGACTTATTCATTCAATTGGATTTGAAGTCAATGAAAGCGGACACTAAAGTTGATACAATCGGAAAGGGTGCAAAAAAAACCGACTTTCGCCCAATTATTTTTCCTCTTTCGATTTTTGTAATCAGATCCGTAAAATCTTCTGCAAAGACATTTGGTTGTGAATTATAAAGAGCTGCTACGCATCAAATAATCAGATTAGTTCGAGACTCAGAATAAATGGCCTCTTTATGCTCAGAGTGTACTAGAGAGAAGGAAGATAGATACTATCTTGTTGCCCAAATAGGGAATAATGCAAAAAATGGTACGATTTTCGAAAAAGTTCTCGAACATATCTGGTGTAAAACAAGCTTAGACAGGTATCTCTTACAAGAAAAAAATGAGTGTGTACTGCTATAAAAGACACGAGTCGCCATTCAGTTTGAGAATTATAACACTATCAGCTACCCATGATAAGATGTATTCTCAAAAACATGGATGAACTTTGAATCAATTGGCAATCCAAGTTTACCTAAATGTTAGAAAATTGCTTTTGTTTGTCGTACTTGATTTAGTGAAGGGAAAAAATGATACTACCGGAAATAAGTTTTTTTAGATAGTATTTTGTGCTTTGTATCAACTGATTATATTCATTTCTGTGCAACCCTATAAGGCCTTGCTTCAAAGACAAACAAGAAGTTATTCTGCTTTCAGAAATCAATAGAAGGATAAGAAAGTACCCTATAGTTGTTACTGTAAGTATCTTTGTCGTATAACACTGTTTGCTATTTAATATCAAAAGCAAAAGCAAAATGTAAGCGCGAGAAAAGTAAGAGCACAATTGTTGTCTGTTTCAATGAATGATCACTAACTTAAAGGATATGTTGCTAGGTGCTCAAGCGTCCTCGTATTGAGAATATGCTTACAAAAACTTTCAGGTCTGTTTGTGTCAGGATAATACTTGTTTTGTATATTTATTGAAAAGGGTTTTAGACCTGTAGTGCAAGTGCTCAAAAACATTCAGGTACCATTTATTGCTTTGTATGTAACTCTTTAAAAAAATAATTGTTCTATTTCTAATGGCCTTTATATATTGCAAATATTAATAGGATACTATAATATTGAAACTATTCTCACATAATGTATCAACCGTTCAATATGGTTCATTCTAAAGAAAAGTCCTTGATGCTTATACAAGGGCTGTGATCTCACCAGAGAAAAAAGAATTGCTTAAAATACTAAATCAGGACTACACTTGGGTGATGACAGTCGTTCGTTGAATATTCTGGATCACCAAATAGCAAATGCTTTTATATTGGAGACAGGAACGATTCTGAACCGTGGAAATATTTAGGACAATCTAGTCTAAAGTGCTATCTGTTTGCAAGTAATCAACGATGGCATAAACCAGTAGAATAGATTCTACATTATAAATAAATTTCGGAATTAGTGAACAATCTCTAGTAAACACGATCTCATGGAGGCTTTAGTATGCTGAAGTGTACAGTCGAATCCCTTATTTCATCTTTATTCAGTTTCAACCATTTTCAAGAAAAACAAACAATACATTTGTTGAACTTAACAGCCCTATAATCCTTGTGTTCAATAGATAAAAAAAAAACAAAAGACTATAGCTTTTCAAGTAGACTTCTTTAGGTCATGATATTAATTAAAAGTAATCAAAACGGAGCTGGAGTAGCAGATGTCAAGATTGATACAATCGATTAAAGAAAAAAAATAGGTCGGCTTGATTTCACGAGTTATTCCGGATTATCAGTGCCTTTGTTTTGTGCGTGTGTTACAGAAAATCATGCCAGAATAATTTGTTATCTTTTAATCTCAAAAGTTTATAGGGTGTCAAATATAGAATGATCATGCTGTTTGACTTGAGATTAAGAAATTTGATAGCCGTAAGTGTATCTTGTTTTATGCGAAACTTTAGAAAGAAGCAGCAAGAGCTTTTTAAGAACAGAGCTGTATGCTTAAGATGCCCCCCTCCACTAGAATGGTTAATTTTTTTGTCCTTTAAATAGAACAACCAATTGCCAAAAAAAAAAGGAATGTATGACTGTGATGTCAAACAATTAGTGGGGATGAAATAAATTATTAGTTTACTGATGCATATAAAATAGCGCTAATTGAACATGTCTAGCAAAGATTAAAAGAAACTGAAAAGCAAAGTAATCCCAATAATGAAATACAACGTCTTCATGTAATTGAACTTGATAAACACTTGATCACTATTGTTGAGAGAGGAAGAAGAACCACTGCTTGCAAAGGTCGCTGTATTAGCTGGCTTATTGCTGATGGTAGAAGGAGGATTCTGTGACGATGGTGTAGGGTAGTTGCCGTCGGCCTTGAATGTTTCTACCCAATTCCAATTCTTAACATCTAAAACGGCAAAATCATTTCTCAAGCTACCAAGTTCATCGGCACCAAAAATAATGAACAATGATCTTTTGTCGTATAACACAGCTATGAAAAGAAAAAAAAAAGTTCGTATCAATGCCATTCTCCTGAAAATAACTTTTTTTTTTTTGCTCTACCTGAGTGCCCAAAACGAGGTCCTGCTTTAGCTTGATTTGAATTTGTGGCATGTATAGGTGTGTATACATACGATGTTGTGTTGAGTGTGTACATATAATCAGATACAGTACCAGCTCCATCTAATCGTTTTAGACAGAAAATAAATATCTCCTCCATCCTTTTGTATGGCTATAGCTATCTTACCTGTAACTGAGCCACCGTAAATCAAAATGAGATCTGTGTCAGGAACTAACGTTGATATAAATTAGCTCGACATGTCTGATTGAATCAGTATGCTATTGCTTACTTGCTGTTGCTGAATGGAGTCGTCGAGGAGAAGGTATTGTAGTGTTTCCAGGTGAATGATGTAGACTCCATGTTTGATTGGTTATGTTGAATTGTAGTATGTCGTTCATTGGTGCATAGGATAATTGGTAGCCGTTGCTGACCTGAAGGCCACCAATAAAATAAATAACGTCGCCGGATTTAGATAGGGTGGCAGTATGGGCTATGCGTGGGGATAAAGATGATGATTTAGTGATGTTTGTGGGTAACGACCATGTCAAAGTCTATTGAAGCATGAAAGAGAGTTGTGAGTATGCCATTTTGATCTCATTGTGAAGCTTCACAAAGAACATACATTCATGTCTAATGTTTGGAATTCTTCATGGTAGGTTGTGTGTGTTACGTTTATGTTTGTAACATTGTCACTAAAGAAACAGGCATAAATGAATTGATTATAACAGGCAACTATTCCGCTTACCTCAAGCCACCCCAGACCCATAATTGATTGTGCGAATCAAGCGTAGAAGTTCCTTCTCGACTAAAAGGAAAAAAAGAAGGTACGATCGCGGTTTATATTTTAGACTACTAAAATGACCTCATCTATTTACCTAGGCATTATTAAACTTTGATTTGCTGCTTGAACAGTACTCCATGATTTAGCTGTGACATTATACAGAGTAGTAACATTCTTTACGAATTTTGTCGAAGATGCATATCCAAGTCCACCATGGATCAGATAACTGTCATTGAGAGGGATAATCGAGAACAGGCTGTTGGGTTCTACTTGATAATTTCCAGGATCAATTGTGTTCCAAGCTTTGATTGAATCAGCTACTGTGAAATCAGTTGATAGATCCAGGTTATAATGATTTGTTGATGTTTGACGATTCTCTGTACCGCCATAACAAAACATTTGTTTTTGGATAGCTACACAGCCTATCTAAACGTCTTAACAAAAAAAAATTTTTTTCTCAAATTATACTGTTTCTACCTCCATTGTATCGAGCAGTAGGTACTATAGCATCAACTAAGAATAAACTTGCTGATACAAACAGCAAATGAAAAGTCAGCATTACTTTTTTTTTAATTTATTATTTGCAGAAAAAAAAGAAGAAAAAAGAAAAGGGAAATGGTGGAAATGAATATAATAAATGATAGGATGTTACACGTAAAATTAGAACTAGAAATAATGACTATTTGTGTTACGGAATTGGTTTTGGAATAGAGTCGAATAAGGAGGAAATGAAGAGCCTCCTGTAAGTAATTGCTACATGCATGTGAATGTAACGCACATTTCATTGTGTATATAGATCTACAGACAGCATTGAACAAAACAAAATCCTTGGAGGCCAAGTATTTGGCTGATCCCCAACCAATGTGCATAAGGACCACAGATAGTAGAGCGAGAAATGACCAAGGAAAACATAGGGATCATTTCCATGTCTTGATACAATAACTCGATGTGAATCTGTTGTTTCTCGAAAGAAAATCAATGACTAGAAGCAGAAGAAATGAATTTAATCAGACATGTTGTTTATGCTTAATAAACAAATACAAAGGAGTATGTCTGCTTTGAGTGCATAAGTATCACTGCCAATACATTGGCTTTTTTTTTGCAGGCAACATAAAGCGTGTTATTATGGTCATAGTTGAGCACAAAATAAATCTTAAATAGACCAAATTCAGCTTTATAACTTTATTGTTTATTAGAGATTTCTCATGATTTACAAAGAGCATATTCAACCATCTCATGAATGCTGCATGCATCAAGTAGCCGTAACATTTCTTCCAAATGCTTATCACATTATAAGTTTGTGATATTTGTTTATCCTATAGAAGAATGAAATAGTAATAATCAACCGAACCCTTCTTTCTTGTAGCTCCTATAGTTCCAGAGGGCTTCTATTGGTCCTTCTTGTATTGTCAAAAGCGTAGAGGATCACAATTTACTCAGAGTAACACTAAGCATATTTGTAACATGTATCTTTTAGATTTAGATAGAGTTAAAACTGGTTTGTGGGCGACAACCTCTATTTCAGCTAGAGTTGCACAACCATCTAAAAAGTTGTGCCTTGAAATGATGCTTTTTTGATATGAGCTAAAACCTGTTGATGCTTTTAGCTTAGACATCTCTCCCTCCCTTTTCTTATGGGTAATGTATCTCATGCTTATATGTTCAATACAGAGATGTCAATCAGCAGTATAAGCTTCAGTAGCGACTTCCTATGTTGTCTTTTCAAATAGCCAATTAAGATAGCACGCTTGGACATATCAGGTATGCTTCCTTTGTTGATGATTATCAGAAAAAAAAACTCTAACCTTTGACAGAAAACGAGTTTAATGAGCAGCCTATGAACACTTTTCTTGCTTAATGCTATAGTCTTGAGATGTAGTCGATATGAAGAGATAGGGCTTTCAGATCAGAAATTAAGAGAGGAACACGCCATAAAAATAGAACTAAATGAAACAATTTTCTCCTTTAAAGTTGCTTTTGTGATTGTTCTAGTCTGCATGCATTGAGCAGCTTGCTATGAGATAAAAGTACGAAGCTCATATTGGCATACTCTAAACAGAGTTGTGTGTATTTGTTGATTGGGACTAATTATTCACTACCTCTTTGATTTCAGATAAAAAAAAACTTGTTGTACAGACTGTGCTTCAACAAGATATTTTGATCACAGAGTGGAAGCGACAACCTATGCATTGACAATAGACGGTTGATGGTTGAAAGATGCTTGCTCACTATTTGAAATACCGATAGTCGGTCTTTGAATGCCGATATCCGGATGTGAAAGTGATACTTACCCCCATTAGCTCAGTATAATGAGCTGACAAGGCGAGGCAAACTGAAGATCCTTCTCTTTATCATTCAACAAAATGGTGCGTAACTAATACAAACTAAAAAAAGAAAAGCAGAAAAAAGAGAGAGAGAGGCAGAGACAGGAATAGGCAGATAGATGAGATGGATGGATGGATGGATGTATATATGTATATATATATGGAATTTGGATCAGTTCATGTTGTTCTTCAACATCCGAAAAAGACACTATGCATTCTCTATTTCATACACACACACACACACACATTTGCACTTGCACACACATAGATCTATTCGCAAAGGCACACACACACACATACACATACACATGTACATAAAGAAAAAAAATAGACTGGCATTGTTAAGAAGACATTGAACCAGTTACATTCACACAACGGCTCCTATAGAGCAGAAATAGACTTCTTCATTGACCTCCTATAGACACGGCTTGCAAAAATCAACAGAAAGAAAAGACAGTGATATTTAGTTTCAAAAAACAAGATAGACACGATCTACACCTCATCCTGTCCATACACACATACTTTCTCTCTTCTTTTTTCTTGCTTATTCTAGATTCTCCAAGAAAACAGAAAGACTAACAATAATGATAGGCCGACGCTTCTACTGTCACCATTCGCACCCGTAAGTTCCTTACCAACCGCTTGCTTCAACGTAAGCAAATGGTTGTCGATGTCATCCACCCTGGTCTCCCCAACGTCTCCAAGGATGAACTCCGTGCCAAGATCGGTAAGATGTACAAGGCCGAAAAGGATGTTGTTTCCGTCTTTGGTTTCAAGACCCACTTTGGTGGTGGAAAGACCACTGGTTTCGCTTTGATCTACGACAACGTTGAAGCCTTGAAGAAGTTCGAACCCAAGCACCGTCTTGTCCGTATCGGTCTTGCTGAAGCTCCCAAGGGTGGTCGTAAGCAACGCAAGGAAAAGAAGAACCGTGAAAAGAAGTTCCGCGGTGTCAGAAAGTCCAAGAAGCCCAGAAAGGAATAAGTCTTTTTTTTTCCTTTTTTTTTTATTTCAATAAAAAAAAATTATTATTATTCAACCAATTCTTCTCCATGAGCAAGACGTCTCAAGGTAACAAAGTCAGCTAGAAGAGCTGTTTCTTCTTCAATAATACGAAAGACACTTGACATGTCCTGTGCCTTTCTCTTAAGCAACATCATTGCCTTTTCTCGGATACCCTTTTCTTCTTCACTTAAAGCTGCAATTAACAAACAAACGCGTTGAAGGGTAAAGAGACCGGCATCCAATCGTCGAATGTATTCTTCAGCCTCAAATTCTTCCAAATCTTCTTTGTCCAGTGTTTGTTTCAAGTCTGTCAGTTCTTGCTTTACATTGTCGTCTTTTTGCTCATACTGTTCCTTCATTTCAATCAGACGATCGACTTTCTCATAATCGTTCTCAGTAAACTTGAGCAAGACACGCATCCGTTGAACATCAGACTGTTTTAGTGATCGAAGCAATGACAAGATGATGCATGTAATATGCTCTACAATAGACTGTGAGTTTGTTGAAAGCTGCTGTCTCTGTAAGTTACCTTCATCTTCGGATTCATGGAAAGCAGATGCATGTGACTTCTTTAGCTTGCGGTTGTTCTTACCCATCAATAAGGGGAACAAAGCCTTTAAGCCTGAGGCATCTACAAATCGAATACATCTCTCTCGACTCTGTTCTCCACCTAAAGCATAATTCAAGACTTTGACTGCTCTTATACGAGCCAGTGTCTTTTCTCTAATTGTTCATCAGTTGGTTGGCTTAGTCTAAACAAGTCCAGTTACTTACTTGAGCATCAAGACCATCAATTCAATTCCTTCTGATTCCAAGAAGCGTGCTTTGTTTTCAGGCTCGTTCAAGAGTAAGCACATGGCATTGAAGTAGTTCTCTACCATTTCTGATTCATCTTCTATTTCAGCATCTTTTCGACGATAAACCTATTCTCTCCTTTTGTTGTCAATTACTTAAACACATCATCTACTGATCATTCATTACTTTACAGATAATGCTCTCAAAAGAATATCAATGCCATCCAATTCGCCTACTTTTAAACGAATATCTGTAGATAGAAAAACAGAAGGTAAATACAATAAAAGATAGGCCATATCATCAAATTGCATTACCTCGGTTATCCTGTAAGAGAATAGATAGAATCTCACTTGCATAACCTACGTTGGCATCAAATTGCTTTGTCTGAATACGCTTAAGAAGCCAAGGCAATACATTGGCCTTTAAGGCAATATGCTCAGCATACTGGGTATCTAACGAAACCAGACTTTCAAAGATGCCCATGATCTTAAAGACACCCTGACGATCAGCTTCCTCTTGTTCATTCAATCTATCTAAATTCTGAACCAACAAGGGCAACAGCTCATTCTCAATCTAAAGCAATTTGGTTAATCCTAGATACAGCCCACTTCATTCTATCTTACCATGGCTTCCACAAAGGACTTGATAGATGTCTGTACTTGTTCTGATCGTTCAACATCTTCACCTACACCCACATCTTCATCAATCAGCTCATTGATCAGATCAATGGTGTCAATAGCAATGTCTGTGTTTTCATGACTCAACAAGGTCATCAAGGAAGCAACACTGCCTAGATGAACAAACTCTTGATACATCTGAGGTGCTTCTGTCAATACCAAGAGCTGCTTGATCTGTTCGTCCAAGTCGGTTTCTGATTCCATAAACTTTTCAAATTGATCAGGATAACGCACGCGCATCTCTTGATTCTTATTGATAGCCTTTTCAAACTTGAGGATCATGGACTTGACATTGGCTGCTGTCAATTGCTCTGTCTATACTATACTGTTAGTTTTTTCTTTTCTATAAAACAAACAAGATGGTTTACTTCTTCAGCATCGTATTCATCCACTAAATCAAGAATGTTACTTTGTTCAGCTGTCAAACCACCACCAAAGAAACGACCTTCTTCATCCTCTAGATCCGCATCTTGATCTTGATAAGGTTCGTATTCCTCTTGTTCCTCTGGTTCTTCTACCATTCGTCTCTTGGTGTCTGGTTGGTCGGAACTGCTTTCTGCTTCTTCTGATTTGTATTTATCGAAAAAGGCCATGTCGGGTGTAGCAGGCATCTTTCGCTTGTTACGACCAGTAGGAATGGCCGGTATCTGTTCATAAGGGAATAAGAAGAAAGTCTTGTTTGATGCTAGATAGATTGACTTGCCTTAAAGATATCGTCAATATTCATTGCGTGTTTATAGGTGGTATGGACTCAAAAATAAAATAAAATAAAGAGTTTACGTTAGTTTACTTCTTGTATCGTGTGACTTTTTCTATTTCTTTTCTTTTTCTCTCTCTCTCTCTCTTTTCTTTATGTATAACGGTATTGGTTTAAGTACTCCCCGTGGTTCAGGTAAAAGAAAACCAGACAGAATCTGACCAGTAGACAGTTGGTTAATCGATGCATAGGTACCAACGGTTATGTGATTCGTAATCTTTCGTTTGTAAAACCACCCAAGCAAGATAATCGTGACCGTAATGAAGACTTCAAGTCGTTGCCTAAAGTAAAACAAGCCAATGCAGCCATTTTAGATCACGACAGAAAGCGTAAAGTGGAAGTTAAATGTATGGAACTAAGCATCAAGTTGGAGGATGAAGGGTAATTGGATTCAGTTTTCAAAAAATTCGTCTTTGTTCATCTGTTTGTCTAGATTGGCTGAAGATGTGATTGAAGAAAAAGTACAAGCACTAAGAAAGAGCTTATTAGCCGATTTAGAAAAGTTGGAACCTGCCAATGCTAGAAAGTAAGCGACAAAAAAAAAATGGGGCTTTGTGTGGATTGTTTAACACTCTCTATGTTAGTTTTAAAGAATATGAAGTTCATCAGCGTGCAGAAGCGAAAGAAAAAGACAATGCAAAGATGAGACAGGCACTCAAGATACATAAGGAATATGTTGAAGGAGCTGCTTTTGATCGTGAAGTACAAGAGAGATTGAAGGAAGAGAGAAAGGCTCGTAGAGAAGCTGAAATACAGGCACGACAAGAGAAGATGGAAAGATACAGAAAGGAGGAAAGCAGCATTCAGAAGAGAAGTCGCTACAATCCTTCTCCCAGAAGAAAGCGTAACAGAAGTATCTCCAGAAGCCCTTCTCCCAGAAGAAAGCGTATGAGAGGTGTCTCAAGAAGCCCTTCAAGAGGTCGTTCTTCTTCAAGAAGCCCTTCAAGAGGCCGTTCTTCTTCAAGAAGTCGTTCTCCTCTAAGGGATCGCTCTGATTCAAGAAGTCGCTCACCTTCCAGAAGCCGTTCTGTCTCAAGAAGCCGTTCCATCAGAAGACATACCAGAAGCCGCTCTCCTATCAGAAGACGTACTCGAAGTCCTTCTGTTTCTAGTCGTTCATCAAGAAGCCGTAGTGTATCTCACAGAAGAAGAGGAAGAAGTATGAGCAGAGAGAGAAGTCTATCTTCTCGTAGTTATAGTAGCCGTAGTGATAGCCGTGGTCGATCTCCCATGGCTCGTCGTCGTCATTACAGTAGCAGTCGATCCCCTGTAGCTCGTCGTGATCATAGCCGTAGTTCATAATGGGATTGAATAATAAAGAATTTTTTTTTATTACATTTCTTTACCATCTTGCCCATGTATCTGCAAATTGATCAGCAAATGTCTTCATCTGACTAGAACAGTCACTTTCTGCTCTCTTTTTCATAGCAGCAGGTAACTTGGCAATGAGTGAGTAAAGATGAAAGCAAATAAGACATGCCTAAACATACCTCTTTTCTTAAGAATTCAATACGATTCTTATGACTGGGATGTGTACTGGCAAATTGAGGAATTTCATGTTCACCCAATGCGTCCATTCGTTTCCAGACCTCAATGGCTTCTTGAGGATTGAAACAGGCTAGTGCCATCAACTGAAGACCGATATCGTCTGCTTCTGTTTCACATTTACGTGAAAAGGGCTTCATCATCAGAAAACTAAGTGAGAATTGATTAAAGATGAATGAAGGATCAATGCCAAGCAGAGTCAAGGTGAACTGAAGGGCAAACAGAATCTTGACAAAACTGAATTTCTCAGCACTGTGTCTAGCCAGTTGATGTGAGATTTCATGGCCCAGGACAGCAGCCATACCATCTAATGTTGTTGTCAACATAAGCTCATGTTTATCTCACTGTCCTTCATCAATCTAACCTTCATTTCGAACTACAGGTAAAATACCAGTAAAGACAAATACTTTACCACCAGGCAAAACAAAGGCACTGTTTTTTTTAAAAAAAAGTAAGGTAGAGTCTATCATGATGCCTTATTTTGTATCTTACTTTCGTTCGGGTGAGTCGACAACATAAAATTCCCATTTCATATGATCCATGCCTGATACTCGAACCAATCGTTGAGCCACTTTTCGAACAAATTTACTATAAGGATGATTGGCAGGCAGAATACGTCGACCAAATTGGGCCATTACTTCATGATAAGCCTGGATAGCCATGGCTGTATGCCAGAGTGAGATGATATATAAACGATAGTTTGAGTGAGGTTACCTTCTTCCTGACGAGGTGTGACATCCATAAAACGAACTCGATTGCTAATGGGCACTCTTTCTAGATGAGTTACATAGTAACCACCAAACATGACTGTGCCTGTGCCCACAAAGACCCATACTCGTTTAGACAGGTAGAATGGGACACGCTGGTTATTTTGGAAACGTGTATAGTTAGAGGGAGGTTGGTTCTTTATGGGTTGTAAGGGGAATCGAGAATAGGAGGCATAAGGTTGTTTGGGTAGTCTGATGCCTGTCAAAAGAGTTGATTTTACTGGTTGCAAAATACGTGTCAACATATCTAAAAGATACAAAAAAAATTAATGCAACTATGTGTATTATTTAATTTGTCCGCAGTCATTTTAAGCTTGATTTGATCAACAGTATAGTCATATAAAAGAGAGCAAAAGGGTCTGTGCTCATCACTCTCTCTCTCTCTTTCTTTCTTTTATTTTTAGAATTGAGCCATAGACAATCTATCCAAT